>BPTQ01000009.1:2315190-2435190 GCA_019973895.1 Chrysanthemum seticuspe
TTCAAAACAAGTTTTGGAATGAGCATTTGGAACAAGAATCCGCATCCTAATTCACGAATACGCATCCTAAACGAATCCGCATTTGTAGAATACGCATTGAAAGGAATCCGCATTCAACTACGAATACGCATCTGGGTCTGAATGCGCATTTGAATTCCAATTTGCATTCGAATACGCATTTGAAATATGAATCTTCATCTCATGGAATGCGCATTCTATATTGAATCCGCATCTCACGAATGAGCATTCGAAAGACGAATCCGCATTCTAATCCAAATTTTGGTTTTAGGAAGTGTGAGCAGGTTCGCATTTTCTATAGGTGTTCAGCTTCACAAGGTGTTTGAATAGGTTCACTCTCTTTGTGATTCATTGGCAACATCGTGTAAGGGTCTACACGTAAGAATTGAAGTTTACTCATAAGCATCTGGTGAAGAATCTTCGTGCTACAACGGTTACTTAGTGTTTCTCTCACTTGGATAAGTTTGTGGAACACTTCGACTTGTGGATATCTTTTACGCTTGGACGAGTGTGAAGGATTTTGGTTTTAAACCTAATCTTACGCCTAAGCAGAAAGCTTACGAGTAAGCACTCTACGCCTAAGTTATATCTTACGCGTAAGGTACTCTACTTCTAAGTATAAAGTTTACGCATAAGCTTACGTTTAACCTTAAGTTTACGCGTAAGTCTGGGTCTACGCATAAGCATCAACTTACGCCTAAGGAAAGTTACGCATAAGATGTTTACGCCTAAGCAAATCCTACGCATAAGCACTTAATCCTACGCCTAAGAACAAGGTTTACGAGTAAGGTTTTGAACAAAACTTCAAACGGCAAATTTTCACTACAACAACCGAGCTTAATCTTCATCAAACACAACTCCTTTATCGTTGAATCGATCCTACATCAACTTTATCATCAAATACCATCATCTATGGCTACTCAACAAGACATTCATGCAGCCGGTGCCGAAAACCGTCCTCCTATGCTCGAAAAAGGTGGATATCTTCAATGGACAAGTCGTATGCTTCTCTACATCAAGACCAAACCTAATGGAAAACTCATGATTCAATCCATTACGAATGGACCCTTCAAGCCTCGACCAGTCCAAGACCCTGGAAATCCTGATGCAATACCTCCCGTCCCACCATCTCTTGGTGTTCAAAATGAATCAGAATACACGGACGAGGATAACAAACAGGTTGAAGCAGATGACATGGCAATACACATTGTCCAACTGGGTTTACCGAGAGACATCTTTGCTGCTGTGGACAGCTGTGAAACTGCTTACGCTATGTGGGAACGTGTTAGACGGCTTTTTTATGGAACAGAAATTGGTCAACAAGACACGGAGAACAAGCTTCTAACTAAATGGGAGAGGTTTACATCTACTCCAGGAGAATCCATTGAATATGAGGTCACAAACAATCAAAGATTCCGATAATAGCAGCTTCCTTTATACTCATGGTTATGTAGTAATAAATAAACGCCAATAGCTGATTGTTCTTTGATGATGCAATTGAAGAAACACCAACAAATTACGAGTAATTACCTTTAAGCCACCAACAATTAATAAGATAACAAAATTGATGGTACATAAAAATAATTCTAATATTTGTTGAAAAGAGAGATCTGACAAGATTCCACAACAAAGCAATGAACCAATAGAATTGTACCGCACATAACCAAGTGAAGCGAAAAAATATATAGAGATAGGAGCGGAAAAGATAATTGAGGAGTTAGGGTTTGACGGGGAGACGACTCAACATAGCCACTTAGGTTTGATGATCATACCTGCTCCGATACCATATTAAAACATTGTAAACCCGTATGTATAACTTTATTATTGATCACTATAAATAGTGTACAAATATAGAGAAACCCTAATGACCCAACCCACAAGTCTGGTTTGGGCCACCTAACATGTCCATTTAATACAAGGTGTCATTCATGAAAGGATGGGGACTGATTCTATAGAAGAGGATGTGCAAATACAGAAACCAACTGTTGAAAAACCCGCTGGAGTATCTACACCATTTACGCATGCCTTTCAGTAATGATAATTTACACATATATACTTGATGCATGATTTGGCAGCAACTATGGAACTTATTTTAAGAAAAGTTGCTCCAATCAAATGAAGATGTGCTAAAAATACAAGACTAACACAATACCAAGGTTTTATGTTCAATTACATAAGTTTGTTAATGAGATTTAGTTTGGATAGTTTTCCTAGTTAACTAAAGGGATAACGCTGAAAAAATATAACTAACTTGTCAAGATTTATGATTAGATCTTTATCTGTATTATTTAATTTTTTTTTACGATTATATGATTCGCATATTAAAAAGAGGTTGATAAAACAGATTAATTGGTAAAATAGTTATAAAATAAAGGGCTAATAACCTATTAAATCATCATACTTGTCACAAATGTCAGTTCGACGTAGCGAACAAAAAAAATAGCTCTTCTAGACATTAAACTTGACATCTTTATCTTCAATTGAGTATTATGACCATTTTACCATTTCAAATTACATAAATGGTCTCTGTGGGTTTGCCAAAATTGCATCCATCATCCTTAGGCTAAATTACATAAATGGTCCCTGAAATACAAATCTAAAAAATAATAACTTACAAGCGAGGACGACACCAAAAGATCCACAATATGTCATAAAAAAATAATAATAATAAAATTCACATTAGTGCAACTGTACAAGTAGAAGGCTTCAGTTTTGTTTCTACATCATAATCCCAAAAAAAAGAATCGAAGCATTAATTGGAGCAGAATGGACATCAGGTGTGGTGCGAAGAGCATCCAATCAGAGAATCAAGACATCATAGTCAAAGCGTTTGGGCTGGATGAGATGTTGGTCCTGCAAAAGTAAAAGATGCTGATATTATTTAGCATGTTAAAACTAAAAAGAAATCAAACGAGTATATCAATCCCTGTGGGTTCATATCAATCGCACCTTTAACGGCGGCAAAGTATCAATCCCTGTGGGTTCATATCAATCGCACCTTTAACGGCGGCAAAGTATCAATCCCTGTGGGTTCATATCAATCGCACCTTTAACGGCGGAAAAGTATCAATCCCTGTGGGTTCATATCAATCCCTGTGGGTTCATATCAATCGTACCTTTAACGGCGACAAAGAAATTGCATCCAATTGTTTAAAAAGGCAATAGGGCAGATCGAGGCTCAGCAGGCTAGATCGAGGCTCAGGTGGTTGAGATCGGAGTAGTCGGTTGATAAGGAAAAAGATTTGAAAGGGCGGTGGAGATGGCTCCAGCTAAAAAAGATGGTGGCAACGAAGGTGAGAAAAAAGGCGGTGGTGGCGGTAGTGGTGGTGAGAAAAAGGGTAAGGGTGGCGGCGGTGGTGGTAATGACGGTGAAGGGAAAGGTGGTGGTGGCGGCATTTTGAAGATCTAGTCAACGAAGGTGTGTAAAAGTGTCTTTGAAATTTTGGATGTTAATTTTATACTTGTTTCTGAGTTTAGTTTACATCTATGTAATTTTATACTCAGCATTTTGAGATGGGTATATGTTTTAATTTCTTTGAGGGATCATGGATGCAATGGATGCAATTTATGTAATAGAGGGATCATTTATGTAATTTAACTTTTGGACAATGGATGCAATTTTTTTAAAAATTTAAGGGTAAAATGGTCATCACAATTTTGTATTTTATCTTTATTACTCAATTGAAAACAAAGATGTCAAGTTTAATGTCTAGAAGAGCTATTTTTTTTGTTCACTACGTTGAACTGACATTTGTGACAAGTATGATGCTTTAATAGGTTATTAGCCCTAAAATAAAACAAAAGTTAAAATGTAAAAAAAATTGTTATATAAAGGACAAAAATTTAGTAGGTTATGACCAAAAATCTTGCCAAGTTTTTCTTTTTTGACTAGATCTTGCCAAGTTAGTTGACTTTTTGTTTTTTTTTTAGTAAATTACATAAATAGTCACTCTGGTTTTTTTATTTTTTCACATTTAATCACTGAATTTTTTTTTTTAATAAAGTCAGTCATTAAGGTTTCAAATAGTTACAGATCCAGTCATTAAGATTTTAATTTCATAACATAAATGGTCACTGTGGTTTGAAACTTCAGTGACCATTTATGTAACGAAATAGACTGAATCTGTAATGATTTGAAATTTCAGTGATCATATATGTCAAAAAAAAAGTTCAATGATTAAATGTGAAAAAAATGGACAAACCATACTGACCATTTATGTAATTTACTCTTTTTTTTCTTTTTTTTTTCTTTTTTTTTTAATCATTATCCCTTAATTAAGCTAACTGTTCATGATTTTATTCACTGATTATGCATCATGATGGTAATCATATACAAATTAACCCAATTATTAATTTTGTTCTCTTAAACCCACATGCCACAACAAACATCTCATGCACCCACCCTTCTAGTCCCTACATAAAACAGCACCCCACACCTCCTAACGCCCACATTAACACTATCTCGCAATCGCAGGCCCCCATATTATGAAATTAACAAGTCGACAAATTTCTATAGAAAAACTGTTAACCATGTAACACGTTTCACCTTTATGATATGTGAATATAGTCGTCATGAATTAGCAAAACATTTAAATCAATATAAAGAGTAATATCAACCAAGGCCGTCTCGTTGATTTTGGTGGCCATGTGCCACGACTATAAAAAGGCGCACCAAACACGAAGAAACCTAATTATACGTAAACAATTCATTAGTAACATGAAAGAGATTAGAACAAGTGTGCCAGGAACAATCTCAATTTGATCATACGTTAAAAGATGTTTAATTAAAAGATGTTTAATCATGCGGTAATAAACATCAATAGTGTCCTTTGCCTAGCATTTGTTATTTGACTATATCGAAACTTGAAAATTTGAAAGTCACGCATTATTTGATAATTAGATATTTGTTCAATTGATTTGCAAAAAGCAGCACTCTATAATAAATATCTAAGTATGTACATTTGAAATAGTTTGTTCTTAGGTAAATTTTATGGAAACCAAAAGGAAATTATATATTGATGGAACCTCATATTATGCAAAATAAGACACAGCTAATATATAAATGAGAACGAACCTGCCACATAATATTAAAAAGAGTAAATTGCAAAAATCGTCCTCGTAGTTTAGCCAAATTGCAGATTTCGTCCGTACTGTTCATTAAGTGCAAAAACAGTCCGTTGACTGCACTGTTTGGTGCGCTTTTGGTCCTTTGACTTAACTGCAGTTAAATGGACTCCGTTAGTAGTTACACTTTAGCCCTTTTGACTAACCACCGTTGCAGCACCCATCCTTCAAACCACAAGGACGATTTCTGCAATTTTTTTTCGAATTTAAAAAAAAAAAAAAAAAAAAAAAAAAAATCCTACTTCTTTTTTAAATTTTTTTTGAATATTTTTTTTCGAAAATGTTTTTTATGAAAAAATGTTTTATATAAAAATGTTTTATATAAAAACGTTTATAAAAAAGTTTTTATATAAAACGTTTTTATATAAAAAGTTTTTATATAAAGCTTTTCTATATAATAATGTTTTCATATAAAAAATTAAAAAAAGTTTTTATAAAACGTTTTTATATAAAATATTTTTATAAAAAAACTTTTTTATAAAACGTTTTTATATAAAAACTTTTTTATAAAACGTTTTTATATAAAATATTTTTATATATAAAACAATTTATATAAAACAAACAAAAATGGATGAAAACAGATAAAATCGGATGAAAACAGACAAAAATGAACAAAATGGATAAAAACGGGAAAAAAATTACGTTTTTGTCCGTTTTTATCCGTTTTTGTTCGATTTTTTTTGAATATTTTTTATCGTCAAGTAACTTTTTTTCGAAAATGTTTTTTATATAAAAAAGTTTTTATATAAAAATGTTGTTTTATATGAAACGTTTTTAAATAATTTTTTTTAATTTTTTTTATATAAAAATATTTTTATATAAAAAAACTTTATATAAAAACGTTTTATATAAAAACTTTTTTATAAAACGTTTTTATAGAAAACATGTTTATATAAACAACATTTTTGAAAAAAATACTAAAAAAAATAATAAAAAAAGTAGGAATTTTTTTTTTTTTTTTTTTTAATTCGAAAAAAAAATTGCAAAAATCGTCCTTGTGGTTTGAAGGATGTGTGCTGCAACGGTGGTTAGTCAAAAGGGCTAAAGTGTAACTACTAACGGAGTCCATTTAACGGCAGTTAAGTCAAAGGACCAAAAGCGCACCAAACAGTGCAGTCAACGGACTGTTTTTGCACTTAATGAACAATACGGACGAAATCTGCAATTTAGCTAAACCACGAGGACGATTTTTGCAATTTACTCTATTAAAAATGGCTTTGATATAATTACTAAGAAGAATTAGCGAGACTTTTCTATACACCTAACAACATTGAAAAAAATGAGGCCCCTCTAATAAGTGTGGCCATGTGCCACTGCACTTGTTGCACTCCTCCATTACCGGCCCTGATCTCAACTCAAAAACCTTTAGAAAGTTAGCCGTCACTATACGGTTCATATTATGGAGTCAGTACCTAGCCATGTCATTTCACTATCAGTGGTCTCAGCGTCGATTTGCATGGCCCCTTTCAGGTGACAATGAATCAAGGGGTAATTCCCAAAAGAGGACAAAAAGGTCCAAAGTGATCACTTTTAGGTACAAAAATAAAGTCTCTTTCCAAATTGGTCATTTGCGAATGTGCGATTCCAATAAAATGTTGACACGTGTCCAGACAATAAGTACACTTTCAATCATTGGCAATTACAATCACTATCAATGCCTTGTTTGACTTCTATATACAAATGTGCGAACGGTGAATGTGCGAATGTGCGATTTGAACATAACTTTATTAGAAATGACCACTTGTAAGGAATAAAATCTTTCTTTATGTACAAAATCTTTCTTAATTCTTTAAAATATTTATTTAAACTATAACAATGTTACTCTTGAGTCTTGAACAAAGATTGCCAAATGGTTGTCATGTTTTTAAGTACGTACATGCCAACAAAAGTACAAAACTTAAATTGTTTAAACTTTAAAGGATTAAAAAGCTTGTATATGATAAATATTTTGTTCAGAATCTATACTATCTTAAAATATATCTTTGACTCTTTCTCATATTAATTTTTTTAAACTATCAAGAATAGATTTTTAAGCAAATACAAATAAGGGTGAAAGCTAAAGATACGCAACATATTTTTCAAAGAGTAAATTACACTCGTCCTTGTGGTTTGCGTTGACCGCAGGGTTTAGTCATTTGACCAAAAAAATTGCACCGTACGTCCTTAAGTGTGAAACGTTATGCACCGTTCGTCCCTCCGTCCATCTAGGCCCACCAATTCAAGATAACGGCAGTTAAGTCACTTAACCCATAAGGGCATATCCGTCATTTCTTATCTCCCCTTTTTCCCACCCAAATTATAACCCTATATACTTATCTATCTACCCCACCCACCCACATAAACCTAAATCCCTTCGGTTCCACCACCATTTTCAAAACAAATGGTTTTCTCAAATCAAATCAAAATCATGGTTAGATGTCCTCGTTGCCAAACACTTGCAGTTATGAAAACATCATGGACAAATAGAAACCCAGGTCGAAGGTTTTATGCCTGTTCCCAAATTGTATGTGTTAATGGTTTTAGTTTGTAATTGAACAATATCGGTATTTGTTGTTTAATTTTGTTTTACAGGATTGTAACATATTTGTTGATTGGGTGAACCCAGAAATGTGCCATCGTTCAATGGTAGTTATACCTGGTTTATTAAGGTCTTTGAACAACCATCAAGAAATCCTACAAAATATGGAGCAAGAAAGATCAACATTGAAAATAGTCATTTTCTAATTCATTGACATCATCTCCATCTGCTTCATCTTCAATCTCAACTGCTTCCCTTTCTCTACACCCAACAAACTCCACAGTCTCATCAATTGTGTAGTTAAAGTCCCTCATGTCAACATCCACCTCAACTGCATTATTATTGTCATCTACTATGAAATCACTGTCTTGGCTATCATCATCTCCTTGACTATCACCCTCTGTTTCACTCTCAGTTTCACCCTCAACTTCACTTTCAACAGTCTCACTAGGATTACCCATTCCAACCTCAGGATTTGTTTCAAAATTCTCACTAGGATTTGTTTCAACCTCAGGATTTGTTTGAACATTCATTGTTGGTGATATAATGTCCAAGTCAGCAAATGGGTCAAAGTTAGAATCTTGTGACTCTACATATGGGTCATAAGAAGAGTAAAAATCATTTACAAACTGACTAGGGACTTGAGAAGACTCATCATTAGCAACTACAACACTTTGCCCTTGGTCTTTACCACTGCTTTGACCTATATCTTTACCTACACACCCTTCATTGAGATCCAAAACTACTTTCTTAGGCACTGGGGTAATCCCTGCCTTTGATGTTATTGGTTCATTTAACTCTTCTATTACAAGTTTTTTATGCTTTGGTTGTATGTAAATGTCAGGATTGGTCTTTTCATGCTCAACATATACATCAACTAGCTTAAGACCTTCCATCACATACTTGCCTAATAACTGAAAATCTTTGTCAAATGCTAAAGGCTCTAGTCCATTGTCTAAATCATAGTCAGGTTTCAAGAAATGGTAAAACATCAACCTATCACCATCATGACCTAAGTCTTCTAACATGGAATCAATTTCATGGATTGAAAATTGATCACTGTCTATCAAATCCACAAAAGTAATCTTACCATTCTTGTAAATCCTGTTGGGTGCATTCGTGAAAAAACCACCATGATTGAGCTTGATGGAAAACAGAGTAGAGTTTTTATCTGCAAATAATTAAAGCAATCAATCAGACAAGGGTTTTAGACATTAAAACACCAAACAAAGTATTGCAAACCCAAAAAATGCATACTCTAATGATTAAAAACATACGTCACTTAACACCATTATCAAAAAATAACTATAAACAGTCACTTACGATACATGCAATATGGGTCTCGATCAACAACATCATTTGCTCTAATTTCATACAATGGGACCACCATCTGATTCTTTGCGAAGTATCAGTACAAATTTTACTGGGTTTTTTCACAATTGATTTGGGGAAGAAGATGATTAAATCGTGGGAATTGGTGCAAAAGATTTTAGTTTGGGGGACTGACAAGGTAGATGGGTTTTCATAAATGAAAGTACTTGGGAAATGACCGAAATAACCCTTTAAAAACCTCCGTTAACCCACGTTATCTTGAATTGGTGGGCCCAGATGGACGGAGGGACGAACGGTGCATAACGTTTCACACTTAAGGACGTACGATGCAATTTTTTTGGTCAAAGGACTAAACCCTGCGTTCAACGCAAACCACAAGGACGAACGGTGTAATTTACTCTTTTTCAAATAAACATGTCTACGCAATGTATTTTATAAATTGTCAAAGATACGCAATATATTTTCAAATAATCTTCGATCTAACTAACATGACCGGCTGGCAACAGGTTAACAGGTCACATATGATTAAAAATTACACTTTTGGTCCCCCAAACTGGACCAAATTCGCGCAGTTAGTCCAATTTTGATAACGCTCGTTAAAATTTAAAAAAAAAAAAAAAAAAAAAAAAAAACTTTTAAATTCTGTTTCTTAAAATCTACTTAAAATATATATTTTTTTAATTTATAATTCAAAAAATGGATGAATTTTTTTATAAACTTTTTTTTACCTTTTTTTTTAAATGTAAATTTTTTTTAAATAATAAAAAAAAAAAACAAAAAAAACAAAAAAACAAAAAACATTTTTGAAATCAGATTAAAAAAAAACAACGTAATTTTTTTTTAAATTCAAACTAAAAAAAAAAAACGTAATTTTTAATCGGCAAAAACTTTTTTTAAAATCAGATTAAAAAAAACGTTTAAAGAAATTACGTTTTAAAAAAAAAGTTTTTTCAGATTTAAAAAAAATTACTTTTTTTTAATCTGATTTTAAAAAAGTTTTTTCTGATTTAAAAATAAAAATTACGTTTTTTTAATCTGAATTTAAAAAAAGTTTTTTCCGATTTTTAAAAAAAATTACGTTTTTTTTTTTTTTTTTTTTTTTAATCTGATTTTAAAAAAGTTTTTTCTGATTTAAAAAAAAAATACGCTTAAAAAAAAAACGTAAGTTAGAGCCTTGACATTATATGTTGCATGTACGTACTTAAAACATGACGACCATTTGGCAATCTTTGTTCAAGAGTAACATTGTTATAATTTAAATAAATATTTTAAAATTTTAATAAAGATTTTGTACCTTAAAAGTTAGATTTGATTCCTTACATGTGTTCATTCCTAATAAAGTTATGTTAAATTCGCACATTCGCACATTCACCGTTCACACATTTGTATAAAAAAAGTCAAACAAGGCATTGATAGTGACTGTACTTGCCAATAATTGAAAGAGTACCTATTGTCTGGACACGTGTCAACATTTTAGTGGAATCGTACATTCGCACATTCGCACATGACCAATTTGGGAAGAGACTTTATTTTTGTACCTCAAAGTGATCACTATAAACCTTTTTGTCCTCTTTTGGGAATTACCCCATGAATCAATTCTTTTGTCTTCTGCTTCTTCAATTAGTTCTTTATTTTAATATATTATAATGGCATTCTACTTATTTACATGCAATATTTACTACTATAACTACAGCTATACCCAATCACGCCGATCAGGGTACGAGGTAGGTATGATGTATGCAGTCGCACCTTTACCCGAAGGTGAAGGGACGACTTACACAAAGATGTCCGGCAAGAGTTTGTTTATTTAAATGCAATATAATTTGTATTAACTAATTCACATTAGTGACCAATATGTTGAGTGACTTATCTAACAGGAATACATTGCATGCAAATTGGTAGTCTGGTAGTGTTGATACAAAAGTTGGACGTTCCTGATTTGGAGCTCCGGTTCTCGTACCAATTGAGAATTGCTGCTTGAGACCTGCGCACTAAGAGACAAGAAACACCGTTAGGCTTACCGTGGGATTGTCTCCCACGATTATCCTCCGGCGTGAGAGTGAGTAATCGGTTTAGGGTTTAAGGAGTTTTAGGGTTATGAGATCGTACCTTAAACGAGGGATATGATTCCCCTTATATACGCACGGAATCCTTGTTGGTTCCGTGTTCCCCAACCTTCGGCGTATCCCGCCAAAGTCGGTTGGGAATGATTATCTTCTTATTTTAGAAGATATCATATATCTAATCCATAAATAGATTTGGGCTTGGGCTTTCGTGAGCCCAAACCGTTATTGAAAATGGCCCAGGTCGTACCGGGCTTGTTAGTATTGGGTTGTGGTCGGGTTTATGACCCGATACCAGACTATACGTCATCATGTCCCCCCAGTCTAGTATGCGCAGTGCGTAACTGCGGATGCTAGACTAATGACCGTAGTCCAAAAAACAAGTAACGTACGAAACGTATCCAAGAAGCCATACACCTACCCGTAGGTGCAATGTATCTAGACATCCAAGGGAATAGGTAATGCCTCGTTAATCGGGGGAAAGTTACTGCTCCGTTGTCACATCAAGCCATCTCGACCACACAATGAAGACTAGTGGAATTCACGTGTCGCCAATCGTGTGGGAGAGAAGAAGTATATAACTTGGCGATTCATTTTCACCGAAGTTCTCACAGTAAAAACACCATCCGCCATTTCAAAAGCATTTCAAGAGTCGTTATCCCAAAAGTAACCAACCACAGAGGTAATCGCGCGTGCGATATAGCAAAAAAGTATAACATCATGGTTAAACAGTTGTCTGACTTTACCTCCGACCTTAATTTGATCGATCTGATGGAATTTTCCTCAGATTATTTTATACCCCGGGACGTGCATCCAGCGGTTCCGGATGCGCGAGCCACGATTGCGGATTTCCCCGAAGGGAAAGTGGGTGTATACACACGGTTATTCGAATTTGCGAATCAACGTGTGCCCCTATCACGCTTTCTGTGCGATGTGTTAAACTATTATACGTTACACATATCGCAGCTGCATTGTATTGGCGCGGCTAAAATTACCAATTTCGAGGTAAATTGCCGTCTGTTGGGGATTAACCCTACCATCCACTTATTCCGCGCTTTTTATCACACCACATGGGCGCATGGGTGGGTTTCCTTTTCAAAACGCGCGGGTAGATTACAGTGCTACACAGATAAGTTAGATGCGCTTAGGAATTGGAGGGAATACTTCTTCTGGGTAGATGATACATGTTTTCCTTGGAATTATGATTTTTATACCAAGGGATCGCTACAGAGGGATGAGTACCCAGTGCCTGGGTCGTATAACGTCGAGGATGCGGAACTGATAAATGCAAACCGCATCCCCATCAGTGCATATCCTGAGGGATTTTTGGTGCACATGGGAATCAGCCGTAATTATTATGGCCCTGAAGATGAGATCCCTATTTTCTTAGACGCCAATGGCCAGGGTGGGTACTTGTTCCTCCGTACTTCAGTGTGTAAATATTGTAAGAACAATCTTCCGTACATGTTGCGCATAATATAACTGGTGTGTATATGTGTTTTTGTCTTGCGCAGAGATGGATCTGTTTACAGTTGTACAGCTAGCGAAGCCCGCAGCCGTGAGGACAGGAGTACGACCGTTGAGGGATGACGAGGAGCCCATATTAGCTGCGACTGCAGGACGTGTCATGGAACTGGCCGCAGGGGATACAGGGACCAGTTCCTCCGTTGCGGTGGAGGCAACGCCTTTGCAAAGCCGTCCCAATCCTGAGGTGACTCCGGTGGTAGCGCAATCATCGCTCGTAGCTGTAGCTCATCCTGAAGAGGAAGAAGAAGAAGAAGCGGCGCTTAGTCGCAAAAGGACCCGACGAGATCATGGTGCGGGCCCGTCAAGGAAGAAGCGTCCTGTGATTCAAACTGTGGAGTTGTCCTCCACTGATGAAGCGTCGTCGCACCCATCTGCCGATGATGCGGAGCCAAAGTAAGTAAAACCATACATGTATAACCTTCTGTTAGTTGGTGAATGTGCTATTTGTGATTCTAATGTTGCACTGGTGATCATTCGCAGGATGGAGCAGGTCATAGAGTCACCTCCTAAGGCTAGTCAGACACGCTCAGCGCATTCTGAGCCGCAAAGCCAGGATAAGGAAGACCAGTCCGATGCAAATGTGCCTCTGGGACAATTAGTTGAAGAATTGGTTCAAGTTTCCGCTCACCAGGCTTCGCTGATTGTGAAGCTGAAAGAGCGAGTATCTGATGGAGAAAACCAAGACTCCCAAAAGGACCAAACTATTTCTTTGCTGGAGGCGCAACTGGCAAGTACCCGGGCACAACTAGATAGCGCCCATGCAGAGGCCAATGTCCTGAGCACATACGCTCAAAAACAGGCTGAGGACAAGATGGCGCTAATGTGCCAAATAAACCAAGAGCGTGCTGATGCTGCCAAGTATAAGTCTGCGTGCTGCTGGGCACTGAAACACCTAGATCAGGGTAAAGAAAGTTTATTTGCGCAGTTGGGGGAGCTTGGGAATACTGTGAGCTGGTCCTTGGAGGTACAGGAGGCAAAGCTGCGTAAGCTAAGCATCGAGTACGACGAGGAGTTGTATCCGCATCTTATGTCCATGATAGCGGAGCGCAGGTGGCTCATAGGCCACGGTCTCCGCCTGGCTGCTCTGAGTACTCTGGAATCATCAGAGGTGGTTAATGCCTTCGGGGAGGTGGTGCAATGCGCTCTGGAGCGTGGAAAATCAGAAGCAATGGAAAAGCTCCACGAGTCAGAATTGTTGAAGGCGCCGTTGATGTTGGCGCGTCATCGTACCGAGGGTGCCGAAACACAGCCAGATTATTACTTGAAACCCCATGAGTCGCAGCTGCAAATACCTGTCTTTGCGCGTCCTAGGGATAGTCAGGATCCATTTGCGTTGGAGAAGGAGATTCCTTTAAAGGAAGTCTTGGAGGCGCATGCGACTCGTCTTGCTAAAAAAGAAGGTATTGCAGGTAAAGCCATCTTGTGTGGACTTGGTGCAGCGCACTTGCCAAGGTCTGACGGGGTGCCAGTGAGTGTGGCCACTGTGGCGCGTCAGGATGCAAATGTGTTGAAAGGTATTAGTGAAGCCAAAGATGTAACAAGTCACGCTGGTACTTCTTCCCTTAAGCGTTGTAGCAGCTGGTAACTGTCATGTTGACTATCTTTTGTACGAACTTGTAGTTATGAATAAAAATTCCTTTTGTTGTTTGTTGCTTGTGGATAGTAGTACTGTATACATATCTGTTTGTCTTTTACGTGAAAGATGTATTCGTTGTCGAAGAAACAAACATGTAAGGCGAATATAGGAAATCCATAATCATGTTTGGAAGTCATAGTATACTTGAGAAAGAATTCTAAGTACTTTATCATAATCGTGTATGTTATGATATACAGCGTACTGTAAATATCACATTAAGGAAGCAAGTGTCTTGGTTCCTAAGTTGTTAAACGTGCACGTGTGCATTGCTGCGCACCCGTCGTGGGGTGCGCACATATCTTATTCCAACGTCTTGAGAACAAGGTGTTTAACAAGGATGCGTGATCCAGTATTGATGGGTTTGCAACCCTCTTACTCAACAAGTTAGTTAGTAGGTCAACTTATCCTTTTACCATCGTGGGTTTATTTGTAGTGCATGCACGCCATCGTGGGCAAGAAATAAAAAATTGTTAAGACATACAGTATATGGAGATAACAACTTAAAATGTGTCGCGGAGTTAGCTAGAAACCGCGACGTTTTTATTAATACTTGCAAGTGTATCAAGAAATAACAAAGAAACAGTAAATATGAAAAATAGAAAACTGAGTACATGAATGTTTATTGAGCACTGAAAGTGCGGAGCGTCTGCGCGCTGTGCCGTAGCTATTTTTATAGGTAGCACCTCTTGAGGTTGCTGATATTCCATGTGCGCGGTAGGTCACGGCCATCCAAACCTCGTAGCCGATATGCGCCTGTGCCCGTTGCTTCAGTAACCTCATAAGGTCCTTCCCACTTTGGTCCGAGCTTACCTGTATCTTCAGCGTGGCTTGCCTCATTGGCGCGGTAGACAAAGTCGCCTGGTCTGAATGAAACACTGCGCACCTTGGCATCATAGTATCCTTTCATTTTTGACTTTGACCTTGCCTCCCGTATAGCCGCGCGTTCGCGTCTTTCTTCCAGTAGGTCCAAGTCGACACGTCTTTCGTCGTCGTTCGTAGTCACATTGATCTCCGCAGTGCGGATAGTTGGCATGCCGATCTCAGTTGGTATAACGGCTTCTGTCCCGTATACTAGAGAGAAGGGGGTATCCCCCGTGCTGGTTTTAACTGAGGTGCGGTGCGCCCATAGTACATGTGAAAGTTCTTCAACCCACCTTCCTTTGTGCTTGTCCAAACGTGCTTTGATTCCTTCACCCAGACTTCGATTTGCGCGTTCGACTAAACCATTGGTTTGTGGATGCGTAACCGACGCAAAGTGTTGGGTGATGTTTAACTTTTCGCACCAATCTTTGAAGGGGTTGTCACAGAATTGTTTCCCGTTATCCGAGATGATTTCTCCAGGTAATCCGAAGCGGCATACTATGTTGTCCCAGACAAAGCGTTTCACCTGGTTGCCAGTAATTGTCGCCACTGCTTTTGCCTCGATCCACTTGGTGAAGTAGTCTATAGCTACTATGAGAAACTTGAGACCGCCTGCTTCTATTGGAAAAGGACCGGCGATATCAATGCCCCATTTGTAGAATGGCCACGGCGCCGTGATTGGTGTTAACTCATGCTGTGGTTTGCGCGGTACGGGTCTGTGGACTTGGCAATCATTGCACTTCCTTATCAAATCCCGCGCATCTTTATGCATGGTTGGCCAGTAGTATCCCGATCGCATGGCGCGTGCGACAACAGACCGTGGTCCTGCGTGCATGCTACATGAACCCTCATGGATTTCCCGCAGCACATAATTTGCTTGTACGGGGCCAACGCATCGAAGCCATGGTTGGAGGAAAGAACGTCGATACAGTATGTTGTCGCGCAATTCGAATCTCTGCGCTATGCGCCTTATTCTGCGAGCTTCTGTCTGTTCTTGGGGTAATGTCCCTTTGCTTAAGAATTCTGCAATTGGTGTCATCCATGTAGGACCATCCTCCTCTATGACTGCGGAGACTTCCATCTCCGATATTGACTTGCTTTTCAGTGTTTCCACCAGCACTTGCTTTGATAAGTGTGCGAAGCTTGTCGAGGCGATCTTGCTCAGTGCATCTGCTTTGCGATTTTCTCCTCTAGGGACTTGCTTGATAGTAAATCTGTCAAAGCCTTTGATCAGTGTCTTAGTCTTCTCAAGATACTGAATCATATTTTCTTCTTTGGCCACGTATTCACCCAACACATGGTTGGCCACTAGTCGGGAGTCCACATTTGCTTCCAAGTTACGTACACCCATTCGAGCTGCAATGCGTAGTCCAGCGATCAGGGCTTCATATTCTGCCTCATTGTTCTTCGAGGTAAATTCAAAACGCAGTGCGTAAGTGAATTCCACTCCCTCTGGGTTTGTGAGAATAAGGCCAGCTCCTGAGCCATCTACGCATGAGGACCCGTCTGTAAACAAAATCGATGGATCTTGTAGTGCTTTCTCGCTTGGTGTAGGTACCTCGTCAGTATCTGGCTTCTCGATGATGAAGTCCGCCAGAACTTGTCCTTTTATTGCGGTACGTGGTCTGTAAGAGATGTTATGTTCGCCTAGCAACACACTCCACTTCTGGAGTCGTCCTGACGCATCGGGTTTGGAGATGATCTGCTTGATGGCTTGATCTGTGATTACCGCTATCGGGTGCGCTTGGAAGTACCGGCGCAGTCTCTTGGCGGCAAACACTAATGCCAAGACCAATTTTTCCATGGCACTATAGTTCATCTCCGTCTTCTTGAGAGCTTTGCTGACAAAATAGATAGGGGTTTGCACCGAGTCCCTATCTGTTAGTAGCACTGCGCTGACTGCTCCATGAGTTGCTGATAAATACATGATCAGCTCTTCCCCTGGTCGGGGTGCCACGAGTGTTGGGAGCGTTGCTAGGTGCTGTTTTAGTGTGGTGAAAGCTTCTTCCGCCTCCGTTGTCCACCGAAAGTCACCCTTTTTTATACACTTCTTGAGTGTTTTGAAAAGAGGCAATGACTTTTCTGCTGATTTAGATAGGAACCTGTTGAGGCCGGCCAGTTTTCCATTGAGGGATTGGACTTCCTTCAGCGTGCGTGGTGAGGGAAGTTCTATTACCGCCTTTGTCTTTTCTGGACAAGGTTTTATGCCATCAGGTTCTATCAGGTACCCTAAGAACATGCCTTCGGTAGCGCCGAAGGTGCATTTCTTAGGATTTAGCTTCATGTTAATCTCGCGTAGAGTTTTGAATGTTTCTTCTATGTCGCGTACTAGTTCCTTTTCAGTATGGCTTTTAATGACCAGGTCATCCACATAGACTTCCAGGTTGCGGCCCACCTGTTTTTCGAAGGCATTGTCTACCAACCGCTGATAGGTGGCACCCGCATTCTTCAAGCCAAACGGCATTTTTGTATAACAGTAAACGCCTTGGCTTGTGTGGAACGCTGTCTTTTCCTCGTCTTCTTGAGCCATTTGTATCTGGTGATATCCCTTGTACGCGTCGAGAAAACACTTCAACGGGTATCCACACAAGGACTCTATTTTCCAATCTATCTCTGGTAATGGATAGCAGTCCTGTGGGCATGCTTTATTAAGGTCGGTGAAGTCTACACACATTCGCCAGCTACCGTCGCTTTTTTTGACCATTACTGGATTAGAAAGCCAGTCGTGGTAATAGACTTCACGCATAATTCCCGCTTTAACTAATTTCTGTACCTCTGCCAGAATTGCCTGCGCCCTCTCTGGAGCTTGGCCACGCTTCTTCTGGCGTATCGGTAAGTATCCTTGTCGGATTCTAAGTTTATGCTCTGTGATCGAGCGTGGTACTCCAGTCATGTGTTTGGGCTCCCATGCGAAAATATCCACGTTCTTTTGTAGGAGCGCGCACACAGCCGCTTTGCCGTTGTCCGACAATGACCCTCCAATGGTTATCTCCTGGTCTGGATATTCTGGGTGAATTGCGACCTTAAAGTTGGGGATTTTGGCCGCGCACTGCTTCGGGATTGGTTCCACTTCGCATGTAACCGTGTTACATTCTCTGTTTGGCACCGTGGCATTGTAAAGAGTGACAATGCCCCCTTCAACTGGGAATTTAAGCATCCCGTGCGCTGTTGACGGCACCGCGCGCATGGCTGATATCCCGGGTCTCCCAATAATGCCATTATATGATGAAGGGGATTTGATCACCATGAAATCCATCCAGGTTGTCGTAGAGTGCTCTGCGTTGCCCACGCTGACTAGCAATCGCAGTTGGCCCATAGGCCATATCTTCTCACCTGTGAAACCGGTGAGTGCGGTGTTGACCAGATTTAACTGACTACGTATTTCAGGTCGTAGTCTTTTAAAGCAATGCTCATACATAATATTTGCCGATGCCCCACCATCGATGTACATGCGGTGTATGTCGTGACCACCCGCACTAATTTCAATGGTGAGGGGCTCCGATGCTGCGTTGTCCGCAGTTAAAGTAGGGAAAGAGATTTCACTTCTTCGGGAAAACTCTTGGCTGACCTTCTGTCTGGTGGTTCGTTGCCACGTCTGTATCATATAGATTGTGTCGGCCTTATCTTTGGGTGTCTCCTTCTTGCTTTCATTCTTTTGCTTATCTCTTCCCTCTTTAATGTTTTTAACTAAGTGGTCCAGCCTGCCCCCTTGACCATCTTGTCGATGAGTTGGCGCAGCTGGACACACTCGTTAGTGGTGTGACCCTTTTGCGCATGGTAGTCACAGTATCCATTCCCAGTGCGCCGATCTTCTGGTGTACGCATCTGCGGTGGTCTTGGGAAGTTCGCACCTTCCGCTGCGAGTATTTCCTTTGGGGTTTTGATCAGGGGAGTATACCTGTCATTATCCCTGTCTCTGCCGCTCCTCTGGCTGCGGTAGCTCCTGTTACGGTTGTTACCTCGGTCGTTGGATTGTCTCCCAGGTTGTTCCTGTGACCGGTAATTAGAATGGTTCTTTTTGCTATCTGCCGCAGCGGCTTCTCCCTGGACAAAAGACCGAGAGCGCTTCATGAGTTCATCAAAGGTCTCAGGGATCTTGTCGTTTAATCTCTTGATGAGTTCTGGGTTATTAATCCCATTCATGAAGCCCGAGATCTTTAAGACTTCAGGGCATGCTTTAACCTGCATGCATTCATCTTTGAAGCGTTCCATGAATGCGCTCGTGGATTCTCCCTGGTTCTGTTTTACCCTGGCGAGTTCGACAGGATTTTTAGCACACTTTTTGCGTTGAGTAAAATTTAGGCGGAACGCCTTTCTCAACTCTTCAAAACCATTCACGCTCCTTCGTGGGAGTTTGTTGAACCAGTTCCGCGCGCTTCCCACTAGTGTGGAATTAAACATGTGGCACCAAACTGGTTGTGGCCAGTTTTCGATGGTCGCGGCTGATTCAAAAATTTTTAGGTGATCGTCAGGATCACCTGTCCCATCATAGGTTTTAACATTTGCAGGCATGCGCCTTTTCTTGTTCTCCGAGAAATCACTAATGCGTCTAGTGAACGCATCCACTTTCTGACGGCGCCATGGGAGAGACATGTCTTCCTCTTGGCTATCGCGTCTGCTCCTGGATTTCCAATGCCCTGTATCACTGTCCTCGTTGTCCGAGGAGTTGTCAGAAGATGAATTTACCTTCTTACGGCGCTTGCGCCGGCCATCCTCAGAATCTGACTCATAGTCTGGATCTGAAGGGCTTTCACTTGGGGAATATTTTCGCCCCAGTCTATCATGTACTCTACGGCTACCCAGTCTGGCGTAGACACTGGTACGCCGTTCTTCTCTATCACTATCACTCAAGTGTTGCGAGTGAGATGTCTCATCACCCTCGATCCTCCTCCCGATTCTGTTGAATACAGGGGGTTTATGACCGCTTCCTCTGTGCTTTTCCTTCTGGTGGCGCAGTGGAGAAGTATCGTATTCCGAATCGAAGTTGAGTCGGGCTTTTAGGTTCCGCCCTAATCTATTCTTCTCTTCCTCTTGCATGAGGGCAGCCAATGCTTCGTAGTTTTGGGACACGAAAGCTTCTGGTGCTAATTCTGGCGAGACTCCCTCGAGAGTGAGTGCGTTTGTTTCTACCGCTGCGTTCTTATCCCGACCTGGTGCCTCTGGTACCTTTGTCAAGTCAGTTTCTAGTACCGATTGGAAGGGAGTAGTAAAGACGGGTTGTTCCCGAGTGCGCGGTGGGTCTACTCCACTCGTGGTGGTTGTAGTGACTTGGGTTATTCCCGAGTGCGGTTCTACCAGAGGGAAGATCAAGTCTTGACCTGACCCCTTATTTTTAGCAGCGCTGGTTGTCCCAGAGGTCTGCTTAGGGGTTAGTCCACTCTGCGACTTTTTCCCCATGAGATCTGACTGCGATCGCTGATTGCCGTGTTTTGTCATTCTAGTGTCGATTCTTAGTGTAGGGTCCCACGGATGGCGCCACTTGTTGATACAAAAGTTGGACGTTCCTGATTTGGAGCTCCGGTTCTCGTACCAATTGAGAATTGCTGCTTGAGACCTGCGCACTAAGAGACAAGAAACACCGTTAGGCTTACCGTGGGATTGTCTCCCACGATTATCCTCCGGCGTGAGAGTGAGTAATCGGTTTAGGGTTTAAGGAGTTTTAGGGTTATGAGATCGTACCTTAAACGAGGGATATGATTCCCCTTATATACGCACGGAATCCTTGTTGGTTCCGTGTTCCCCAACCTTCGGCGTATCCCGCCAAAGTCGGTTGGGAATGATTATCTTCTTATTTTAGAAGATATCATATATCTAATCCATAAATAGATTTGGGCTTGGGCTTTCGTGAGCCCAAACCGTTATTGAAAATGGCCCAGGTCGTACCGGGCTTGTTAGTATTGGGTTGTGGTCGGGTTTATGACCCGATACCAGACTATACGTCATCAGGTAGAGTATTCATGGATCAATAATATATATAATTAAAGTACAAAATAAATAGTCAGCTAGCACATAAACTTGGTAGGAAATGTGAATTATCCACAACTTTTACTTTTCAGTTTTCACACAAGCCTTTTGTACACAGCTCATGCTTTATTTGAAGTTGAGTGTAAAGTAAAACACTAAAACCTATAGTGTATGAAACTATATATCACCTTCCAATAAATCATTCGGGAGTGACCTAGTGGTAAAAGCTTATAATTATCATCACTAAAATGTGAAATGTCTCATATTTCAATTCCCGCTACTCTAAAGTGGCCGGCCACGCAAACTTTTCCGAAAAAGCGAATGACTTTGGCGGTGGGGTCAAACCCCGTACATCAATAGGTCAAAAGGTCGGAAACCATAGTTGCCAACAAAAATCACCTTAAGATTAGCAACCCAAATCAAACTGATATTTTGATCAACCAGTGAAGTCAGAATTCCCTAGGCCAAGGTCTGCTTCGTTACTTGCTATATTCACAGCGTTTAATCAGCCACACATATTGTTATCGACATAAGGTTGAGTGATGGAGGATACATCATATAATGTCCACAATAAGGGTTCGTCATCAAAATTGTACTGAATTGAGTGATTTCATTAGTGTTGATTATCAGGAAAGAGCCAAATCTCTAGTGTTTGGGTTTTAGTGATATTTTAGGAAACAACTGTTTATAAAGCATTTTATGGGCCGGCATTCCCGGCAATAATCGTATAATTATATAAATTTACTAGGGACCATGAAAGCATTTTAACGTAGTATAGTGTGGTGGTCCGGGATTCAATTCGTACGCATTTAGAAGCACACGTGTCGTACAAATAGACCGTCTACGTAGATGCTAAACAAAAATATCTGATTCTCCACAACCAAATATTGATTTACTTAAATCGGCTGTAAAGACAAAATGTCGATGCAGATACTAAACCAAAAACATCAGCACTATGAGAGAATTTTAAGGTTTCTTTCTAAATCACATAATCTTTCATCGATATATTTCTGTGCTACTGTTCTGATAGTTCTTGACTAGTTTTAAGTTCTCCTTTTGTTTCATAATCATATTTCGTATATTACCTAACAGTATAATAAACAATTAATGTTCTAAATTATTAACTAGAGGACCAATAATGGGCCGGGTACGTGATACATTATATAGGCCTAAACTTCTGATGCATAAGGTTTCACAACATGAGTTTACCAGTTTTGAGAATACTTTAAAAAAACGACTATTTGTCAAGCTACAGTTTGTATGGTGGCAGCAATAATCATGCTTGATTCCTTGGGATTGTTAAGAGATAATTAAAAGCCATAGAACAGTTTTATGTAGTGTTTTAGGATCAATTCTCATTGAGAAACACATATGTTTAACAATCATCGAGACTAAAATAGAATCATATAGTGCGTCCAGAATAGTCACCGATGGACACACAATAATGTTAAATAACTAAGTGCTCAGAATTTTACCTTCTCTGCTAGTGTCCACACAGCTTGCGGCCAAGCATTAGCCTCTGAACAACAGTATCCTTGTCCCTAAAATGTACACAATTATTTAAACTTTAATATTTGATTAGATATTTTGATATAGTGGAACACTGAAGTGTGGCTACAATGTTAAGCAATCGACGAATATGATGAGTGATAACCGTGGAAAACTGAAGTCATAATCATGTTTAAGTGTTTTATAAGTTAAGAAGAACCCATATGTCTAATCCTGCTATAAGGCTATTTGGCGTTGCTCCTATTAAAAAATGCCGAAGAAAAGTTATCCCCATGATGCTACAAAGCCAACAAGAGCCGTATGCAGGCCAGCATTCAAATCAAAGTTATGGTCGTAGATTATAGTTTTGCACATATATATTTCACTGATAAAAGAACACACACGGAATTTAACAAGATCTACATTTATTGAATATATTACACAATGAAAAGACTTAATAAAGCACATATAAAGTGTGTGAAAGCAACATGTCCAAAATATCCGTAACGACCTTTGCCACATTCAAGGTCCGCATGATATGCTTTTTTATTTTCCTTTTCTTTTGAGAATTTCCCTTTATCAGATTATTTCCTTTTTAAGCACAGTGTGTACATTAAGATATAGAGACATGTAGTCTTTCAAGGCAAATATTTGAAAGGAAATGGGAGAAAGCATGAGACATAAGATATATAGATATTTATTCTCTAATTTCCTTTTTCTCTTTCTGTCAAAATATAATCCGAACCCATACAAGCATTTATTAACTAATAAGCTACAAAGACAAGATAAAATAAACCGCTTCTTCAGCAGCCACACCAACCTATGAGGAATGACTCTGTTGGAACTCAAAATTTTCCTCTCAACTAAAAATTAGGTGAAATTCTTGGGATGGCTCATCTATAATAAGAGTTCCTGATGAGGACAAGATTGAGGAACTTGCGAAGGAGTACATGGAGTACATCGAGAGTAACAAGAAGCTTCGATAAATCAAGACGTAGTTTGTGGTTTAACTACGGCGTAACCCCAAGCCAAGATTACGCCATAGATTTATGTTAAATTTTGGTTTACATTCGTAGTCATAGTTACGCCGTAGTTGATAAAATCAATTACGCCGTAATTAAACTACTTTACTCTCGTAGTGGTAATTACGCCGTGGTTGATAAAACCAATTACGTCGTAATCTTAGTCGGGTCTGTTTCCTATTTAGTTTTTGAGTCGGTTTTGGACGAGTTTTCTTGCTTGTTCCCCAAGATTGGCTTCCCTTGGGTTTTATGTTTATTATTCGGTTTATCAATAAAATTTGAAGACTTTGTCTTTTAAATCCTTGTGATTTGCTAAATCATTAGTTAGGTTTTGTGTTACACGCTTCTGTCCTACGTGGCATCAGAGATACGTTGAATCCTATTGGTAACTGGTTTAGAGGTTCTTCATCTATTAAACATCTAGAGCTTATTAGTATCCTAGATGGTGAACGGCGCGGAAGATCCAAAAGCCCATACCAGTGGTAGGGTGCAATCGACCGAAGACATGGATCGTGCGATTACCGATCTCGCTACCAAATACGAGATCTTATCCACCGTTCTTGATGAAATCCGATCCACGCTCGGGGGTGGTAGACATCCAAATCGTGAGGGTGACGAACATGGTATCTATAGAAACACTCATTGTTTTAGTAGAAATCGTGCACGTAACCAATCTCCTAAACAAGTTTGGGGACATTATGACTTTGTGTCTTCAGATGAGGAAGGAGATGAGGAGTTTGATGTAGGGCCAAGGGATAGGAATCCAAGACATAGGAACATGGTTCAAAGGAATGTCCGTCAACAAGGTTATGGTGAGCGACAAGGTTATCGGGCCAAGGACGAGATTCCTAACTTTGTTGGAAATCTTGACATTGAAGCGGTACTAGATTGCTTATATGAAGTTGATAAGCTCTTTGACATCATGGATGTCCCCGAAGGAGAGAAATTGAAGATCGTAGCTTATAAGTTACGAGAAGGCGCTGGAGCTTGGTGGCAACGTGAACAAGAAAATCATAGGAGACAAGGTAAGCATCCGATCAACATGTGGCCAAGGATGAAGAGAATGATCAAAGGAAGGTTTTTGCCTTCGGATGTGGAGTAAATATTGTACCAACAATATCATAGTTGTTTTCAAGGGAAGAAGACCGTAGCAGAATACACGGGTGAGTTTTTAAGGATGCAAGCTCGTTGTAATTTGAGAGAAACGGAATAACTAACCGCCGCCAGGTATATTAGTTGTTTGAATTCTTTGATTCAAGAAAAATTGGGTTTGATGTCAATTTTGTCCGTTGATCAAGCTCAAAACTTGGCTATGAAGGCGGAGATGTTGGCTTCTAAAACTGGAGTTGGGTTTAAACGGTCAACTTTGGAGAGTTCAAGTACTTATGGGGGTCGGCCTAATCAAAACCAATTTGCCCTCCCTAGTACTACTACTTCGACTTCTAAGGCTAGTGGAAATGGGATTGACAAAGGTAAGGAAGTTCAAACGGCTAAATCTAATCCTTATGCTAAACCGACGGGTGACAAATGTTTTAGGTGTGGTGAACTGGGGCACTGGTCGAATGTTTGTCCTAAGAGGAATACACTCTATACATCGAAGATTGGGAATAATGGAGTGTTTGGTAACGAGCCGTTTCAAGAGGAAGAAGAGTTTGAGTACACGCAACCATTGGATGGAGAAGTGGAATAAATGACGTGTGTCATTCAACGGACTTTGTGTTCGCCAAAGATTAGTGATTATTCACAACGTAATAAGATTTTTCAAACTAAGTGTTTAGTTAAGGAGAAGATTTGTTCCATTATTATTGATGGAGGGAGTTGTGAGAATTTGGTGTCTAAGGCCTTGGTTAAAGCTTTTAAGCTACCAACCAAGCCTCATCCCAATCCATATCAAATTGGGTGGATTAAGAAGGGACCGGTGAATAAGGTGACCAAAATTTGTAAGGTTCCTCTTGCTATTGGGAAGCACTATAATGATTTGATTGCTTGTGATGTGGTTGATATGGAAGCATTCATGTTTTTCTAGGACGACCATGCCAACATGACGTGGATGCTACGCATCAAGGTAAGTCAAATATGTATTTATTTAAATGGAGTGGAAAAACTATTGCTATGTTACCTTTAGGTGTCAATTCTCCCGGAAAGAAAGTGGAAAGCAAGACTTTGGTGACGATAGTTTCATTACCAAAAGAGTTTCAAGCCGAAAGGAAGGAGACGGGGGTTTCTTATGCTTTGGTAGTGAAGGAGGTTGAAGATGGTATGGATAATGTGATTCTGGAAGTGGTTAAGCATGTGCTTGAAGAGTTTAGTAAAGTAGTTTCAGATGATACACCGGATTCCTTACCACCGTTGAGAAACATTCATCACCAAATTGATTTGGTTCCCGGAGAAAGTTTTCTAGACCTTCCTCACTATAGGATGAGTCCTAAAGAGTCAGATATCTTGCGTGAGAAAGTAGAAGAATTGTTAAGAAAGGGGCATATTCAAGAAAGCATTAGTCCTTGTGCGGTTCCAGCACTTTTTACACAGAAGAAGGATGGAAGTTGGAGGATATGCGTTGATAGTCGTGCCATCAACAAAATCACGGTAAGGTATCGTTTTCCTATTCCACATCTTGAGATTTATTAGATCAACTTTTGGGTGCTAAAGTGTTTTTTAAGATTGATTTAAGGAGTGGGTACCATCAAATCCGTATTAAACCGGGTGATGAATGGAAGACCGCCTTCAAAACGAAGGATGGGTTATACGAGTGGCTCGTTATGCCATTTGGGTTATCTAATGCACCTAGTACTTTTATGTGTTTGATGACTCAAGTTCTTAGACCATTTAGGGGTAAGTTTGTGGTGGTCTATTTTGATGATATTTTGATCTATAGTCAAACAGAGAAAGAAAACTTGGATCATTTACGGAAGGTTTTGAAAGCCTTGGCTGATAATGAGCTATTTGTTAATTTAAAGAAGTGCACTTTTCTCACTAACAAGCTTTTGTTTCTTGGTTATATTGTAAGTTCGGATGGAATTTATGTGGATGACGAAAAGGTTAAGGCGGTTAGAGATTGGCCTTCACCTAAGACTTTGACCGAAGTTAGGGGTTTTCATGGATTGACAACTTTTTATAGAAGATTTGTGAGAAATTTTAGTAGCATTGTGGCGCCAATCACAAATTGTTTGAAGAAGGGTCCGTTTAAGTGGTCAAGTGAAACGGAAGAAAGCTTCAAAGCTATCAAGGAGAAGCTGACAACCGCACCGGTACTTTCTTTACCTAAATTTGATAAAGTTTTTGAATCAGAGTGTAATGCTTGTGGAACCCGAATTGGAGCCGTTTTGTCTCAAGAAGGTAGGCCCGTGACATTTCATAGTGAAAAATTAAATGAGGCTCGACAAAAGTGGTCGATTATGAACAAGAATTGTATGCGGTTGTTCAAGCAATAAAGAAGTGGGAGCATTATTTGATTCAAAAGGAGTTTGTGGTTTATACGGATCATGAAGCTCTCAAGTACTTTCAAACCCAAAAGCATTTCAATAAGATACATGCACGGTGGGCAAGTTTTTTGTAGCAGTTCAACTATGTGATCAAGCATAAGTCGGGTACAAGTAATAAGGTAGCGGATGCGTTGACTAGGAAGACTACTTTATTAGTTACTATTAGTAGTGATGTTGTGGGTTTTGAGTCAATTAAAGGGTTGTATGTTGAAGATGAATATTTTCGAGGCATTTGGGAAGAAATAGAAATCAAGCAACATCGAGGTGAGTTTTTTGTGCTTGACGGCTATTTGTTTAAAGGTAATCGATTGTGTATTCCTAAGACTTCACTTAGGAGTCAATTGATTAAGGAGGTACATGAGGGAGGTGTGAGTGCTCATTTAGGTTGTGACAAGACTATTGCTAGTATGGAGAGCCGATTTTATTAGCCTCAATTGAAGAGGGATGTTGGTTCATTCGTTGAAGAGGTGTGTTGTGTGCCAAGAAGGAAAGGGTATTGCGCAAAATACGGGACTTTATATCCCATTACCCGTACCCGAGAGCCCTTGGGTTGATATTTCTATGGATTTTGTGCTAGGACTTCCTCGTACCCAATGGGGAGTCGATTCCGTGTTTGTTGTTGTTGATAGGTTTTCTAAGATGGCGCATTTCATTCCTTGCAAGAAGACTTCGGATGCGGCGCATATTGCTAGGTTGTTCTTTCAAGAAGTAGTTCGTTTGCATGGAGTTACCAAGTCAATTACTTCGGATCGAGATAGTAAGTTTCTTGCTCACTTTTGGTTAACTCTTTGGAGGTGTTTGGGTACATCGTTGAACTTTAGTAGTCTCGCTCATCCTCAAACGGATGGTCAAACTGAGGTGGTCAATAGAACATTGGGAAACATGATTAGGTGTTTGTGTGGAGAGAAGCCGAAACTTTGGGATGTGTCGTTGGCTCAAGCCTCAAACGGATGGTCAAACTGAGGTGGTCAATAGAAAATTGAACTTTAGTAGTCTCGCTCATCCTTCAACGGGGTTTTCACCATTTGAAGTTGTTTACAAGACGTCGCCAAAACAAGTGGTGGATTTGATTGATTTACCGGGAAAGACGAGTGCTCAAGCAAACAAGATGGCGGAAGAGATTCAAGTTACTCATGAGGTTGTTAGAGCCAAAATTGCCGAATCAAATGCTAAGTATAAAGCCGCTTCGGATAAGCATCGACGTGTGAATTTATTCAAAGTTGGTGATGAAGTGATGGTATTTCTTCGAAAAGAGCGTTTGCCGGATGGTATGTATAGCAAGTTGCAGCCGAAAAGTATGGGTCGTACAAGATTCTTCGGAAAATCAATGATAATGCTTATGTGGTTGATTTGCCGAATACTATGAGTATTTCAAAGACTTTCAATGTGTCGGATGTCTATGAGTTCTACCGTAGTGATGCGGATGAAGAAGAGAACTCGAGGACGAGTTCTTCTAAAGTGGGGGAGGAATGATGAGGACAAGATTGAGGAACTTGCGGAGTACATGGAGCACATCGAGAGTAACAAGAAGCTTTGACAAATCAAGACGTAGTTTGTGGTTTAACTACGGCGTAACCCCAAGCCAGGATTACGCCGTAGATTTATGTTACATTTTGGTTTATATTCGTAGTCATAGTTACGCCGTAGTTGATAAAATCAATTACGCCATAATTAAAGTAGTTTACTCTCGTAGTGGTAGTTACACCGTAGTTGATAAAACCAATTAGGCCGTAACCTTAGTCGGGTCTGTTTCCTATTTTAGTTTTTGAGTCGTTTTGGACGAGTTTCTCTCTCTTGTTCCCCAAGATTGGCTTCCCTATAAATATAGGGCTTGGGTTTTTATGTTTATTATTCAGTTTATCAATAAAATTTCAAAACTTTGTCTTTTAAATCCTTGTGATTTGCTAAAACCTTAGTTAGGTTTTGTGTCCTACGTCATTTACTCACTCAGCCTATTGTTCAGAAGACGGATTAGCATGACATATTGTCAGTTACACCTGCAAATTGGTAAGTTGAATTAAGTTACTTACCTTTTCTTAGCCAATGAAATAAGATCTGCTGCAGGTCAAAACCATAAACTTAACCGTCAACCTCTTAATGTATATATAAATTCTTGACTTGTCAATTGGATACCTGAAACAGGAAAAGATAAGGCAAGCTTCATTTCAGGTAGAAAATGCACTACAAGGACCTATCCTCCTGTAGCAACCATTATGCTTTCGGCTGCTATGCTGTGACTGATTCTTTCCTACACCATCACTATTGAGGAACTATTTACAGGATTCACGAAATTAGAACCAAGCTTTACGGACGAAAACTAGACATAGCAAATGACAGAGCTGTAGGGCTACTGATATATTATGACCCAGGCAAAAATTCACCAAGTGCAAAAACGTGTTATGTTAAATACAAAACAGTCTAGTATCGAAAACCTGAAAATTAACATATATATAGATGCATACTGAAATACAACTCGTGACTAAGGTGTGATATTCCAGTGAATATATGATTACCATAGAGAGCATTGTAGCACATGGCATAGCAAGCAAAATTACATGCATCAACTTGTAGGTCCAAACACTATTGTAGATATTTTATAATTACACAAATATATGCCAAGAATCAGACTTTCTGAGTATCTATAAATAGTCAGAAAAAACTCATCAGCTCACATAACAAGTGTTATAAACTTCTCTTCATATTAAAGAAGTGATTACGCGTCAAGCCTTCTGCCCAAAACAATGAAGGTGTGCTTCTATTTCTATATAAATTTATAAGTATATTAGTACCTCAACTATACATCATGCTAGCCTGTCCCATTACAGTTTATAGGACGAATGCATAACAAGTTTAAGCAGACTAACACTGAGTATCAGAAAGAATTTGCTCCAGGTAAATTTTGCATCTTTTCCACCTTTCTTGCAAGTTAACATATTTCTTAGATTTTTTACTCGTAATCATCTGATTGATGTGTCGTACAGAATTCCCATCATCCAACAACCTACTACGCTATGCTAAGTTATGCTATTCTGTCACTCCACATAGCAAAGCCCAAAGAGACAACCAGCTCCAAAACACATTTTCATGCATAGATGCAGAAAGTGCTGATGGTGAGCAACTTTTTAATGGATTCCAAAAGATCAGGGATCTTGAAAAAGATCCACTTATCAGTGATCTAGCAACACCAAACTTTGCCACATATGTTGAGAAAATGACAACAAAAAAAACTGAAACAACAGAAGACAAACTAAAGCTCGCCAAAGAGAAGTTGGAGAAGGTGCTCTTGACCTGTTCCAGAAATTTCAGACATGCGAGTGCAACTACACATGGTAGCAAGATTCTGGAAGAGGCCATAGAGAATGGAAAAAAAGCAATCGTTGATCCACTTCAGCATGACGTCTTCTGTTCAAAAGTTGGAGGGCCAAAGACAACTATCATGAAGGAGCAGAGAGAATCACTGCAGGAGCTGTTCCAGAAAACCAACATGACAGCGGAAAAAGCTGAATCTATAAGTAGCATAAGAATAGAAAAGAAAACGGATAAACTTTCTGTCCCTTTACTGAAAAAGATACCAAAAGAAAGAACCATCCACCATTCCTCTAAGTGTTCTACATCAGCTTCGATAGGATCCGTCAATTCGGATTTAGCTAATGAAAAACTGCACAAGGTACTTCTATAGTTTCTATTCACACGACTCATACCTTATGTTTGATTCACTTCTCTAGAAATAAGAAAAGCAAGTGTAAATTTCAGTTCGGTGTCCTAATCTTATTGAAACATTTACAGATCCTACACATGCTCCACAGAGTTTACCCTCAAGCCTCAGCCCTTTTACAAAAAACTCAAAACCTACGGAAAAATGTCACTAACAGCAGCTTTACAAATGGGGAGGAGTATAGAAACAGAAGTCATATGCTATCAGAAGATATCGTAATATTTCCTTATAGTACTATGACTAAAATGAGCACAAATCACACAAAGAGCAAGGTGTCCGATCCCATTTCCGGTGGGGGTGATACCAACAGGAAAAGAGAATGCTGGATCAAATCAGATGCAGAATGTAAGTATACGAAAATGTAACATCTAAGGCATAACAACTTTACTACTCAGTAGCTACCTCAAAATCACATTGGTAACTAGAAATATAGAAATATAAGAAATGTTGACTTTAGTAACTAACTATTGAGAGGATTATTAGAAATATATGGGCAGCAGATAAATAATATGTAACAAACACTAGTTACTAATAATGGATGTCATAGAGAAACCTTCTAGACTACTAGAGCACTGCATGACGGTTACTTTATCTCTTTAGCTATTACCCCCAAGTTCCACAAGCATTCTATTATGCCAACCCCTTTTAAAGTAAATATAAATTAGAATAACATATGCCTTGTGTTTAAAATGCATCTTCGAGCCCCAATATGATCCACGTTAATGATGTTTCGTATTTTGGAGTCTATCTTGAACCATTAAATCTCTATCATACATGTGACTCCTTACTGTTTAATTTTTTTGTGTAGACCTGATATTGGAGCTATAGAAGGCAAACAATGTGGTATGGATGATGCAGTCGGTCAACATATGCTTTATTGCAAATGTGACTATTGAGGTCGAAAATATTCACCTGCTGGTAGTTAGTGAGCTTGTTGAAATAATTTAAACAGATGATAACCACCAAAAGCACCATTCGACACACTATTTCCCATTTTCAGCGCAAGTGTGTGATTCAACAGGGAGAAAATATGAATTACACTTGCATTTTTTTAGAGGGTAAAATTGTGATGAAGGCGTTCGGTGGCATGGTTTACATAAGTACAATTGTTCTAGTATCGTGTCATCATCAGTTTGTGAAGTAGTATAGTCTGTAGATGGTCTCTTATAATTACTCAATGAAGGTGCTATATATCTTTGACATCTTATCTGTATGGTTTGAAAAATCTAATACTCCATTTTAGTGTTAGAACTCTAATGTTATAGAAATCAAAGTTAAGGGTAGTTTAGTGTTAATTGTGTATGGGCTGGGTCAAAACCAAAACAATATAACCGTTTATAAGGTTATAACGTTTAGAAAATAGATATGTCGATTACTTTAATGGAACCGGTATGCCTCTTGTTCTTGGCACCGTTTCAAAGTATATATATAGGTTAGAAATTCGTAAAACAATTATCAGTTGTTCATTCAATTTGATCAATTCAATACATACAACATAATCTTTATTAGGTTGTGATTATCAATGAATCATGCTTGTTAATCTTGCTATTATATTCGATCCTGGAAACCAATTATGGAACCTGTGAACATGAACCTGATATGTCATTAAAGGCATCTCAGATTCGCTACATTTAGTAATGCTTGATTCATAGCTCACGAAGTTCGATAATTTTAAGTCAGGATGACACTCTCACAAAGAATTCAGCGATTCCCAAGCATTTCTGCTAGGCTAAATACCATTTCACTCTCACAGATCATGGTTATTAATTTATTATATTAACACTCATACAAAATTAATGCAGCTTACATCTATGTTAATTTGGAAACCACTCCAAAGTTGTTCATCGAGGAAATCATATAACACAATGTAGCATAAACAGATGCATGTATGACACATATTTTGCATTATATACACATTACACGATATTTGTACTCACCTTAGCTTTACAGCTGTATACATTTATTAAACATGCTACTGATGGTTGCACAGATAATTGATTATTAACATTTAAAGACTGGTATGACCACCTATTTTGACGAAACAATTACCCTCAATTTTGCCGCGTGATTTTGGAACTTTTGAGCAGTGGAACATTTATATGGGCCAAACTACCATTCTTTCGGCCCATGTGTAGAGCCCTAGCTATAGCAAGAACATGAGGTCAGAATGTCCAGCAACTTTTTAACTTATGAAGTTTAGCGTTTGATAAATGTGAACTCAGATTTAAAAGAATAATATCTTACCTATATTCTTAGCATACATAACAATCAGAAAAGAAAAATAATAAATAAATGAATGATAAACTAATATTCCGTACAAAATATAACTGTTATATATAAAGAACAAGAGAAACAGTATGAAAGACACACTCACAGTCCTTAACTTTGTTAAGACAAGAACATATTCTCTTTTTTGTTTTCTAGTGAGACATGTAAATAATAATACATATATGTAAAGGATGAACCAAAGTTTAATAAAGTGTTTGGTGTAGTGGTAATCAAGAAATAAGGATGTTTCGCTTCCAATATTTTCGCAATTATTTAAGAACGGAAGGTTTTGGAAATTTGCCAAATACAAGTTTCTCGAAATGACAAACAAAATCTTGAAGACTAGGCTTTCTAAAGGATCACATGTTTAGATAATCGGATTACAAGGGCCGTGTCCCTAAAAATCTTCATGCACTATAAGAACTCAACACAAGTTGCCACCCCCTAAGTACATGATCAAATTAATGTACTGAACAGATTAGTGTTGGTTAACAGACAAAGACCGAACTTTAAGTGCTTCGGTTTTATAGAACATTAGAGAAAAAAACTAGATGTAAAGATGCACTTTTAAACTTATTAAGAGCCCGGCCAGTAATAATAGTTCTTGGCAAAATTGAATAATTGTGTAGGGGCCACTGATCCCTTTTATTACCTGATCTGATTCTCTTCTAGAAACACATTTGTCATACAAAGGACAGTTAACAAACATCAAATATCTGAATACCCTTATTAGCTGTGCATGGGCATATATGATAACATGGGCATTATCTTTTACATAATAAAAGGTTCATAGGATAACTTCAAGATCGTCAAGATAACAATGAAAGCCTCATCATTTTTTTAAGTTTCTTAGCTAAAATAGATAACTTTGTCGGTATCAGTTCTAACACTGTTTCACCGCTTTTATAATCTCTTTATGTTTCATAATCATAGTCAGTCATTCGGATTTCTTATATACGTATACGTAAATTGTCTAAGTCGACCATATAATTTCAATAAATCAGAAGGTTGTGTAATGCAGGGATCCAAGTTTGATTAGAACTGTCTACATTTCTGATCCATAAGGGTTCATGGGTCAATACGAGGTTGTTAGTTCATTTGCACTAGTTACCAATGCAATAACCTCTAACGTAATGTTTCTGCTGAAAAAGTTAGATATCATGAAAATGCCATTGAATATACATCAGGTGTAACCAATTACACATTAAAAGCTCATCACATATTATTTTGTCTTTTCAGAATTGTTTTAGGCATTTTCATCATCCAATATGTTTTTGGTCGAAAGTTGGTGTAAAAATATTATATACATACTTGAGTGACCTAGAAAGGATTTTCTGAATATCAATGGTCTTAATGAAAAAAGTTGAGTACGTGGGTGGCGCCTACACATACATTATCCAATGCAACAGTTGTCATGCAAGTTGCAATCATCGCCGACAAACACATATGTGCAACTAATTTTCCGATATGACATCTAATGTAGCATACGGAACTAAGCAACTTGAGAATAAACCATATACCGAGTCCAAAAGCTGAAATCTGCGATGCCTTTAACCTGACTTGTTTACATCCCATCATTTCTTATATATAAACTTATTTTTAATTGTCATCCAATATCCAAGATCTCTGATACCGAGTCACAAGCTCTAAAGGCAGTGTAGCATTTCTAATAAAAAACATGTCTAGTGTTTATAATGTACTAGTGATGTATATCATCAAACACATGTACACAATCCTGTTAATATTACGAACGCCTTGAATTAAAACGATTGATGTTAACTTGTAAGATTTTAGGTAAAATCATATAGATAATGAATGTGATATGAATTTGGAGTAAATAGCTAGCCTGCAGCGAAGCAAATATCTCTCAAAAACAGTACTTGTAACCCTAAAATGTGTAGAGTTATTCAATTAGATGTAGTTGAGCTATTAAAGTTCAACTATAATGTTAAAAAACACAGGTATATAATATGAAAACCTACTAACTGATGATGTAAAACTCAATATTGAGTTTCATCAAGCTAATTTGTTGAGATGCAGTGTTTTCAGAATAATATTGCATGCGTTTGACTATTTCAACCATCTAAGTATGTTTTAAAGTTTAGTAAGAAAATAAAACTGAACATTATGATATTCAAAGAGATAACCAGCATAAAGATTTAGGGGACAGGATTCTTAATAAGAGTGAAAAACTGAAGTCATACCTAAATGCATCTGTAAAATTGCAAGTATGATATAGCGAAATTCATATCATATCCGTAAAGAAAATGTAAAATAATATGACGGAATATCTGTTTATATGCAGGGGTGAATATACAAATCGTGTTCAATGTCATGAATATACAAATCGTGTTCAATAGGCTATATGTCAAATCCACGTTTAAGGATGTTTGGTACTGTTTCTAAATACATATGCCAAAAAGTTTGGGCCAGTGATTCTTCAAAGCCTACAAGAGTTATATGCTAGCAGACATGCAATATTCTAGTGGTAGATGGTTGTTATTCATATATAAATTTCAGAGAGAAAACAACAAACAGGCCAATTGACAAGATCAGATTTTATTGATAAGATTACTAAAGTACAAAGGAAGGACATGAAAAGAAATCGTAACATGTTTGAAAAGAACAAGTCCAAAAGATCTAAGTCGACCTTTTTCCATATCCAAGGTCCACATAATACACTTTTGCCCTTTATTTAGATCTTTTCCATTTCCTGGATCCTTCAGCATAATGTGTAATGCACATGAGGCATGTCACATGTTGAAATGGACACGCGCCGGTTTTTCAAGGAATAATTTTACAAGGGAATGATGATAAGGTATTTGAACCAATGTCCTTCAAGATATTAACACCAAGCACAACTCATGGTGAAATTTAAGTATGGTATCGATTAATATCTCCTCTCACTATTAAGCATTTTTCAATATACCACCATTTAGTATAAATTAAGCACCTTCCTCGCTACAGATCATATATACTATATATCTTAGCCATTGATTCACCAAATTCTAATAGAAAGATCTGAACCAATAATAAGGGGTAAATTAACTCTTTTTGGGTAAAGGGGAGTAATCCTGCACCCTGGTAAATATATTAACCAAAAAACATTTATGTACAATGGATATGAGTGAAATCCCATATCTCAGCCCGTTACATAGGCATAAAGCTTACATAACAAGATACCACCTATTTTCTAAACAAGAAAACAAACCACTACTCTAATGATAACATAGGACATAACGAAAGAAAATTACTTCCTAGGTCCTTGAAGCTTGGTGCCATACATGGCATTAAAGGCATCCAAATTCCCAGGAAGATCACAAAACCTGCTTCGCATAGTCATCGTAGTCATAGTCATCATACTCATCTTCAAACTCTTGGCCACCACCGAATAGATTAGCAGACTTATCAAATGGGTTAGCAACCACCTCATCTTCATAGACACCACGATATCTCCCACTTTAGAAAAAGGGTTAACTCTCTTAGTAGAAGAGGTGGGCGGAATACAAGAATCACTAGTTGTAGGAGACACACCCGACTCCATCTCTTTCAAATCACTCACAAGGGGTTCTTGTGATGCATTACCTGTCTTAGTAGACTTATCTTCATTAACTTCCATTGTACGACCAGAATCCACATCCTTGTTGGTGTCATTTGAAGGAATACCAAAAGCATCCGTATATTCCATATTAAGAACATCAAACTGATTAGATGTAGAGATCTTTGTTCCACTCGAACTAGCCACATCAGAAGCATTCTTCTTAGTGGCTTCCACTTTCTTAGGTTCAGGAGGAGTCTTTTTAGGTTGATATTGAAACTGCTTACCCACAACATGTTTAGTAAACCCTCCTTGACCTGGAATAGTAAAACCACCTTGCTTTCCCTTCTTTTTATTATTGACCGTCTTGAAACCATCATTAACATGCTTAGTAGGCTGAGCAGGAGGTTCAACAACTTTCAGACATTCAATAAGAGTATGACCAAAAATCTTACATTTATCACAATGAGGTGGTTTCCACTCGTATTCAACCCGTATCTTCTCAATAGTCGAACCCGACCCATCAAGTAACGGTATCTCAACAGTAAGGCTGTCCCTAAGCACCTCATCCGACTTCACTTCAATCATGCATCTAGCAAAACTACTACGGCCCCACGAGTCCTTGCACATTTGGCTAGTAAAAGCATCTAACCTTTTGGGCGTGCCTATCAATGTGGCAAGGAGACTAAGGCCATCATCAAAAAACATAGCAAGAGGAACATCATGGAATTTAACCCACACCGGGATGTTGGTCAAATCCTCTTTAAGTAAGTTGGTGTTCAATGTCCATGGTTTAAGAATAATAGGTACATTTCTAATCAACCAAGGACCGTTATCAAGAACATCATCAACACCTTTCTTCGAATTGAACTTAAAGAAGAAGAACCCCTTTGCATTCATCATTACCTTTTGTATACCAAACTTAGCCCACGCATTGCATACAAAGTAATCAACAACAGGAAACGCAAGGCGTTGACCAAGGAAATACCCATACAAAGTATTCTCAAACATAGTGTTCAACCTAAGCATATCATCCCTTTTGTCATATGACGTGCTACATACCTAAATTTTGGAAAATTGAATAAGTTGCTGATATTACATAGATAACCAAGAAAAATACATCTTAATATATTGGAATAAGTTATCATGAGAAAAGCCCGTAACATGAGTTGTGGATAGACTCGTAGAAACTATATAAGGAACATGAACTACATTCTAAGGACCTACGAAAATCATCTGCCATTGACAGAATCAGATACTAAGTTATGAACAGTCACCCACTTAATGTTAACTAAAATGGTTAAAATTTAAAAGTAAATATCTCAAATAAAGAAGACACATAAATCACAAGTGAGTCATTTTATCAAAGAGTACAAGGTGTTGGAAACAGTATGGCCTTTTAGGCTTATGAAAAAAGGAACACTTAAGAGAAAGTTTACAATATATTAAATTACTTAAGCTTTGCTTGATTACAAATGCTTACACATCACATATCTATATTAGTCCATGGAAGGTTCTAGATAAAAGATTTTTCCATGGATACTTCTTACATTATCTTGATAATTCTTATCCAATATAGATAAGTTTAACTAGATATTTCTAATATCATTCTAGATATTTCATATAGATATTTTCTATGATTATTCTGCAACATTCTAGAAGCTTCCTCTATATGGGTTCGGGCTTTTATGGATAATCCAATTTTTATAAAACTAAATCAAGTTTACGATCCAACACCCTCTTTTAAACTTGATATTCTGATTCCAAGCATCATCCTTTTTCTTGAGAAATCTCGCTCGTTGAGCGGCTTTGTGAAGATATGTGCAACTTGGTTTTTGGACCTCATATGTATCACTCAGATATCCTTTCTTGCAATGCAGTCTCGAATAAAGTGGTAACAACTAACAAGTGCTCATAAGCATACTTCGATCATGGTAGACCGGATTTTTTGCTAAGTCAATTGACGACTTCTTATCCACGTAGGTCTGAGTCACATTTCTTGATCCATGTGTAGCTCCTTTAGCATACTTCTGAGCCAAATTGTGTGACATACACATGATGTTACAGCTATGTACTCCGCTTCACAACCGGACAAGGTAAGAATAGGTTGCTTATTTGAAGACCATGTAAAAGCATTGTTACCCGGAAAGAATAGGAATCATGTTGTACTTCTTCTATCGTGTCGCTATATCCAACTAGCTTGAAGTCTTCATTTGTTGAATAAAACATACCATAGTCTACGGTCCCTTTGATATAACGGAGGATCCTCTTCGTAATCTCCAAATTTTTTGTCGTGGGCTCTTCCATGAAATGACTAATTAATCTAACCGCAAAGAGTGTCGAGTCTTGTACATGTCAAATAGCGCAAACGTCCAACAAGACTCTTCAATAGAGTTGAGTCTATCGCTTCTCATTTGTCATGATTAGACGGCTTTGCCTTAGGTTCTATGGAGGTGCCAAAGGGATTTCATTTATCCATGCCAAACCTCTTTAATATCTTGTTGGCATATCCTTCTTAACATATGAAGATTCCTTTGTCTATTTGCTTCACCTCAATGCCAAGACAATAAGACATTAGTCTATATGTGTCATCTCGAACTCTCTTGTCATTGATTTCTTGAGTTCATTAATCATACTTTCAAAATTTCATGTAAAGATCAAATCATCCACGTTCAAGAACACGAGCAGTATACTTTCATTTTCAAAAATCACGTAAAGTGCATATTCACTTAGGTATTTTGTAAAACCATGTGCTTGGAAATACTTGTCAATTCTAGTATTCCAAGAATGTCGTGCTTACGCTTTTTTTTTTGGGGCGGGGGGTAAGTGCCCCTGGTAAAGGGGTAAGTGCCCCTGGTAAAGGGGTAAGTGAAATCCCGCACCTCAGCCCAATGTGGTGCCTACTTTAGCCCATATAAGGCCTTCTTTAACTTTAACACTTTACCTTATTTCCTCTTGGCAACATATCCCTCCGGTTGCTCCACATAAACTTTTTTTTCGAGAAGTCTATTTAGAAATGCCGACTTCACATCCATTTGGTGGATTTCCACCTATATTGAGCAGCAATAGCAATAATCATTCTTATAGTTTCTAAGCGAGCAACAAGAACAAATACCTCTTCATAGTCGATACCATGCTTTTGCTTGTAACCTTTTGCCACAAGTCTCGCCTTGTACTTCTCCACTTCGACTTTTGGTGTTTTTCTTAGCCTTGTATACCCACTTTACTCCAATAGCCTTTTGGCCTTTTGGAAGGGTCGCCAACTCCCATTTCTTGTTTTTATTGCTTCTTCAAAAACTAACGGTTCACGGTCAGTATGCATAAACAAAAAAGGGTATCACGTCAGTTACCTCGTAGAAATCATGTAAACTTATTGCCTTTAGTTCTCCTTCACTTAAACTTGAAGGTGAGTCTTGGGTTGGGGTTGGAAAGTCATACCTTTCATTTACTTAATGCTCGAATCCCATGCTTCTTCATTGAATTCTATGACTCTACTCACTACCACCTTCCTTATGATCAGATTATAGATCTTGTAACCTTTCGGTTGCTTGTCGTAACCAACGAACACATGTTTATCACTTTCATCTTCAAGCTTGGATCGTCTTTTGCTCAGAACGTGGACATACGCTATGCTTCTGAATACCCTTAGGTAAGATACGGTAGGCTTCAACCTATTTCATACTTCTTGTGGAGTCTTGTTATCTAAACTCTTTGATGGACAACGGTTCAATAGATATACTGCACAATCAACCGCCTAGGCCCAAAACTCCTTTGGCATCTTTTTACTTTTCAACATGTTTCAGACCATATTGAGTATGCTTCTATTCTTTCTCTCCACCACTCCATTTTATTGTGGGTAGTAAAGAGCCATTAGAAATCTTTGGATCCCATTATCCTCAATAAAATTGTTAAATTCTTTTGATAAAAATTCTTCACCTTTATCGGATCTCACGGATTTAATTTTTAAACCTTTCTCCTTTTCAACCATAGCTTTAAATTTCTTAAAAGGTTCAAAAGCTTCAGATTTTTCTTTTAGAGAATATACCCAAGTCTTTCTTGAAACATCATCAATAAAGAGCATAACGTAGAGATTTTTACCATGAGAGGGCAGAGTAATTAAACCACACAAATCCATGTGAATTAGTTGTAAAGGATCCTTGGCTCTTGTTGTCGCTTCTTTCGGGAACGAACTCCTAGCATGATTCCCAAGAAGGCATCTTACACACACTTGATTGGGATGATTAATTAGATCAAACCCGTTCACCATTCCCTTATAAGATAATAACTTTAAGTCACCACGATTTAAGCGCCTGTACCTTTTGTATTAAAGCCTCGAATGATCTTTCAAAAAACTCTTTAAGCACTTAGTTTCATCATGTTCCCAATGTTTGGAAGGAACATTCTATTTTTAGTCATAAGCACTTTTGTAACGAGCTTTCATTCGTGATTCTTATTGTAGCACTATGATCTTTGAAATGAATATCATAGTTTTTTCTCTAATAGTTGTCACACTTAGTGTTACTTTTAAGGTTGAGCACATTATATACGTCCAAAATATATCAGTTATTTAAGATCGTATTAGTATTTTACATTTCCTTTCATCGGTGCCTTTGATCCATCTCCAAAGGTGACATTACCTTTACTTTTTTCCATCTTCATGAACAAGTCTCCTTCACCCTTAATATGCTTACTCGCAGCAGAATATATATATATATATGATGGCTTTATCCTCTCTTCTTGTTCATCGTGTCTACCATTAGCAAAGTAAGCTCGTCATTGTCTTCAACTTCCACAGTATTAGCCTTTTTCTTCCACTTGTCTTAAGCTAGTACACTCGTTGGCATAATGACCATACTTGAGACAATTGTAACATTGTATATGGGGCTTATCTCCTCTTTGAGATTGAAAACCTCTCCCACTACATTTTCTATATGGAGACCATTGCTTCTCATCTTTTTTGTTGACATCTTCTCTTCGTCTTCCTCGGCCTTGGAAATCACCACGACCTTTGCGTCCTAATCATTGCTTCTTTCTATGTAGAAAGCTTGTTTCTCTTTATTTGAAAGAGACCTTTGAGTATAAAGCTTGCTCAAAGGTTCTTTCCAATTTCTTTTCTTTCAACTTCTCTTCATGGGCTTGTAAAGATCTCATGAGTTGATCAACGGTCATAGAGTCGATGACTTTTGACTCATCTATGGCCACGACAATGTAATCACAACTTGGTGGCAAAGAGCGAAGAATCTTTTCTATTACTCTTATGTCAGTCAAGCTTTCACCAGTTCTCTTCATTTCATTTGAAATGTTCAAGACACGAGTGAATTAATCCAAAATGGTTTCGTATTCCTCCATTTGGAGTTTTTTGAACTCTCCTCTAAGAGTTTGAAGGCATACCATTTTCACCTTTTCAATTCCTTTGGAAGAATTTTGAAGGATTTCCCACGCTTCCATAGAAGTGGTTGAATTTTCAACTTTCTCAAATATCGCATCATCAAGACATTGATAGATTAGTGTAAAAGCACTTTGATCATTCTTTCTTGCTTTTAGCAATTCCCCCTTTGGGCAGCACTCAAGGAACTTTCATGATCAACTTTCTCAAACACCTTTCTCGACTATCTCTCACGGATCATATAAACCTAGCAACGCCTTCATTCGAATTCACCAACCACCATAGTTGTCTTTAGTAAGACGAGAAAATTGGAACAAATTCATCATGCCTGATATCTCGATCTTCTAGCTCTCATAACAATTTGTTGGAAACACAATGGCCTTTTAGGCTTATGAAGAGAGGAACACTTAAGATAAAGTTCACAATGTATTAGATTATTTAAGCTTTTCTTGATTACAATGCTTACATCCATCACATATTTATACTAGTCCATGGAAGGTTCTAGATACAAGATTTTTCAATGAATACTTCTTACATTATCTTGATAATTCCTATCCAATCTAGACTAATTTAACTAGATATTTTAATACCATTCTAGATATATCATATGGATATTTTCTATGATCATTCTACGATATTTTTGAAGCTTCTTCTATATGGGCTCGAGCTTTTATGAATAGTCCATTCTTTATTGGACTAAATCAAGTTTACGATCCAACACAAGTCACACACAGTAAGGATTGTAGTTTATATCCCTCCAAAAATTAATGTTTTCCATTTCGGTGTACCAGAAGAAATGTTAGAATTCCTAAAACATAGTCGCACATAAATGATTTAGATAACAAGAATGGCGCCGGGCCGCCGCGTTGCGGGCGGGCCTTTTTTTTTCTCGTTTTTTTTTAATAAAGTAGTCACATGAAATTTTTGTTTGATCTATTGGTTGCATTTTAAATGATAGTGTCAAATAAATGTGACTCATATATAAATATGTTTGGCTACTAATAAATGAATAAACATATATTCAAAATTCAACTTATCTGTTTCAAAGTTACATGTGCTCAAATTCAAAGAGGGGGACTCTGTCTCAATTTTAGCTTACTTCAAGATGGTAGCAATGTTCTCAGGTTGCAATGAAGTAGACACAACATCAGTAGAAGTTTTCATACGAGCAAGAATACAAATGAAGATCATATAACGTAGAAAACTTAGCTTTATAAGCTTTAAACAATTGCCACAAAATATTTTAAAAGTATCATAGTGTTGCATTTTTTTGTTTAATTTACACACCTTTTTATTGGTTGTGGCAACACATCAAGTCACAGGGGTAATCAATCTGTCAAAATTTATGCGCGACAAATAAACATACGTCACACAACATGAAATATAAAACCGTATATATCAATATTGCAATGAAAGTTCCTTACTTGAGTGCGTAAAATACGGTTATCAACTTCAATTTGTTTCTCTCCCATACTTTGACTTGTCCTCCTGATGCGTCCACATTTTTTGTCAATCTTGGCAACTGCCAATGGAACCTGTCAGTTCATGATATATAAAACAATAGTTCAACCTAAAAACACTGATAGTCTGATACGTTGTTTATAAATTGTATCATATATACATACATCGAATCTTCCGGAAACCATGTGTCTCGAAATCCTAGAATCATAGGATCTCGATTGTGTCAATCCATTTGGGCAAGAGATATTAAGAAGAATCCAAAATTATTAAAAATATGTGGGCCGTTTCAGAATGCCATCGTTTCAAACGTTTATTGATAATGAGGCTCAGATTAATCTAAACGGCATCATAACCAGGCGATCGATACGGCTGCAATCACACAATTAACGCGACTGCCTAGCGAGCATACGCGTCTAAGGAAGCAACACACTATAAATGAAAAAATTTCATCATTGCCTATAAGAAGAAAAACAATAGCACTCTGAGTCGTTACATGATCAGTATTTAAGTGCAAACAACAGAGACCGAAACCTTTGAACCCCATCCAAAATCAAACAAACCTTTGAACCCCATCCAAAATCAAACAAACTGGATCAGCTTAAAACAACGTTGCTTTGACCAGTTTTTCATAGGTTCCATGTTTTCAATTTAAACCGCAGAGGCTGAGGTCCGTGAATATGAAATGGTACCAAGCGCCCGCCATGGCTGCAACCACAATTTTGTTGTGGCTACGCCGGCAAGATACGGGCATTGTCATTTCCATTCAGCACTTTTAGGTAGCCAAAAATTCTAGAAGTGGTCGTGAGTATCCTTATATAGAAGGATCAGATAGGAAACGTGATACGAACCCAAGGATGAGTTTGACCCAGTTCTGCTGGATAAAGAGAAATAGGGGTGGAGGGAAAATATTTGAAAATTTAGGAGTTGGAAGGTTATCCACAAAATCAGGGAGGCTCCCACCTATGTTTAGTTTAAATAGTTGTGTCTCATGCATTTGTCTTTTGTCCATGTTTATTTTAATTTAGCAAACTTGGTTTGTGTATTGGAGAATAGCCATCTCGAATTGGTCTTTATCTAGTAATTCCCAGATTTCCAGTAATTGGATTATACAATGATCTTTATTTAATTTTTGGGGTTCTATCAATGGTTCCATTGCCGGGAAACGCAGAGAAGATGGATCAAAAACCCGGGGATTACAGAGATCATATCACTGCTCAATTAGAAGTCATTGGAGCGCGGCTGGATTCAATTTTTGTAACCCTGAAGAACGATGTTGAAGCAATCAAGGCTCGAGTCTATGGAACACCCTCTACTCCAGTCCAGTCAAGTCTAGCCACTGATCATATCACATCTGTTAACCCTGCCAGATCTGAACATGAAGATGAAGATCTGGTCAAAGGAACCGTACCAACCGCTTTAACCGTCTCAGCCTCCGCACCACCACCTGCTTCTGCCACACCCCTACCAACTATTATCAACCCGCCATCAAATTACATTGGTACCTACATTCCTCCTCGCCTCACTGCACCCTCAAATGATTCACTGCCATCATCAAAAATCACCGGGCCATGCCTAATTTCTAAGGAAAAAGATGTAATATGGGCTCAACTTGTAAATCAAAGTCAAATAAAGAGTGGATTGAGATATAAACAATCTGAAGCAGAGAAGAAATCAGAGACAGAAAGTTATATTTTGGTGATAGAGAAACAAGACATGGAGGTGGGGTTATATTTTAGTAGTGGCCTGGGCGGCACCGACCCAAACAGAACTGCAGACCTGTTTAGAAGAGCCTTGGTCACTAGGAAGAACCTACATGGACGCCTTACGAGATAGTCGTCAATCAGTTCCCAACTGTTTGACTTGAGGACAAGTCGTTTCCCCGGGCAGGATGTATTGATTCGAACCCAAGGATGAGTTTGACCCAGTTCTGCTGGATAAAGAGAAATAGGGGTGGAGGGAAAATATTTGAAAATTTAGGAGTTGGGAGGTTATCCACAAAATCAGGGAGTGGGGCTAACTGCTCCCACCTATGTTTAGTTTAAATAGTTGTGTCTCATGCATTTGTCTTTTGTCCATGTTTATTTTAATTTAGCAAACTTGGTTTGCGTATCGGAGAATAGCCATCTCGAATTGGTCTTTATCTAGTAATTCCCAGATTTCCAGTAATTTTATTTAATTTTTGGGGTTCTATCAAAACGGTTCACAAAAAAAGGACAGGCCCGGGATGGCCGCAAATACAACAAATTGCCTCACCAAGATACAGGGAATCTCAGTTTTGTCGAACCCCCGCCCCCATAATCATCACATCATGTTATAATCGATATAACCATTGTTTCCATCCCATAAAAACTGGAGGAAACTGTTTCGGGCTTATTATCATTGTATAGAAGGCACTAAGGGTGAGCATCGATCCGGGCCCCAGACCTGGACCGACAAAACCGAAGACCAAATTAAGGTAAAAACCGGGACCGAGAGCGAATGTGGTCGGTCCGGTCCGGTCCAGGCCGGTCCGGTCTTCGGTCGGTCCGGTCCAAATATGCAAGATTTTCAGTTTTTTGGTTGGACCGGACCGGACCGAGACCGAAATAAGGTAAAAATTGGGACCGAGACCGGATCTTCGGTCCTGTCGGTTTCGGTTCGGTCGGTTGGAATGCTCAGCCCTAGAAGGCACAGGCACGAAATGGTTCACAAAAAAGGACATGCCCAGCATGGCTGCAAATACAACAAATTGCCTCGCCAAGATACAGGGCATCTTAGTTTTGTCGAAACCCCCCCCCCCCCCCCCCCCCGCGGGGATCATCACAGCCTTGATACACCGTTGTTTCGACGTGGGTCCCTTTCAGCTTATTTATCATACTTATGGGCTTATTTTGATTCTGGAATCGGCTTAAGTCAATAAGCTAAAGCTCATAAGCTTTCCAAATAAGCCTATAAACCTCATCAATAAGCTAATGCAAACACCCCTAGTAATCAAATAATCACTTGAGATACCTAACGTCACAAAAAACCCAAAATTAAAACTATAAAAAAATATAAGATATATCAAATAAACCTCATAAATATGCTTCGCAAGCACCCCCAATAGTCCAATCATTACTTCAGAAACCTAAGTTCACCAAAAACTCAAAATTAAAACTATACAAATTAGCATATATGAAGCATAAAAAAAAAGAGATTAGCGGTATGTTTGGCACAACTAGCTGTAAGCTGTATGCTGTAAGCTGTAAACTGTAAGCTGTAAGCTGTAAACTGCAAAGCTGTTAACATGAGCTACAAGCTGTATCTTTTTTTTAATAAAAGTGTTTGGTAAATTAGCTGTTAAATGTAATTATAAGATGTAAAATGACATAAAAGGACAAATCTATAATTGTAAATAAATGTTTGGAGGGTATATTAGTAATTTAAAGTTTTAACAGCTCATAGACATTTAAAAAGCTTCATGGATCAGCTTTTCATTTTGGAGCTATTTGTTTGAAATAAAAGCTTGTAGCTAATGCATCCAAACGAAGCTACTTAGTTTATAAGAGATTATTTTGTAACAAAAAGCTAATAGCTCCTCCAAAAAGTCTCTGCCAAACAGGCCCTAGCTCTTACCAGGCATGTTCAATTTTAAGAAACCCCTAAAATTGATTAATTTCAAAACTCGCGGCTAAATCATCGGCCACAGTCGTTCAAGTAGCAACCTTAACCCTGCATCTTCTTTGTCATTAGGTATGATTTTGTGTGTGTTGAGATTCTTCCAGAATGTGATAGATATGACTATATGAGGCGGTGTTCTTCTAGCTTGTTCTGTATCTTCATCATACAATGGATAGGCCGGAAAGCAGGCCGAAGTTGGGCTAGCAATTTTTGCGGGAAAAGCCCGGAGCAAAACGGCGCCGTTTAGGTTGTGAATTAATCATATATATAATGTTTCACTTGGACCATATCTTCCACAATTGCATATTGTTGCATGGCTCCTACTTATTCTCTTGATTTATAACTCTAGATTGGGTGAAATTAGTCTACAGAATGAACTAAAGAGACCTTCTTATAAGCTCAAAAAGTTGAGTGACATGTTTTGGCAAGAACGAGGGATAATTAATAGAGAAAACAAGTTATATTTGTCCTGTGTCAGTTAACAAAGTTTAAGATACAAGGATACTATGGCTAGAATCATAACTTCTAAAGATGTATTACTTTTAAAGTTGACTTTGAAAATTAAAGGATACTATGATTCCTAAAAAATACGAAAACTGTACTTAGAAGATAAGTGCAGCAAAAATGTGATATGTTAACAATTAACAAAGGAAGTCTGGTACCATATATGTTACCACGTATGAGAAGTAGTATCAACAAATAAAGGCATCTTTAAACACATCTTATGACTTGATGTGTGAGCCTTTAGTGTGGTTATATGTACAGAGAACATGCTGCATTTTCAGACAAAATTACCGATCACGTCGAAAAATTATTAACCTAAGAGCCATAATAGCACATGGCAAGCAAAACTACAATCATCAACTTGCAGGTCCAGCAGATATACTAGATATTTACACAAATATCTATCCAAATATCTGTTATTCACCTGCCACAAATTTGACCGTCAAAAGCATCTATAAATAGACAAAAAAAATCATCAATTCACATAACAATCTCCATCATCTTTCTTTCTCCAAACCTAAATAATCACACGCTAAGCTTTCTGCCCAAAACCATGAAGGTATAGTTTATTTTTCTGTAAAAATTTACATAATTATACGTCTACCTCCACTGACTCATAATCAATTGCATATCTTATTCCAGTGTTTAGGAGGAATGCATTACAAGTTTAAGCAGACTGACAGTGAGTACCTAAAAGACGTTACTTCAGGTAAGTCATGCCATGTTATCAACATTTTTACAACATATATGTTATGCTTTTTTTTTCAAGGGAATCAAAATCAAATGATTAATGTGTCTTACTACTCTATGCAGCAAGTGCTGATGGCGAGCATCGGTCTGAACTCTTTCATGGATTCCAGACAATTAAGGCTCTTGAAAAAGATGTTATCATCACTGATCTAGCAACACCAAACTTTATCACGTATGTTGGGAATATGATGAAAAACGAAACAAGAACGACACAAGCTGAACTGAAGCTCCTCAACGAGAAGTTAGAGAAGGTTCTTATCACATGTGCAAGGAAAAGCATACATCGGAGAACCACTACACGTGTTAGTAAGCTTCTAGAAGAGGCTGCAAAGAAAGAAATGAAAGCAATCGCCAATCCACGTCAGCATTGCTCATCTGGTTCAGAAGTTCGGTTACCAAAAACAAGTATATTAACGGAGCAAAGAACAACACTTTTGGAGCTCTTTGAGAAAACAAAAAAGGGAGAGGAAAAAGTTGAAGCAAAACGTAACATAGGAAAACAGAATGAAAAGAAAACTGTTAAATCTCCTGTTCATTTTGTGGGAAAAATACTTAAACGAAAAATGAGCCACCCTTCCTCTAAGCGCTCTACATCAGCTTCTGTAGGAAGCGTTGATTCTGCTATAACTGATGAAAAACTGCACAAGGTATATCTATTTTATCATAGCATAGAATTTTTTTTTAACTGATTATGGTAATATATACTATTTAGTCCAGTTTCCCATAACTGACGGCAAATAAGTTAATGCAAGTGTTAAATTCATTTTAGTACCCTAATATGAAACATATATATATATTCAGATCCTCTGCATGCTCCAGAGGCTTTATCCTGAAACCTCAGCTACTTCACAAAAATCTCAGACCTTGGGGAAATATGTGACAAATGGCAACTTCCCTGACAAGGAAGGGTACAGAAACAGAAAACATATGTTACTCAAAGATTTCACTACTGGCCATTCTAGTGAAGTTTCTGGAATGAGTGCAAAACGCACCAAGAACAAGGTAACCCATCTTACATGTGGTGGGGGTGATACCAACTGGAAAAGAGAATGCTGGATAAAATCAGATGCAGATTGTAAGTATGCAAAATCATATATAACATCTAACGCATAACTTTATTATGTACATGATATGAAATTCGAATCATATTGGTATTTCATCTAACTGAGATTGTTAAAACTGAAGCCGCAGAGCTTAACAAAAAATTTAAATCAGCAATATACACACTACAAGCACTAATAACCACCCCTGATTGGACATATTATATGAGAAATATGTAAAACTTATTAGATAGAATCTTTATAAGCTGACTATGGTAACTAATAATGCACGCGGAATATACTAAGCAACAAAAAATTGGTAATTGTCATGAAGTATTTCCGAATATCTTTTTTTCTACTGTTCTTCACCACTACTGTTATATTAGTTTTAGGGCCAGGTTTAGAGTCAGATGTTAAGTATTAGCTGTGATGAAAACTTACTCTATCACTACATGACCGTCACTCTATCACTTTAGCTGTGAACCTTATCCTGACAATAGGCATAGCTTTCACATAGTTAATGAAGCCTCTTATAACACAAACATAATTTAGAGTAGCATATACCGTGACTAGAGTTCCTAAAAGCACCAAAATATGGTGCGCGTTAATTGTGCTTCAAATTTTGGATTCTATCTAAAAACTTTATATCTCTGTTATATTTATATCCAACTCATTACTGAAATTTTCTGTATAGATTTAATATTGGAGCTGTAAAAGAGAAGAAATGACGATGGATGGTAAACTTGGTTAAAATTGGGTTGGAAGCACATTGAAAAAAATGAGATGGAAGAAATTCATTTATTAGTAGTTAGCTTGTTGAAATAAAGTAGCAGATGACAACCACCAAAGCCACACCATTTTTCCTTTTTTTCGACACAAGATTGGTTACAAAGAGGGAAAACGTGAATTAAACATGCATCTTTTAGAGGTGAAATGGTGGTGGTGACATTTGATAGTTTACATGGAGACGACTCTAAGAGTATTGTGTCATATCAGCTTGTGCATCTTCTAATTATGTAATGTATGCGATATCTGTAAAGTAATATGTAAGGGTGTTCCTGTAGCAACATAATATATTAGCAATTGTTTATTCAAAAATCACAAAATACGATACTTTCCAGTCAGGATAATACCTCTAGATTAAAAAGAGGTTTAGCACACCAGACTCGGAAACATGCATCTAAAAGCTTGTACAACGCTAAATATCTGTTCATGATGGAACTACTATATAAGTGACTGTCACGGTTTGGTACATTTAGTGCTTCTTCAATCAAGGCAGCAAGTATCAAAATGTCCGACACTTGTACACTAATTATCAAATGTCCCAATGGGAAAATTACAGAAACATGACAACCTATTAAGAATATAGAACTCTCATAATAGGTCAAAAGCGTGTCAAGAAGAAATTATCTAGACAAGAAATTGACACTTTCCTAATTGACCGTGAACAATAGTGACAGCCAGGGGCGGAGCCAGAACTTTATTGTCGAGGGGGCAAAATATGATAATTTTTAGAAACTACACTAAAAATTGGTCCTTTAGGGGGCAAATTACAAAAATAGCCGAAAATTTATGAAAATTTACACTACAATTTTTTTCGCCAGACCGGAGGGTCATATGACCCCCTGGATCCTCCTTTATCTCCGCCACTGGTGACAGCTTTGGTTATTCTTTTCTTTTTTGTGGTCAATAAGCTTTCTAGATTAAAAATAAAAGATTGCCGACATTGGGTCCTTGTAATCGAGTCTAATGTTTACGCCTTTTATTCCACCTAGCAAGATTTACAAACATTGGTTTTTTTACCTACAATTACCAACAATATGCCCATTACAAGATTAAGCAAAAGCTAAGCACCCACATGTAGCATGAAAGACAAGAAAGGAACTCGGCCTTTGACACCAAGTGTTATCGACATATTTCAAGTTAGTATAGCAATTTAGACTTTAAACCATAAACACATGAAACATGTTTTTTGAGATGATACAATAAACACTTCAAATGATTCTACATTAATTTACAATTTCAAATGGTACAACTTAACTTAATTGGAAGACAATCACTAGTTCTACATAACTGTGTACACACTGAAATAGTTAAAAGAATTATTGAATGATTAAAAAAAACATCATGACTGATATATAGTTGGACTCACCACAGCTATAATTCACCAAACAAATTGTCAGTTTTAGTTACGCCAGAATCTGAAGAATGTAGTTTGAGACTTCTGAATCGTATTGATTATTTATTATATGGACCGAGGGTGTAAATTTTTGGGCCCATGGAAGCCCTAAAATGGACATTCGTGATCCATTTAGTGGTTGTAAATATGGAATAATTATCCCAAATAATTATGTAATTTCATTAATAACCGAGCTAAAAAAACATTTCACCAAATGTTATAAAATGTCAAAATGTGTTTTTATATGCACATTTTGAAGGACGTGTCACGTAAAAAAAAGTGATACGTGTCACGTCTTGGGGTATGCTACTTCATGCTTGCTCATAGCATGCATATTGCAACACTTTTTGAATTATTGTCACATGAAACGATATTATAAATGAGTAGTGATAAGAAGATATATATATATAATGTACTAACTTTATGCTTAATCCATTTATTATTTGACATATCACATGCACATTTTGTTACTCCTAATCTTCACTTTTGATTTTTACACATGCATCAATCGTGTTGTTAACATATTTGTAGGCATACATGTTAATGAAAAATACTTTTCTTTTTCACATCTTAAACCATTTTCATTAACTAGGCGAGTACCCGCGCCTGGCGGTAGCGGTTACTAGCGGTAGACGATTAACGATATGTGATATTATGGCAAGTGTTTCGTTTAATATTCAAAACAGAACGTGAAAAGATCAAAATGTAATTGCAAAACTAAAATTCTTAACATGGTTTGACATTCACGAATGGTATGAGTATATGGTATGATAGTTTTTTTTTGCAAACCATGAATACTTTTCAAAGTTACCATGCAAACCACATTTTCCACTTTTCACATTTCACTTTTCCAATTTTTGACTTATTGACCATTTCTGTATTTTATGTAGTATAGATATAGATATAGATATATAAATTTACATATAAAAAATTGGTACAGTATTATTAGGTCGATATTTAGACCAATTACCCTCAACAAGAAGAGGTCACCTAAGGTTGTGTTGGAAAAATAGTTGTTGATCCCAGTTGAGCAAACGATTCTTATAGAAACTGACTTAACAATAACTTGTTAAATACTATGCGGAATATAATATTTAACCTTAAGAAGAAGAACAATAATAACACTTAAACACCTCAATTATATTAATAACGAATACTCTAAACAGTATTAGGGTTTTACAACCTTGAAGTGTAACGACCTTAGATATATCAAAACACATGTCTATCTAATCTAACCTAGAACCTCTTTTTATAGGCTAAGGAGTCCTTTACATAATACAATACGTAACCTACAAGATAAATATCTTTTTCATATTTATCTAATACAAAATATTAAACCGACTAAACAAACTATCAGTGGTTACAATACATTAGCCGTGGTTTCACTATACTACTAGCCATGGTTTAACTCCAACAGTGGTTTCCTTCTTCTAGCCGTGGTTTCTTTTGCTCTAGTCGTGGTTCCATACTTAGTATAATTCTTCTCAGTGGAACCTAAAACCCAACAATAGTTTTGCAAAGTGAGTTTGCAAATTTTTGGATACAATTTAATATATGTATATGTTATATATATATATATTTATATTTCTTGGTAGCTTTGCGTTTTCCTTGACGAGAGCTTCGCAACGAGCTAAAGCGTGTCCAAAATGGAGTTGAAATGAATGAGATATCGTGTCTCAAAGTGAGGCACTTCAAACACAAAAATTGGGTTTTGGGAGAGTATCCCACATCGCCCAAAGAAGGAAATGAAAGCATGTTTATAAGGAAATCTTGATATTGGCTATCAAAATCTTTTAGTTGGTTTTACTCCAACACCTACGTGCGCGCGCGCAGGGGGTACTGGTTTCAGGATTTTTGGGCCAAAATGAGTTCGAAGCTTTTGAACTCATGCGAGCCCGCACGACCTGCGGACACGAATGCAGCTCCGAAGCCTCGCATACGTGCGTATCTTTTTGCTGGAGATTCGAGTTTTCTTTTTCCAGAATTTTCTGTAAATCTATTTAAGAAATAGATTTGAAACTTATTTACAAAGTTTACAGAATATTTGTGTGTAATTAAGATATATGCAAATTGTGGTTATTAGTTAACAGATTTTGCCTATCAGTTTAATATTGGCAGATATCTTATCTTGGTGAACAAGATATGTTTAGCCTATATAATAAACGACTCCTCATTCAGTTTTCTACATAGAAAAAAAAATGCAGCTTCAAGTCAAACGATTTCCAGCAACATCTTCGATCAGAAACACGCAAGCTTCTATGACCTTTCAGGCAAGTAAGTCTAGTCCGGCTGTGCAACAGCTTTGTACGTTGTACCCTGGGAAACAGACGGCAAATCTGTTTTAAGGGAATCGTGTTCAACACGAGCCTCGTGCTATTGTCTTTACTGCTTTCAATTAATTTTGTTGAATAGTGTATGTCTTCTACTTCTACTCCATTCTGTCTGTTATTTAAATTTATGTCTTTTATTTTCTTTTATTATTATTTGTAATCTGATTTATTAATAAAAGTGTACACCATTTCTCACAGTCTTAAAACAGATTCGGTTTAACCGAATTTAAAAACACTTTGTTAAAATCGGATTAATTATTAACAGATTTTTATAAATTGTTTTCTGTCGAAACCTAGTTGAGTTTCTTTGGAAATCAATTTCTATTATACAGATTTAAAAATACAGATTTGGATTACAGATCTATAACGTTTTCTTAAGAAATTGTTTTTATCAGTTTATAACGAAACCAAGATTGAGTTTCTATTAAACTGATTTACTCGATCCATCGAAACCAAGATAGAGTTTTGTTGAATCGTACAAGTATATACCATTTACAATAGTTTGTTTAACTGTTTATGTTTGAATTTTCAGGCAAGATGACAAACACCACTACCCCTCCTGTGACTACTTATGTGCCACGTGACTAGTGCACCAGTTACTAACACGGTTGCTAATCATGCTGAGAAACCAGAGAAATTCAATGGGCAGAATTTTAAGAGGTGGCAATAGAAGATGTTCTTCTATCTCACTACTTTGAACGTTGCGCGGTTCTTAAAAGAGAACCCACCTAACGTGGAACCTCCTGCAATCAACAGGCTGTTTTAAGCCTTGGAAGCATGGAAACATTTAGACTTTTTGTGTCACAACTATGTTTTGAATGGTTTGGTTGATTCTTTGTACAACGTGTACTGCAAGACCAAAACCGCCAAAGAATTATGGAAGTCATTGGAACGCAAGTACAAAACTGAGGATGCTGGTACAAAGAAGTTCGTGGTAGCTCATTTTTTGGATTACAAGATGGTTGATTCAAAGAATGTGATAAGTCAGGTTCAAGATCTGCAGGTATTGCTACACGACATTCATGCTGAGGGAATGACCTTGAGTGAAACTTTTCATGTTGCTGCTATTATTGAAAAGTTACCTCCAAGCTGGGTAGAATTCAAGAACTACCTAAGGCATAAGCGAAAGGAGATGAGTGTTGAAGACTTGGTTGTTCTTCTTCGTATTGAAGAGGACAACAACCTGACTCAGAAAAACACTTATACGCCTGATTCTACCAAGGAAAATATGGTTGAGCATGCTTTGTCATCTTCAAAGTTCAATGTCAAAGTTAAAGGCAAAGGAAAATGAAAGAATGACAAAAAGATCAAATGGAAGTCTGAGTACCTTGCTCTTAAAGTTGCAATTGTGAAACAGAAGTTCCAAGGGGTGTGTTTCAATTGTGACCAGCCAGGTCACCGTGCTGCTAACTATAAGATGCCGAAGCAGGTGACTCCACGCCAGGCTAATATGGTGAATGAAGATGTGGAAATGATTGTTATGGTGTCTGATGTCATTGCCATGATCTCTGAAGTTAACCTGGTAGGTTCCAACAACAGGGAATGGTGGGTTGATACTGGGGCTACCCGTCATGTGTGTGCTGATAAGAGTATGTTTCACTATTTCAAAGCGGTTGATAGTGGAGAGAAGTTGTACATGAGCAACTCAACAACTGCTGATATCAAGGGAGAAGGAGATGCAATCTTGAAGATGACATCCGAGAAAGAGCTCAAGTTGACTAATGTCTTGTATGTACCAGAGATTCGCAAAAATCTTGTGTCTGGTTGGCTGTTGAACAAGTTTGTTTTTCGTCTTGTTGTTTAGTCTGATATGTTTGTATAGTCTAAGAATCAAATGTATGTTGGTAGGGGATATGCCCTGAATGGTATGTTTAAGCTTAATATAATGGTTGTTAAGAATGATATCAATAAAATGAATTCTTCTGCTTACTTGATTGAGTCTTCTAAACAGCATGGCAGTCTTGGACATGTAAATTTTAATTCAATGCGTCGTTTGATTAAATTTAATTGCATACCTAATTTCCATATTGACTCAAAATATAAATGTGAAACTTGTGTTGAAGCCAAACTTACAAGATCATCTTTCAAATCAGTTGAACGAAAAACCGAACCACTTGATATGATACACACTGACATATGTGATTTGAAATCACTACCCACAAAAGGTGGCGATAAGTACTTTATCACATTTATTGATGATCGTACAAAGTATTGCTATGTTTACTTACTGAAAAGTAAAGATGAAGCTATAGACAAGTTTGTTCTATACAAAAACGAAGTTGAGAATCAACTTAGTAAGAAAATCAAGGTGGTACGAAGTGATAGAGGAGGTGAATATGCGTCTCTATTCGCTGATCTATGTGCAAAACATGAAATTAGACACGAGTTCACTGCTCCCTATTCACCTCAGGAGAACGGTATTGCCAAAAGGAAGAACCGTACCTTGAAATAAATGGTTAATGCCATGTTGATAAGTTCTGGTCTAAGCTAGGACATGTGAGGGGAAGCCATTCTAACGGCTACTTATCTTTTAAATAAGATACCTCATAAGGAAAAAGAATATACCCCTTATAAATTATGGATGGGAATAAAACCATCATATCAGTACTTACGAGTGTGGGGGTGTCTAGCAAAGGTAGCTATACCGACTCCCAAGGCCCAAAAGATTGGACCTAAATATGTGGATTATATATTCATCGGATATGCTAAGAATAGCAGTGCTTATCGTTTCATTGTACATGATTTAAAAAATGGGGATATACAAAAGGGTACATTAATGGACTCAAGGAATGCTTCATTCTTTGAATCTATATTTCCTTGTTTAACGAAGGAAACTGGAAATTCATCTAAAATACATGACGGAGTTGTCCAAGATAAGAGACAACGAGCTGGTAATGATCTCCAAGATGAGAGACAAGATCAAACTGAGGAACAAGAGGTTGAACCTAGAAGAAGCAAAAGGGCAAGAACCGAGAAATCGTTTGGACCCAATTTTGTTTCTTTTATGGTTGAAAACGAACCTACTTCATACCGAGAGGCGGTTACTTCCTCAGAAGGGCCTCAATGGAAAGAAGCCATTAAAAGTGAAATAGATTCTATTTTACAAAATCATACTTGGGAGCTCGTGGATTTACCTCCTGGTTGTAAACCACTAGGCTATAAATGGATCTTCAAGAAGACGATGAAAGCCGATGGCACCATTGACAAGTATAAAGCAAGATTAGTAATCAAAGGATTTAGACAACGAGAAGGTCTTGATTACTTTAATACATATTCGCCTGTTACGCGAATAACCTCGATTAGGATGATACTTGCTATTGTCGCTTTAAGAAATTTGGAAGTTCACCAAATGGATGTGAAAACGTGTTAGCCTTTATAATATTTAATAGAAGTGATAGTCATTCACGTTTAGGAACTTTGTAACATGTGTTAGATATCGTGATAGAATAGTCAATGGGCTCGTGGATTGGGCTAAGCTAAACGGTTAGACGTTTAGTGAAGCTAGCCTTTTATCAATGTTATCCAATCCATGTCCACGAGGCCCAAGCCCAAGCCCATGGGGCGTTTAGTACTTGTAGTATAAATACCCCTCAAAGTGTCATTTGAGGGGTGTGTGCTTGAGTGTATATGTGTGTCTTTTCTCTTTGATATACAAGTTTCCTTTCATCTTGTTTCTCTCTACACATATACGCATAACTCATATCATATCAAGTCACCATCTTTCTCATCTTAATCTTTCTTATACGCGTATGTGTTTGTGTTTTGTGTTCTACGCATAACTGTTTCACGTGGTATACGTTTGGTAAGCTTGGTAACGCGTAAGGTTGGTGTAAAAACAAGGTCCTACAATTAGTATCAATCGCCTAACAATGGTTTAGGAGTATTTGTGTTACATTTGTTTAAAGCTTTACAAAGAAAGTTGCATTTTTTTCCAATAAACGTGGGCTTTTTTGTTTAAAGTTTTGATTTTTACGTGGTTTTAAGGTTAAAGTTGTAGACTTTATTGATCTTTAAGTGTTTTGGAAGAAGTTTGTGCAAAAGAAATCATTTGGAATCGTGTTTTTGGGTGAAAAGTAGTGTTTTTGCAAAATCTGGGCAGTTTACGCGTAAGAAAACATAGTACAGAAAAGTCAAAACCCTAGTTTTTTATGCATAAGAAGTCAAAACCCTCTTTTCCTATGCGTAAGGGTCTACACGTAAGAATTGAAGTTTACGCATAAGCATCTGGTGAAGAATCTTCGTGCTACAACGGTTACTCAGTGTTTCCCTCACTTGGATAAGTTTGTGGAACACTTCGACTTGTGGATATCTTTTACGCTTGGACGAGTATGAAGGATTTTGGTTTTAAACCTAATCTTACGCCTAAGCAGAAAGCTTACGAGTAAGCACTCTACGCCTAAGTTATATCTTACGCGTAAGGTACTCTACTTCTAAGTATAAAGTTTACGCATAAGCTTACGTTTAACCTTAAGTTTTCGCGTAAGTCTGGGTCTACGCATAAGCATCAACTTACGCCTAAGGAAAGTTACGCAGAAGCTGTTTACGCCTAAGCAAATCCTACGCATAAGCACTTAATCCTACGCCTAAGAACAAGGTTTACGAGTAAGATTTTGAACAAAACTTCAAACGGCAAATTTTCACTACAACAACCGAGCTTAATCTTCATCAAACACAACTCCTTTATCGTTGAATCAATCCTACATCAACTTTATCATCAAATACCATCATCTATGGCTACTCAACAAGACATTCATGCAGCCGGTGCCGAAAACCGTCCTCCTATGCTCGAAAAAGGTGGATATCTTCAATGGACAAGTCGTATGCTTCGCTACATCAAGACCAAACCTAATGGAAAACTAATGATTCAATCCATTACGAATGGACCCTTCAAGCCTCGACCAGTCCAAGACCCTAGAAATCCTGATGCAACACCTCCCGTCCTACCATCTCTTCGTGCTCAAAATGAATCAGAATACACGGACGAGGATAACAAACAGGTTGAAGCAGATGACATGGCAATACACATTGTCCAACTGGGTTTACCGAGAGACATCTTTGCTGCTGTGGACAGCTGTCAAACTGCTTACGCTATGTGGGAACGTGTTAGACGGCTTTTTTATGGAACAGAAATTGGTCAACAAGACACGGAGAACAAGCTGCTAACTGAATGGGAGAGGTTTACATCTACTCCAGGAGAATCCATTGAATATGAGGTCACAAACAATCAAAGATTCCGATAATAGCAGCTTCCTTTATACTCATGGTTATGTAGTAATAAATAAACGCCAATAGCTGATTGTTCTTTGAAGATGCAATTGAAGAAACACCAACAAATTACGAGTAATTACCTTTAAGCCACCAACAATTAATAAGATAACAAAATTGATGGTACATAAAAATAAGGGGTGATCTAATATTGCACCCCATGAAATCCTTCCTTTGCACCCCATAGTAGGCCAATCATTGGCCAATCATTGGCTCAATGATCGGTTTTTTTTTTTTTTTTTTTTTTTTTTTTTTTTTTTTTAGTTTTTTGTTTTTTTTTTTTTTTTGTGTTTGTGTATAATTTATATTTGTGTAATGTATATATATAGTGTTTTTATTTGTAGAGTATATATAGTGTGTATTTATTTGTGTAGTGTTTTTATATGTATAGTGTATTTAATTGTGTAGTGTTTTTATATGATATTTATTTTACGTTATGCTTTTTAATTGTGTGTTTGTTTCCATTTAATTAATCAATAACAATAAAACATTAAACAAGTAAAATTTTTATATGTATAGTGTATTTAATTGTGTAGTGTTTTTATATGATATTTATTTTACGTTATGCTTTTTAATTGTGTGTTTGTTTCCATTTAATTAATCAATAACAATAAAACATTAAACAAGTAAAACAACAATGTTTTCAATATTACAACGAAATCTACTCCACATGAAGATTATTAATGTCATCTATAAGCTCATAGAGTATTCCACTCGGCTGACATGCGTGATCAACTGGATTTCTTGCCAATTCCAGTGATGCCTCCAACGCCTTTATTTTTGCCTGCAACAAATTGTTTTCAGCCAATAGCATGTTGATCGTTGTATCTTTAGTTTCGCAGTTTGAGCACTGCGTTGAAGAAGAGGCTTCACCAAAGTACTTTTGTTGAAATATTTCCTTCCACATGAAGTATCGACACCCATAGTCTTTAGTCCCTGGCTGTTACATGACGAAACAATTATAAGAAATGTATTCTAAACAAACAAGTTATTGATATATTTACGCAAATAAGCAAACGTTTAATTATTTACCTTTGAGAAAGGACATGCATAATACTTCAGACCACAAGTATGGGGCTGGTGGGATGTTCTTTCAATTATTAATCCACGTTGACAACGACACAAGTAAGGATTTTGTTGTTGCATCTGGCCAAAAGAATTTGTATAATTATTCACAACATAAATTATTAATATGATGGTTCACAAAATTAGAAGCTTCGAATACATAAATAACCAATCTTGTTATAGATTAATAGTTGATACATGGTTCACAAAATTACAATATAACTAGAAACTAAGATCAATCACGCCCGATGCGTAGTCGCTCCAATGATGCTGCCATCTGTCCAAATGATGCGTAGTCGCTTCAATATCCAACCATTTTTACGTTTATGAAATTTCGCTAGTAATTTGAATGGGCAATTAATTTTAGCGGTACTAGTCTGCCGTTCAAGTTCATCTTCTAAACCTTCACGTGCAGACTTCCCATATCTAGAACACAACAATTCGATAGAGTACTTATAGCCCCTATCTGTTTTACTTCTTCCTTTAACAATAAGAAAACCAATCGATTCAGCAGTAGATTTCACCCAATCAATTAAAGCATCTTCATTACCGAACACCTAAAAAATAAAAAACACAAGAACCTTTATTTTTAACAAACTTTTATAAAAAATACAACTTTATTTATTGTTACATTTTTTTATATTAGTTTTATTTTTATTGTTACTTTTATTTTTTTTAACAAATTTTTTTTAACAAACCTTACATAAATTTACAAACCTTACGCAAATTTACGTTTACTTTTGAAATAACTTTTTTTTTAACTACTTTACAAATAACTTTTTTAACAAACCTTATTTTTTTTATTTTTTTTTACAAACTTTACTTTTTTTTTTACAAATAACTTTTACTTTTGAAAAAAAAAAAAAAAAAGCAAACCCGGTATTGAAAACCGGGTGCCGCCCACATTATTACCCAACCCACACTATTTGCTACTAACTCTCTCTTTACTCTCTCTTACCCACAATTATTACTCTAATTTATCTCTCTTCTCTCTCTCTATTTGCTACTAACTTTCCGGCGAACTAAAAATGTTTCCGGCCACGCCCCACCGGATATTTTCACCCCATATACCAAACGATAGATCGGGAAAAGGTGATCATTTTAACATAGGGCACGTGCGGTATTTCTCACCGACGAGCCCTAGATCTAAAGTTTTAGATTCGGTTTTCGTGATGGTGTATGGGTTGATGTTGTTGTTGGTCTAATGAGGTGCATGGTATATATGGATGCAGTTGGTTTTGAAGTTGGTATATTGTACGCATGGTATTTTTTGGTTTTGAAGTTTATGATAGTGGTGTTAGGTACTTTCCTAATAAGGTGTTTGTGATAGTGGTTTTGAAGTTTATGATAGTGGTGCATGGTATATATGGATGCAGTTGGTTTTGAAGTAGGTATTTTTTGAAGTATATTGTACGCCGGTAAATAAGCTTAAACAAACACCCCGTAAAATTAACTTGTGTTAGGTACTTTCCTAATAAGGTGTTTGTTTAAGTTTATTTGTGAGCCATGGCAGTTGGAAATGGTATTTGAGCCATGGCAGTTGGAAATATTTCTATGGTATTTTTGAGCCATGGCAGTTGGAAATTTTTTTTGAGCCATGGCAGTTGGAATTTTTTTTGAGCCATGGTTGCGTATCTGAACTTGGTATTTTTGAGCCATGGTTGCGTATCTGAAACTTCTAATGGTTGCTTATCTAAACTTGGTTTTTTTTAAATGGTCAAAAAAAATTCGAGATACGGCGACTACGTTTTTTTTAAGTTTTAAAACTGATTAATAAAAAAAAAAATTGTAAAAAAGTTATATACTTTATTAAGTAAAAAAGAAATAAAAAAGTAAAAAAAACCTTACTTTTATAAAAGAAATAAAAGAGTAAAAGTAAAAAAAAAAAAAAAAAAAAAAAAGACTTGTATAAAAAAAGTGACAAAAAAAATAAAGAGTAAAAGTTAAAAAAAAAAAAAAAAAAAAAAAAAAAAAAAAAAAAAAACAAAACTTGTACAAAAAAAATAGACCAATATCTCAATGATTGGCACGGAAACTTTAACACCCCCTAAAATTTTTTTAAGGGGTGCAAGATTAGTAGGACCCAAAAATAATTCTAATATTTGTTGAAAAGAGAGATCTGACAAGATTCCACAACAAAGCAATGAACCAATAGAATTGTACCGCACATAACCAAGTGAAGCGGAAAAAAATATAGAGATAGGAGCGGAAAAGATAATTGAGGAGTTAGGGTTTGATGGGGAGGCGACTCAACATAGCCACTTAGGTCTGAAGATCATACCTGCTCCGATACCATATTAAAACATTGTAAACCCGTAGGTATAACTTTATTATTGATCACTATAAATAGTGTACAAATATAGAGAAACCCTAATGACCCAACCCACAAGTCTGGTTTGGGCTACCTAACATGTCCAGCTAACATGTCCATCTAATACAAGGTGTCATTCATGAAAGGATGGGGACTGATTCTATAGAAGAGGATGTGCAAATACAGAAACCAACTGTTGAAAAACCCGCTGGAGTATCTACACCATTTACGCATGCCTTTCAGTAATGATAATTTACACATATATACTTGATGCATGATTTGGCAACAACTATGGAACTTATTTTAAGAAAAGTTGCTCCAATCAAATCAAGATGTGCTAAAAATACAAGACTAACACAATACCAAGGTTTTATGTTCAATTACATAAGTTTGTTAATGAGATTTAGTTTGGATAGTTTTCCTAGTTAACTAAAGGGATAACGCTGAAAAAATATAACTAACTTGTCAAGATTTATGATTAGATCTTTATCTGTATTATTTAATTTTTTTTTACGATTATATGATTCGCATATTAAAAAGAGGTTGATAAAACAGATTAATTGGTAAAATAGTTATAAAATAAAGGGCTAATAACCTATTAAATCATCATACTTGTCACAAATATCAGTTAAAAAAATAGCTCTTCTAGACATTAAACTTGACATCTTTGTCTTCAATTGAGTTCTATGACCATTTTACCTTTTCAAATTACATAAATGGTCCCTGTGGGTTTGCCAAAATTGCATCCATCATCCTTAGGCTAAATTACATAAATGGTCCCTGAAATACAAATCTAACAAATAATAACTTACAAGCGAGGACGACACCAAAAGATCCACAATATGTCATAAAAAAATAATAATAATAAAATTCACATTAGTGCAACTGTACAAGTAGAAGGCTTCAGTTTTGTTTCTACATCATAATCCCAAAAAAAAGAATCGAAGCATTAATTGGAGCAGAATGGACATCAGGTGTGGTGCGAAGAGCATCCAATCAGAGAATCAAGACATCATAGTCAAAGCGTTTGGGCTGGATGAGATGTTGGACCTGCAAAAGTAAAAGATGCTGATATTATTTAGCATGTTAAAACTAAAAAGAAATCAAACGAGTATATCAATCCCTGTGGGTTCATATCAATCGCACCTTTAACGGCGGCAAAGTATCAATCCCTGTGGGTTCATATCAATCGCACCTTTAACGGCGGCAAAGTATCAATCCCTGTGGGTTCAAATCAATCGTACCTTTAACGACGGCAAAGAAATTGCATCCAATTGTTTAAAAAGGCAAAAGGGCAGATCGAGGCTCAGCAGGCTAGATCGAGGCTCAGGTGGTTGAGATTGGAGTAGTCGGTTGATAAGGAAAAAGATTTGAAAGGGCGGTGGAGATGGCTCCAGCTAAAAAAGATGGTGGCAACGAAGGTGAGAAAAAAGGCGGTGGTGGCGGTAGTGGTGGTGAGAAAAAGGGTAAGGGTGGCGGCGGTGGTGGCAATGACGGTGAAGGGAAAGGTGGTGGTGGCGGCATTATGAAGATCTAGTCAACGAAGGTGTGTAAAAGTGTCTGGATGTTAATTTTATACTTGTTTCTGAGTTTAGTTTGCATCTATGTAATTTTATACTCAGCATTTTGAGATGGGTATATGTTTTAATTCCTTTGAGGGATCATGGATGCAATTGATGCAATTTATGTAATAGAGGGATAATTTATGTAATTTAACTTTTGGACAATGGATGCAAATTTTTAAAAATTTAAGGGTAAAATGGTCATCACAATTTTGTATTTTATCTTTATTACTCAATTGAAAACAAAGATGTCAAGTTTAATGTCTAGAAGAGCTATTTTTTTTGTTTACCAAGTTGAACTGACATTTGTGACAAGTATGATGCTTTAATAGGTTATTAGCCCTAAAATAAACACAAAAGTTAAAATGTAAAAAAAAAAATTGTTATATAAAGGACAAAAATTTAGTAGGCTATGACCAAAAATCTTGCTAAGTTTTTCTTTTTTGACTAGATCTTGCCAAGTTAGTTGACTTTTTGTTTTTTTTTTAGTAAATTACATAAATAGTCACGTTTCTTTATTTTTCACATTTAGTCACTGAATTTTTTTTTTTTTTAATAAAGTCAGTCATTAAGGTTTCAAATAGTTACAGATCCAGTCATTAAGATTTTAATTTCATAACATAAATGGTCACTGTGGTTTGAAACTTCAGTGACCATTTATGTAACGAAATGGACTGAATCTGTAACGATTTGAAATTTCAGTGACCATGTATGTTCAATGATTAAATGTGAAAAAATGGACAAACCATAATGACCATTTATGTAATTTACTCTTTTTTTTTCTTTTTTTTTTTCTTTTTTTTTAATCATTATCCCTTAACTAAGCTAACTGTGTTCATGATTTTATTCACTGATTATGCATCATGATGGTAATCATATACAAATTAACCCAATTATCAATTTTGTTCTCTTAAACCCACAGGCCACGACAAACATCTCATGCACCCACCCTTGTAGTCCCTACAGAAAACAGCACCCACACCTCCTAACGCCCACATTAAGGCTATGTTTGGCGCAGAGCTTTTTGAAGCTTTTTGGGGCGGTGAGCGGTGAGCAGTGAGCTTTTTTATTTTTAGTGTTCGTTTGGCAATGGAGCGGTGAACTTTGCTATTTTTTAGGAAAGCTCATTTTTCCAATGCTTCTTTAAGAAGCTGTGAGCGGTGAGCAGTGAGCTGTGGCTACAGCTCACAACTACTGCTCACAGCTCACTGCTACTGCTCACAACTACATTTGCCAAACATAGCCTAACACTACTCACAATCCCAAGCCCCCATATTATGAAATCAACAAGTCGACAAATTTCTTTAGAAAAACTGTTAAACATGTAACACGTTTCACCTTTATGACATGTGAATATAGTGGTCACGAATTAGCAAAACATTTAAATCAATATAAAGAGTAATCTGAACTCGAAAACCTTTAGAAAATTAGCCGTCACTATACGGTTCATATTATGGAGTTAGTACCCTAGCCATGTCATATTACTATCAGTGGTCTCAACGTCGATTTGCATGGCACCTTTCAGGTGACAATGAATCAATTCTTTTGTCTTCTGCTTCTTCAATAATGGTATATATGATGTATGCAGTCACACCTTTATCCGAAGGTGAATGGACTACTTACACAAAGACATCCGGAAAGAGTTTGTTTATTTACATGCAATATAATTTGTATTAACTAATTCACATTAGTGACCAATATGGTGAGTGACTTATATAACAGGAATTACAAAGTTTACTGAACAACATTGCATGCAAATTGGTAGTCTGGTAGAGTTTCATAGATCAATAATAGGGCTAATGGCACCGTAATGTATCATACTTGTCACTCGCACCTTTTATATGTATTGAACAATTTTTTTTGCTATTCTACTAAACTTGATTTTATTGTATATTTTGTGTACTTTGCCCTCATTTTTTTCTACTATAAGTATCATAGTTGTCATAAAGTACACGAAAAATACAATAAATCAAGTTTAGTACATAGAATAACAAAACAAATTGTTCAATACATATAAAAGGTGCAAGTGACAAGTATGATACATTATAGTGTCTTTAGTTAAAGTACAAAACAAATAGTCAGCTAACACATAAACTTGGTAAGAAATGTGAATTAACCACAACTTTTACTTTTCAGTTTTCACACAAGCCTTTTGTACACAGCTCATGCTTTATTTGAAGTTGAGTGTAAAGTAAAACACTAAAACCTATAGTGTATGAAACTATATATCACCTTCCAATAAATCATTCGGGAGTGACCTAGTGGTAAAAGCTTATAATTATCATCACTAAAATGTGAAATGTCTCATATTTCAATTCCCGCTACTCTAAAGTGGCGGGCCACACGAACCTTTCCGAAAAAGCGGAGGGCTTTACCAGCTTGAGTTTGAGTTTATGTGGCGGTGAGGTCAAACCCCGTAAATCAATCGATCAAAAGGTCGGAAACCATAGTTACCCACAGAAATCACCTTAAGATTAGCAACCCAAATCAAACTGATATTTTGATCAACCAGTGAAGTCAGAAGTAAAACTCAACTTGAGCAACACAGAATATATAGCAATAAAGACTCCATATATTTGGTCATAGTTAACAAGGAACAGTCCAGGTCGTTGGCATTAAACTAATAATATCTGAATTCGCTAGGCCAAGTCTGTTTTGTTACTTGCTATATTCACAGTGTTTAATCAGCCACACATATTGTTATCGACATTAGGTTGAGTGATGGAGGATACATCATATAATGTCCACAATTATAATTCATAAGGGATCGTCATCAAAATTGTACTGAATTGAGTGATTTCCTTAGTGTTGATTATCAGGAAAGAGCCAAATCTCTAGTGTTTGGGTTTTAGTGATATTTTAGGAAACAACTGTTTATAAAGTAGCTCATTCGAAAGTTCTAGTCGTTTTATGGCCCGGCAATAATCTTGAAAGCATTTTAACGTAGTATATGTCGTGTGGTGGTCAGGGATTCAATTCTTACACATTTAAAAGCACACGTGTCGTACAAATAGACGGTCTACGTAGATGCTAAACAAAAATATCTGATTCTCCACAACCAAATATTGATTTACTTAAATCGGCTGTAAAGACGAAATGTCGATGCAGATACTAAACCAAAAACATCAGCACTATGAGAGAATTTTAAGTTTTCTTTCTAAATCAGATTATCTTTCATCAATACATTTCTGTGCTACTGTTCTGATAGTTCTTAACTAGTTTTAAGTTCTCCTTTTGTTTCATAATCATATTTCGTATATTACCTAACAGTATAATAAACAATGTTCTAAATTATTAACTAGAGGACCAATAATGGGCCGGGTACGTGATACATTATATAGGCCTAAACTTCTGATGCATAAGGTTTCACAACATGAGTTTACCAGTTTTGAGAAAACTTTAAAAAAACGACTATTTGTCAAGCTACAGTTTGTATGGTGGCAGCAATAATCATGCTTGATTCCTTGGGATTGTTAAGAGATAATTAAAAGCCATAGAACAGTTTTATGTAGTGTTTTAGGATCAATTCTCATTGAGAAACACATATGTTTAACAATCATCGAGACTAAAATAGAATCATATAGTGCGTCCAGAATAGTCACCGATGGACACACAATAATGTTAAATAACTAAGTGCTCAGAAGTTTACCTTCTCTGCTAGTGTCCACACAGCTTGCGGCCAAGCATTAGCCTCTGAACAACAGTATCATTGTCCCTAAAATGTACACAATTATTTAAACTTTAATATTTGATTAGATATTTTGATATAGTGGAACACTGAAGTGTGGCTACAATGTTAAGCAATCGACGAATATGATGAGTGATAACCGTGGAAAACTGAAGTCATAATCATGTTTAAGTGTTTTATAAGTTAAGAAGAACCCATATATCTAATCCTGCTATAAGGCTATTTGGCGTTGCTCCTATTAAAAAATGCCAAAGAAAACTTATCCCCATGATGCTACAAAGCCAACAAGAGCCGTATGCCGGCCAGCATTCAAATCAAAGTTATGGTGGTAGATTATAGTTTCGCACATATATATTTCACTGATAGAAGAACACACACGGAATTTAACAAGATCTACATTTATTGAATATATTACACAATGAAAAGACTTAATAAAGCACATATAAAGTGTGTGAAAGCAACATGTCCAAAATATCCATAACGACCTTTGCCACATTCAAGACCCGCATGATATTTCCTTTTCTTTTGAGAATTGCCTTTTATCAGATTATTTCCTTTATAAGACCTATTTAAGACAACGTGTCAGGCATATGAGGCAGGGGGCCGGTACATTAAGATATAGAGACAGGTCGGTCTTTCAAGGCAAATATTTGAAAGGAAATGGGAGAAAGCATGAGACATAAGAGATATAGATATTTATTCCCTAATTTCCTTTTACTCTTTCTGTCAAAATATAATCCGAACCCATACAAGCATTTATTAACTAATATGCTACAAAGACAAGATAAAATAAACCGCTTCGATCTTCAGCAGCCACACCAGCCTATGAGGAATGACTCAGTTGGAACACAAAATTTTCCTCCGAACTAAAAATTAGCTGAAATTCTTGGGATGGCTCATCTATAATAAGAGTTGGGATAATTACATGAAAATGTATCTAACTTGTCACTTTTTGTAATTCTGTGTATCCTACTATTTTTTTTGTAGTTCCATGTACTCAACTTTTAAATTCATGTAGTTCCATGTACTCAACTTTGCAAAGTCACCAATTGAGACCAATATATCCAAAAGTTGCGTACATAGAACTACAAAAAAAAAGTTTAATAATACATACAACTGATCATCCTGGTACACAAAACTAAGTAAATTCAAAAGTTGAGTACATGGAACTACAAATAGTTGGAAAATTTAGTGCACTTGTGGGATTAGTTCACACCTTGTAATGGGTTAGGAGGTACGGAGTGTACACCCATAAGGTCCATGAACATCCTGACTCTAATAGTGGTTTGTATTGGTAGTGCTAGTAGAAAGTACTGCTGGTGTGTTTCCACTGAGGCAGTGTTTCCACTGATAGTGCTATGAAAGTACTGCTTGTAATGGGCTTTGACCTATTCAAGTGGCAGTTACAACTGCATAATGACCACGTTTAATTGGTCATGTAACCACTAACGGCTATAATGGGGATAATTATGAGGAGATTAATGGGCCGATTAATTCTCATAATTCCATTTGACTAGCTCAGAGTAATCTCCTATAAATAGGAGATCTGATTATGCATGAAAGATACACAGAAACCTATTAACACTTATAAGCGCAAGGGTTATTGATTTGTGCCTAATTCAATAACATACATTTGGTCTTATCCCAAGTAGATATTCGTGTAACCCATGCATTAGGGTCGAATAGTTTACTTTGGAAAGTGATCACACGATTCCAAGTGATATCCGGTAACCACCTAGTGGTATTTGTTTCTGCTGACTTGATACTTGTTTTTGCTGACATTGATTATTTTACCGTGTTCTCGGAGCTAAACACCAACAATCAAAGTAAACTATTTTGTGATAATCAATGGCTGCTGCTGCAATGAAACACATGGCTTCAAACTTTGCCAAGCTTGATAAGTTTGAAAGGGTGGACTTCAGGAGATGGCAGAAGAAGATGCACTTCTTGCTGTCAAGCATGAGTGTGGTGTATGTGCTAACCACTCCTATTCCTGATGATGGGGATGATGCTACTGTGGAGCCGATCAGGAGGAGGAGCAAATGGGAGAATGATGACTATATTTGCAGAGGTTTAATCCTCAATGGTATGTCTGATTCTCTGTTTGATATTTATCAGAACTTTGAATCTTCCAAACAACTATGGGATTCCTTGGATGCCAAATATATGAGGATGCATCAAGTAAGAAGTTCCTTGTAAGTAATTTCACAAATTACAAAATGACTGATTCAAGACCAGTTATGGAACAATACAATGAACTTCTTGGAATACTTGGAAGGTTTACACAACACAATATGCACATGGATGAGGCTATTTTAGTCTCTTGTGTTATTGATAAACTTCCTCCTTCTTGGAAAGATTTCAAGCATACCTTGAAACATAAGAAAGAGGAATTAACTCTGGTTGAGTTGGGCAGTCATCTGTGCATTGAGGAATTTCTCAAGGTGCAGGATAATGACAAGCCAAAGGGTAGCAATACTGCTGGACCATCTGTTGTCAATATGGTGGAGCATAACAACTCCACCAGGTACAATGACAACAAAGGCAAACGTAAATATCATGACAACACAAGGGCATATCCTAACAAGAAGGCAACACCTACTTGTTGGAAATGTGGCAAAACTGGTCACATTAAAAGGGATTGAAAGGTGTTAAAATTGGTGGTAAAGCCAATGGTTCAGGGAGTGGTGGTTCAACCAACTCACTGAAAGGTCAGAATATGTTTAATAAGTCTTTTCAGATTTATTATTTTACATATGTATCTGAATCTAATTATGTGCAGGATGATGATGTTGCGTGGTGGGTTGACTATGGTGCAACAGTTCATGTTTGCAAAGATAGAAGTTGGTTCAAGACTTATGAGTCACTCAATGATGGTTCTATTCTTCACATGGGAAATGAGTCAACTGCCTTGGTGCATGGTCATGGTTGTGTAGATCTTAGATTTAGTTCTAGAAAGATTGTAACTTTGTTTAATGTTATTCATGTTCCTGATATAAGGAAGAACTTGGTTTCAAGTAGTATTTTGAATAATCATGGATATAAACAAGTTATTGAGTCTGATAAATTTGTTCCTTCTAAGCATGGCGTGTTTATTGGTTTTAGATATTTGTGTAATCAAATGTTCAGGCTTAATATTGTCACTGATAGTGTTAATTCAGCATTTGTGACCACCACTGACCTGACTGACTCTACCCTATGGCATGCAAGACTTGGCCATGTACACTATAAAAGAATGCAAGATATGTCTAAGGATGGGTTAATCCCAGCTTTTGACATGGACACTGAAAAGTGTAAAACTTGCATGTTGACCAAGATAACCAAGAAACCTTTTCAGGGTGTTAGTCGTGAGACTAAGCTCTTGGAGCTAATACACAGTGACCTGTGTGATTTGCATGACACTCCTTCTTTGGGGAATAGGAAGTACTTTGTGACATTTATTGATGATGCTTCTAGATTTTGTTATGTCTATCTGTTACATACCAAGGATGAAGCATTAGATATATTCAAAGTGTTTAAAACTGAAGTTGAATTACGACTTGGGTCCCTGATCAAAAGATTAAGGACTGATAGGGGAGGTGAGTACATGGATACTCTGTATTTTCAGTCTGTTGGAATCATCCATGAAACGACTGCCCCTTATACTCCTCAGCAAAATGGTATTTCTGAAAGGAAAAACAGGGTGCTGAAAGAGATGGTTAATTCCATGTTGTCCTATTCATGACTGAGTCAAGGGTTCTGGGGTAAAGCTATGTTAACAGCTTGCTATTTATTAAATAGGGTTCCGAACAAAAGGAACAAGGTTACCCCTTATGAACTCTGGACTAAAAGGAAACCCAACCTGAACTATCTCAAGGTTTGGGGTTGTAGGGCTGTTGTAAGACTCCCTGATCCAAAGCTAAACACTTTGGGTGAAAGAGGCATTGACTGAATCTTTGTTGGATATGCTGAGCATTCCAAGGCTTTTAGGTTCTATGTTATTGAACCTAATGAATATGTTTCAGTTAACTCAATAATTGAATCAAGGGATGCAGACTTTGATGAGAATAGATTCTCATCAGTCCCTAGACCAAGTCAGAGGATTCCTAATGGAACTCCAAAGTTATTTACCTTTTCTTAGCCAATGAAATAAGATCTGCTGCAGGTCAAAACCATAAACTTAACCGTCTACCTCTTAATGTATATATAAATTCTTGACTTGTCAATTGGATACCTGAAACAGGAAAAGATAAGGCAAGCTTCATTTCAGGTTGAAAATAATGCTTTCTGCTGCTATGCTGTGACTGATTCTTTCCTACACCATCACTATTCAGGAACTATTTACAGGATTCACGAAATTAGAACAAAGCTTTACGGACGAAAACTAGACATAGCAAATGACAGAGCTGTAGGGCTACTGACATATTATGACCCAGGAAAAAATTACACCAAGTGCAAAAACGTGTTATGTTAAATACAAAACAGTCTAGTATCGAAAAACTGAAAATTAACATATAGATGCATACTGAAATACAACTTGTGACTAAGGTGTGATATTCCAGTGAATATATGATTACCATAGAGAGCATTGTAGCACATGGCATAGCAAGCAAAATTACATGCATCAGCTTGTAGGTCCAAACACTATTGTAGATATTTTATAATTACACAAATATATGCCAGAATCAGACTTTCTGAGTATCTATAAATAGTCAGAAAGAACTCATCAGCTCACATAAAAAGTGTTATAAACTTCTCTTCATAATAAAGAAGTGATTACGCGTCAAGCCTTCTGCCCAAAACAATGAAGGTGTGCTTCTATTTCTATATAACTTTATAAGTATATTAGTACCTCAACTATACCTCATGTTAGCCTGTCCCATTACAGTTTATAGGACGAATGCATAACAAGTTTAAGCAGACTAACACTGAGTATCAGAAAGAATTTGCTCCAGGTAAATTTTGCATCTTTTCCACCTTTCTTGCAAGTTAACGTATTTCTTAGATTTTTTACTTGTAATCATCTGATTCACGTGTCGTACAGAATTCCCATCATCCAACAACCTACTACGCTATGCTAAATTATGCTATTCTGTCACTCCACATAGCAAAGCCCAAAGAGACAACCAGCTCCAAAACACATTTTCATGCAAAGATGCAGAAAGTGCTGATGGTGAGCAACTTTTTAATGGATTCCAAAAGATCAGGGCTCTTGAAAAAGATCCACTTATCAGTGATCTAGCAACACCAAACTTTGCCACATATGTTGAGAAAATGACCAAAAAAGAAACTAAAACAACAGAAGACGAACTGAAGCTCGTCAAAGAGAAGTTGGAGAAGGTGCTCTTGACCTGTGCCAGAAATTTCAGACATGCGAGTGCAACTACACATGGTAGCAAGATTCTAGAAGATGCCATAGAGAATGGAAAAAAAGCAATCGTTGATCCACTTCAGCATGACGTCTTCAGTTCAAAAGTTGGAGGGCCAAAGACAACTATCATGAAGGAGCAGAGAGAATCACTGCAGGAGCTGTTCCAGAAAACCAACATGACAGCGGAAAAAGCTGAATCTATAAGTAGCATAAGAATAGAAAAGAAAACTGATAAACCTTCTGTCCCTTTACTGAAAAAGATACCAAAAGAAAGAACCATCCACCATTCCTCTAAGCGTTCTACATCAGCTTCGATAGGATCCGTCAATTCGGCTTTAGCTAATGAAAAACTGCACAAGGTTCTTCTATAGTTTCTATTCACACAACTCATACCTTAATGTTTGATTAACTTCTCTAGAAATAAGAAAAGCAACTGCAAATTTCAGTTCGGTGTCCTAATCTTATTGAAACATTTACAGATCCTACACATGCTCCACAGAGTTTACCCTCAAGCCTCAGCCCTTTTACAAAAAACTCAAAACCTATGGAAAAATGTCACTAACAGCAGCTTTACAGATGGGGAGGAGTATAGAAACAGAAGTCATATGCTATCAGAATATATCGTAATATTTCCTTATAGTACTATAACTAAAATGAGCGCAAATCACACAAAGAGCAAGGTGTCCGATCCCATTTCCGGTGGGGGTGATACCAACTGGAAAAGAGAATGCTGGATCAAATCAGATGCAGAATGTAAGTATATGAAAATGTAACATCTAAGGCATAACAACTTTACTACTCAGTAGCTAATTCAAAATCACATTGGTAACTAGAAATATAGAAATATATAGAATGTTGACTTTAGTAACTAACTATTGAGAGGATTATTAGAAATATATGGGCATGAGATGAATAATATGTAACAAACACTAGTTACTAATAATGGATGTCATAAAGAAACCTTCTAGACTACTAGAGCACTGCATGACGGTTACTTTATCTCTTAGCTGTTACCCGCAAGTTCCACAAGCATTCAATATGCCAACCCCTTTTAAAGTAAATATAAATTAGAATAACATATGCCTTGTGTTTAAACTGCATCTTCGAGCGCCAATATGGTCCACGTTAATGATGTTTCGTATTTTGGAGTCTATCTTGAACCATTAAATCTCTATTATACATGTGACTCCTTACTGTTTAATTTTTTTGTATAGACCTGATATTGGAGCTATAGAAGGCAAACAATGTGGTATGGATGATGCAGTTGGTCAACATATGGTTTAATGCAAATGTGACTATTGAGATCGAAAATATTCACCTGCTGGTAGTTAGTGAGCTTGTTGAAATAATTTAAACAGATGATAACCACCAAAAGCACCATTTGACACACTATTTCCCATTTTCAGCGCAAGTGTGTGATTCAACAGGGAGAAAATATGAATTACACTTGCATTTTTTTAGAGGGTAAAATTGTGATGAAGGCGTTCGGTGGCATGGTTTACATAAGTACAATTGTTCTAGTATCGTGTCATCATCAGTTTGTGAAGTAGTATAGTCTGTAGATGGTCTCTTATAATTACTCAATGAAGGTGCTATATATCTTTGACATCTTAATTATCTGTATGGTTTGAAAAATCTAATACTCCATTTTAGTGTTAGAACTCTAATGTTATAGAAATCAAAGTTAAGGGTAGTTTAGTGTTAATTGTGTATGGGCTGGGTCAAAACCAAAACAATATAACTGTTTATAAGGTTATAACGTTTAGAAAATAGATATGTCGATTACTTTAATGGAACCGGTATGCCTCTTGTTCTTGGCACCGTTTCAAAGTATATATATAGGTTAGAAATCCGTAAAACAATTATCAGTTGTTCATTCAATTTGATCAATTCAATACATACAACATAATCTTTATTAGGTTGTGATTATCAATGAATCATTCTTGTTAATCTTGTTATTATATTCGATCCTGGAAACCAATTATGGAACCTGTGAACATGAACCTGATATGTCATTAAAGGCATCTCAGATTCGCTACATTTAGTAATGCTTGATTCATAGCTCACGAAGTTCGATAATTTTAAGTCAGGATGACACTCTCACAAAGAATTCAGCGATTCCCAAGCATTTCTGCTAGGCTAAATACCATTTCACTCTCACAGATTATGGTTATTAATTTATTATATTAACACTCATACAAAATTAATGCAGTTTACATCTATGTTAATTTGGAAACCACTCCAAAGTTGTTCATCGAGGAAATCATATAACACAATGTAGCATAAACAGATGCATGTATGACACATATTTTGCATTATATACACATTACACAATATTTGTACTCACCTTAGCTTTACAGCTGTATACATTTATTAAACACGCTACTGATCGTTGCACAGATAATTGATTATTAACATTTAAAGATTGGTATGACCACCTATTTTGACGAAACAATTACCCCCAATTTTGCAGCGTGATTTTGGAACTTTTGAGCAGTGGAACATTTATATGGGCCAAAATGCCATTCTTATCGGCCCATGTATAGAGCCCTAGCTATAGCAAGAACATGAGGACAGATGTCCAGCAAGTTTTTAACTTATGAAAATGAGAACTCAGATTTAAAAGAATAATATCTTACATTCTTACCTATATTCTTAGCATACAATAACAATCAGAAAAAGAAAAATAATAAATAAATGAATGATAAACTAATACTCCGTACAGTATATTACTGTTATATATAAAGAACAGGAGAAACAGTATGAAAGACAAACTCACAGTCCTTAACTGCAGAATCAAAAGACCATCAAGAGCAAGTTAGCTTCAAAGAAAAACATTCTTTCCTAAGCTCCATCAAGAGCAAGTAAGTGTTCTCTCATCTATGGATCATGTGCAACATAATTGTATGGAACAGAACAAGTATTAAGGGAATGTTTGGGTAAGCTTAATGATGCAGCTTATTGCAGTACCAGTATGCAATAAGCTTTTAGAGAGTTTAGATAGAGCTAAACCACTTAAGCTCACTCACTTAAATTTTTTTGACTTAAGTACTGTAGTATTCTATCTCGCAATCCTATCCCCTTTAATTTTTTGCATCCATTACTGGTGATTAAACTTATGATAAACAAGTTATAATCATTTTAGTACAAGCTCTGTCCTCCTTCACATATTTCAAGGCTCCACGGTAAGTAAAATCATAAAGTACATTATAAAAAGAGAAAAATAGAAACTAACTCAGAGAGAGAGAGAGAGGATGGAGGGATGGACAGAGTAGCCACAAGCCGGTTAGAGCTTAATGATTGTTGATGCATAATCTGGCGTGGGCTGGATTCGACGACTCTCCCTTGGCCGTTTGTCGTCTTCTCGAGCCCTAAGTAGACCTGTCAACAAAGAGAGCCTGTTAGGAGTGGACCCGAGGCCGTAGCCCCGGGGTCCACCTCCGACGGTCAAGTTAGTATCGGTGCGATGTGATGAGTTAGGGTTAGAGTAACCTGTCATCTTTTGTATTATGTGTCCTTGAGAAGGAGATTCAGCCATGTATTTATAGGGCATGGATTAGGGTTTAGGCGTAGAGTGGGCCGCTGTCTTCCGGGCCTGACCTATTCCTGGCCAGTCCGGACTATACGTCCACAATGATCCAAGTAGTTATAAAGCCAGAAGCCCTGTAACACAATTACACAAACCACCTTCCCTTCACCGCTCATCACTTGACTTATTGTTGGACAGAATTGAAAGAGAGAGTTTAGATTATTTGGTCATTAGAGAATACAAATTAATGCTTAAAAGGCTTGAGCTAGTTTACCAACTATTGGAATATTCTTAATCCAATATCCACCATATTTTCTTTAGTAAGATTTCAATTTTTTTTACATGTAGCATTATATCTATTGTATATTCAAGAACGGAGTAATTATATTATAAATGCTAATCTTTGTTAAGACAATAACGTATTCTCTTTTTGTTTTCTAGTGAGACGGATAAATAAAATACATATATGTAAAGAAGGCACCAAAGTTTAATAAAGTGTTTGGTGTAGTGGTAATCAAGAAATAAGGATGTTTCGCTTCCAATATTTCCGCAATTATAAAAGAACGGAAGTCTGGAAATTTGCCAAATACAAGCTTCTCGAAATGACAAACAAAATCTTGAAGACTAGGCTTTCTAAAGAATCACATGTTTAGATAATCGGATTACAAAGGCCGTGTCCCTAAAAATCTTCATGCACTATAAGAACTCAACACAAGTTGCCACCCCCTAAGTACATGATCAAATTAATGTACTGAACAGATTAGTGTTGGTTAACAGACAAAGACCGAACTTTAAGTGCTTCGGTTTTATAGAACATTAGAGAAAAAAAACTAGATGTAAAGATGCACTTTTAAACTTTTTAAGAGCCCGGCCAGTAATAATAGTTCTTGGCAAAATTGAATAATTGTGTAGGGGCCACTGATCCCTTTTATTACCTGATCTGATTCTCTTCTAGAAACACATTTGTCATACAAAGGACAGTTAACAAACATCAAATATCTGAATACCCTTATTAGCTGTGCATGGGCATATATGATAACATGGGCAATATCTTTTACATAATAAAAGGTTCATAGGATAACTTCAAGATCGTCAAGATAACAATGAAAGCCTCATCATTTTTTTAAGTTTCTTAGCTAAAATAGATAACTTTATCGGTATCAGTTCTAACACTGTTCCAATGGTTTTTCACCGCTTTTATAATCTCTTTATGTTTCATAATCATAGTCAGTCATTCGGATTTCTTATATACGTATACGTAAATTGTCTAAGTCGACCATATAATTTCAATAAATCAGAAGGTTGTGCAATGCAGGTATCCAAGTTAGATTAGAACTTTCTACATTTCTGATCCATAAGGGTTCATGGGTCAATACGAGGTTGTTAGTTCATTTGCACTAGTTACCAATGCAATAACCTCTAATGTAATGTTTCTGCTGAAAAAGTTAGATATCATGAAAATGCCATTGAATATACATCAGGTGTAACCAATTACACATTAAAAGCTCATCACATATTATTTTGTCTTTTCAGAATTGTTTTAGGCATTTTCATCATCCAACATGTTTTTGGTCGAAAGTTAGTGTAAAAATATTATATACATACTTGAGTGACCTAGAAAGGATTTTCAAAATATCAATGGTCTTAATGAAAAAAGCTGAGTACGTGGGTGGCGCCTACACATACATTATCCAATGCAACAGTTGTCGTGCAGGTTGCAATCATCGCCGACAAGCACATATGTGCAACTAATTTCCGATATGACATCTATTGTAGCATCCAAAACTAAGCAACTTGAGAATAAACCATATACCGAGTCCAAAAGCTCAAATCCGTGATGCCTTTAACCTGACTTGTTTGCATCCCATCATTTTTTATAAACTTATTTTTAGAAATTGTCATCCAATACCCAAGATCTCTGATACCGAGTCACAAGCTCTAAAGGCAGTGTAGCATTTCTAATAAAAAAACAAGCCTAGTGTTTATAATTTAGTGATGTATATCATCAAACACACGTACACAATCCTGCTAATATTACCAATGCTTTGAATTAAAATGATTGATGTTAACTTTTAAGATTTTAGGTAAATAAATATGAATAATGTGATATGAATTTTTGGAGTAAATAGCTAGCCTGCAGCGAAGCAAATATCTCTCAAAAACAGTACTTGTAACCCTAAAATGTGTAGAGTTATTCAATTAGATGTAGTTGAGAAATTAAAGTTTGACTATAATGTTAAAAACTACGGCATAGAAAATGAAAACCTTGATGTAACAATTAACTCAATGTTGAGTTTCATTAAGCTAACTTGTTGAGATGCAGCGTTTTCAGAATAATATTGCATGCGTTTGACTATTTGAGCTATCTAAATATGTTTTAAAGTTTAGTAGTAAGAAAATAAAATTGACCCTTATGATATTCAAAGAGAAAACCAGCATAAAGATTTAGGGGACAAGATTCTTAATAACAGTGAAAAAATTTCAGGTATGATATAGCGAAATCAATATCATATCCGTAAAGAAAATGCAAAATAATACGACGGAATATCTGTTTATATGAAGGGGTGAATATACAAATCGTGTTCAATCTCATGAAGTTGATGCTTTTCATGAATCAATAATTAGCTATATGTACAAATCCACCTTTAAGGATGTTTGGTACTGTTTCTAAATACATATGCCAAAAAGTTTGGGCCAGTGATTCTTCAAAGCCTACAAGAGTTATATGCTAGCAGACATGCAATATTATAGTGTTAGATGGTTGTTATCCATATATCAATTTCAGAGACAAAACAACAAACAGGTCAATTGACAACATCTGATTTTATTGATAGGGAAAATGATAAAAAAAGGCATCGAAGTTGCCACCTTTTCCTTTTCTGGGCATCGAACTTTTTTTTTTTCCTATAGTAGCACTAAACTTGCCTAATTTTCCTTTTGTGACACAAAATCACACTTATAGTGTAATTAACCTTCTTAATCCCACTAAAACCGTTTTAAGTGTGATTTTGTGTCACAAAAGGAAAATTAGGCAAGTTTAGTGCTACTATAGGAAAAAAAAAAGTTCGATGCCCAGAAAAGGAAAAGGTGGCAACTTCGATGCCTTTTTTTTTTTTTTTTTTTTATCATTTTCCCTTATTGATAATATTAATATAGTACAAAGGAAGGACATGAAAAGAAATCGTAACATGCTTGAAAAGAACAAGTCCAAAAGATCTAAGTCGACCTTTTTCCATATCCAAGGTCCACATAATACACTTTTTCCCTTTATTTCTATCTTTTCCATTTCCTGGATCCTTCAGCACAATGTGTAATGCACATGAGGCATGTGACAAGTTGAAATGGACGCACGTCGGTTTTTCAAGGAATTATTTTACAAGGTAGTGAGGATAAGGTATTTGAACCTATATGACCTTCAAGATCTTAACACCAAGCACAATGCATGGTGAAATTTAAATGTGGAATCGATTAATATCTCCTCTCACTATAAAGCATTTTTCAATATACCACCATTTACTATAAATTAAGCACCTTCCTCGCGACAGATCATATATACTATATATCTTAGCCATTGATTCACCAATTTATAACAACAAGATCTGAACCAATAATGGGGTAAATTAACTCAACCTAAACATATCATCCCTTTTAATTTGTCGTATGACGCGCTACATACCTAAATTTTGGAAAATTGAATAAGTTACTGATATTACATAGATAACCAAGAAAAATACATCTTAAAATATTGGAATAAATTATCATGAGATATGCCTTGTAACATGAGTTGTGGATATAGAAACTATATAAGGAACATGAACTGCATTATAAGGACCTACGAAAATCATCTGCCATTGACAGAATCGGATACTAAGTTATGAGCAGTCACCCACTTAACGTTAACTAAAATGGTTAAAACTTAAAAGTGTCCTATTTTGACTCATCAATTGATGCCTGGTTCTAAATATCTCAAATAAAGAAGACACACAAATCACAAGTGAGTCATTTTATCAAAGAGTACAAGGTGTTGGAAACACTATGGCCTTTTAGGCTTATGAAAAGAGGAACACATAAGAGAAAGTTTACAATGTATTAAATTACTTAAGCTTTGCTTGATTACAAATGCTTACACATCACATATGTATATTAGTCTATGGAAGGTTCTAGATACAAGATTTTTCCATGGATACGTCTTAAATTACCTTGATAATTCATATCCAATCTAGATAAGTTTAACTAGATATTTCTAATACCATTCAAGATATTTCATATGGATATTTTCTATGGTCATTCTGCGACATTCCAAAAGCTTCTTCTATATAGGCTCGGGCTTTTACGGATAGCCCAATCTTAATTAGACTAAATCAAGTTTACGATATAACACGCCCTTGATTTTCCGACTCCAACCATCATCTTTTGTCTTGAGAAATCTCGCTCGTTGAGCGGTTTGGTTAATATATCTGCAACTTGGTTTTTGGACCTCGTATGTATCAGTCAGATATCCTTTCTTGCAATGCAGTCTTGAATAAAGTGATAACAAGTGCTCATATGCTTACTTCGATCATGGTAGACCAAATATTTTGCTATTTTAATTGCCGACTTGTTATCCACATAGATCTTAGCCGCATCTTCTTGCTCCATGTGTAGCTCCTTTAGCATACCTCTGAACCAAAATGCGTGACATACACAAGATGTTTCAGCTATGTACTTCGCTTCACAACGGACAAGGTAACTTTAAAGACCATGTAAAAGCATTGTTACCCGTGAAGAATAGGAATCATGTTGTACTTCTTCTATCGTCTTTATCCACCTAGCTTGAAGTCTTCATTTGTTGAATAAAACATACCATAGTCTACGGTATCTATGATATAACGGAAGATCCTCTTCGCAATCTCCAAATTTTTTGTCATGGGGTCTTCCAAGAAACGACTAATTAATACAACCGCAAAGAGTATGTCGGGTCTTGTACAGGTCAAATAGCACAAATTTCCAACGAGACTCTTGTATAAAGATGAGTGTATCGCTTCTCTTCCGTCATGCTTAGAAGGCTTTGCCTTAGGTTCTATGGGGGTGCCATAGGGATTTCATTTATCCATGCCAAACCTGTTTAATATCTCCTTGGCATATCCTTCTTGACATACGAAGATTCCTTTGTCCATTTGCTTCACTTCAATGCCAAGATAATAAGACATTAGTCTGTCATCTCGAACTCTCTTGTCATTGATTTCTTGAGTTCATCAATCATACTTTTAAAATTTCTTGTAAAGATCAAATTATCCACGTTCAAGCACACGAGCAGTATACTTCATTTGCAAATTTCACGTAAAGTGCATATTCACTTAGGCATTTTGAACACCATGTCATTAAATATTCCAAGCATGTGGTGCCTACTTTAGACCATATAAGGCCTTCTTTAACTTTAACACTTTACCTTCTTGCCCCTTGGCAACATATCCCTCTGGTTGCTCCACATAAATTTCTTCTTCGAGAAGTCAATTTAGAAATGCCGACTTCACATCCATTTGGTGGATTTTCCACCTATATTGAGCAGCTATAGCAATAATCATTCTTATAGTTTCTAAGCGAGCAACAAGAGCAAATACCTCTTCATAGTCGATACCATGCTTTTGCTTGTAACCTTTTGCCACAAGTCTTGCCTTGTACTTCTCCACTTCGCCTTTGGCGTTTTTCTCAACCTTGTATACCCACTTGACTCCAATAGCCTTTTGGCCTTTTGGAAGGGTCTCCAACTCCTATTTCTTGCTTTTTATTGCTTCTTCAAAAACTAAAGCTTCACAGTCAACGTATAAACAAAAAAGGGCTATCTCGTCTGTTACCTCGTAGAACTCATGTAAACTTATTGCCTTTAGTTACCCCTCACTAGAACTTGAAGGTGAGTCTCGGGTTGGGGTTGGAATTTGAGGATGTTGGACTTCTTCACTTGATTCACCCATCTCTTCTTCGTCAGTTATATGAAGAAAGTCATACCTTTCATTTTACTTAATGCTCTAATCCCATGCTTTTTCATCAAACTCTACGTCCGTACTCACTACCACCTTCCTTTTGATTAGATTATAGATCTTGTATCCTTTTGGTTGCTTGTCGTAACCAACGAACACATATTTCTAACTTCTATCTTGAAGCTTGGACCGCCTTTGGCTCAGAACGTGGACATACGCTATGCTTCAGAATGCCCTTAGCTGAAATACGGTAGGCTTCAACCCATTTCATACGTCTTGTGGAGTCTTGTTATCTAAACTCTTTGATAGACAACGGTTCAATAGATATACCGCACAACCAACCGCCTCGGCCGAAAACTCCTTTGGCATCTTTTTACATTTCAAGATGCTTCGGACCATATTGCGAATGGTTCTATTCTTTCTCTCCACCACTCCATTTTGTTGTGGGGAGCAAGGAGCCATTAGAAATCTCCGAATCCCATTATCCTTACAAAAATAGTTAAATTCTTTTGATAAAAATTCTTCAACTTCATCGGATCTCATGGATGTAACTTTAAAACCTTTCTCATTTTCAATCATAGCTTTAAATTTTTTAAAAGCTTTAAAAGCTTGAGATTTTTCTTCTAGAAAATATACCCAAGTCCTTCTTGAAATGTCATCAGTAAAGAGCATAAAGTAAATATTTTTATCATGAGAGGGCGGAGCAATTGGACCACAAAAATCCGTTTGAATTAGTTGGAGAGGCTTCTTAGCTCTTATTGTCGCTTTTTTTCATGAACGAACTCCTAGCATGCTTCCCAAGAAGTCATCCTACACACACTTGATTGGGATGATTAATTAGATCAAACCCTTCCACCATTCCCTTAGAAGATAATAACTTTAAGTCACCAAAGTTTAAGTGCCTCGTACCTCATGTACCAAAGCCACGAATGATCTTTCAAACAACTCTTTAAGCACTTAACTTCGTCATGTTGAATTTTTAGAAGGAACATTTAATTTTTAGTCATAGGCACTTTTGCAATGAGCTTTGCTTCGTGATTTCTTATTGTAGCACAACGATCTTTGAAATGAATATCATAGATTTTTATCTAATAGTTGTCATACTTAAAGTGTTACTTTTAAGGATGAGCACATTATATATGTCCGAAATATATCGGTGACTAGCATCTTTAGCTCGTATTAGTATTTTACATATTCCTTTCACCGGTGACATTACCTTTACTTTTCTCCATCTTCACAAACAAGTCTTCTTCACCCTTCATATGGTTACTCGTAGCAGAATCTATATACCATGGCTTTATGCTCTCCTCTTGTTCATCATGTCTTGCATTATCAAAGTAAGCTTGTCATTGTCTTTAACTACGACAAGATTAGCCTTTTTCTTCCACTTGAATTGAGCTAGTACACTCGTTGGCATAATGACCATATTTTCTACAATTGTAACATTGTATATGGGGCTTACCTCCTCTTTAAGATTGAAAACCTCTCCCACGACCTTTTCTATATGGAGACCATTGGTTCTCATCTTTTTTATTGACATCTTCTCTTCGTCTTCCTCAGCCTTGGAAACCACCCTGACCTTTGCGTCCTCATCCTTGCTCCTTTATATGTAGAAAGCTCTTTTCTCTTTCTTTGAAAGTGACCTTTGAGTATAAATCTTGCTCCAAGGGTTCTTTCCCACTTCTTTTGTTCAACTTCTATTCATAGGCTTGTAAAGATCTCATGAGTTGATCAACGGTATAGAGTCGATGACTTTTGACTCTTCTATGGCCACGACAATGTAATCAATCAAAACTTGGTGGAAAAGAGTGAAGAATCTTTTCTATCACCGTCACTCAACCTTTCACCATTTATCTTCATTTCATTTGAAATAGTCAAGACACGAGTGAGATAATCCGAAATGGTTTCATATTCCTCCATTTGAAGTTTTTCAAACTTTCCTCTAAGAGTTTGAAGGCGTACCTTTTTTACCTTATCAATTCCTTTGATAGAATTTTGAAGGAATTCCCACGCTTCCTTAGAAGTGGTTGCATTTTCAACTTTCTCAAACATTGCATCATCATGAAATTGATAGATTAGTATAAAAGCACTTTGATCATTCTTTCTTGCTTTTAGCAATTCCCCCTTTGGGCGGCACTCGAGGAACTTTCATCATCAACTTTCTCAACACCTTTTTCGACTATCTCCCACACATCATGTGAACCTAGTAACGCCTTCATTCGAATGCACGAACTACCATAGTTGTCTTTAGTAAGACGAGAAAATTGGAACAAGTTCATCATGCGTGACATCTCGATCTTCTAGCTTTCATCCCAATTTGTTGGAAACACTATGGCATTTTAGGCTTATGAAGAGAGGAACACTTAAGAGAAAGTTTACAATATATTAGATTATTTAAGCTTTGCTTGATTACAAATACTTACATCCATCACATATTTATACTAGTCCATGGAAGGTTTTAGATACAAGATTTTTCCATGGATACTTCTTACATCTTGATAATTCCTATCCAATCTTGATAAGTTTAACTAGATATCTTTAATACCATTCTAGATATTTCATATGGATATTTTCTATAATCATTCTACGACATTCCAGAAGCTTCTTCAATATGGGCTCGGGCTTTTATGAATAGTCCAATCTTGATTGGACTAAATCAAGTTTACGATCCAACACAAGGCACACACAGAAAGGATTGTTGTTTATATCCCTACCAAAATTAATGTTTTCCATTTCGGTGTACCAGAAGAAATGTTAGAATTCCTAAAACATAGTCGCACATAAATGATTTAGATAATGTTTCACTTGGACCATATCTTCCACAATTGCAAATTGTTGCATGGCTCCTACTTATCCTCCAGATATATATAACTCTAGATTGTGTGAAATAAGTCTACAAAATGAACTAAAGAGACCTTCTTATAAGCTCAAAAAGTTGAGTGACATGTTTTGGCGAGAAGGGGGGATAATTAATAGAGAAAACAGGTTATATTTGTCCTGTGTCAGTTAACAAAGTTTAATAGACAAGGATACTAGAGCTAGAATCATAACTTATAAAGATGTATTATTTTTAAAGTTGACTTTGAAAATTAAATGATACTATGATTCCTAGAAAATATGAAAACTGTACTTAGAAGATAGTACAGCAAAAAATGTGATATGTTAACAATTAACAAAGGCAGTCTGTTACCATATATGTTACCACATATGAGAAGTAATATCAACAAATAAATGCAACTTGAAACACTGCTCATGACTTGATGTATGAGCATTTAGTGAGGTTATATGTACAGAGAACATGCTGCATTTTCAGACAAAATTACCGATCACGTCGAAAAATTATTAACCTAAGAGACATAATAGCACATGGCAAGCAAAACTACAATCATCAACTTGCAGGTCCAGCAGATATACAAGATATTTACACAAATATCTATCCAAATATCAATTTAACCGTCAAAAGAATCTATAAATAGGCAAAAAAAAAATCATCAATTCACATAAACAATCTTCATCATCTTTCTTTCTCCACACCTAATTAATCACACGCTAAGCTTTCTGCCCAAAACCATGAAGGTATACTTTATTTTTTCTGTAAAAATTTACTTAATTATACGTCTACCTCCACTTACTCATAATTGCATATCTTATTTCAGTGTTTAGGAGGAATGCATTACAAGTTTAAGCAGACTGACAGTGAGTATCTAAAAGACCTTACTTCAGGTAAGTCATGCCATGTTATCAACATTTTTACAACATATATGTTATGATTATTTTTTTATCAAGGGAATCAAAATCAAATGATTAATGTGTCTTACTACTCTATGCAGCAAGTGCTGATGGTGAGCATCGGTCTGAACTCTTTCATGGATTCCAGAAAATTAAGGCTCTTGAAAAAGATGTTATCATCACTGATCTAGCAACACCAAACTTTATCACGTATGTTGAGAATATGATGAAAAACGAAACAAGAACGACACAAGATGAACTGAAGCTCGTCAACGAGAAGTTAGAAAACGTTCTTATCACATGTGCAAGGAAAAGCATACATCGGAGAACCACTACACGTGTTAGTAAGCTTCTAGCAGAGGCTGCAAAGAAAGAAATGAAAGCAATCGCCAATCCACGTCAGCATTGCTCATCTGGTTCAGAAGTTCGGGTACCAAAAACAAGTATATTAACGGAACACAGAACAACACTTTTGGAGCTCTTTGAGAAAACAAAAATGGGAGAGGAAAAAGTTGAAGCAAAACATAACATAGGAAAACAGAATGAAAAGAAAACTGTTAAATCTCCTGTTCATTTTGTGGGGAAAATACTTAAACGAAAAATGAGTCACCCTTCCTCTAAGCGCTCTACATCAGCTTCTGTAGAAAGCGTTGATTCTGCTATAACTGATGAAAAACTGCACAAGGTATATCTATTTTATCATAGCATAGAATTTTCTTTACTGATTATAGTAACATCATATTTAATCCAGTTTTCTAGACATATGGGCACCCTATAACTGACGTCAAATCAGTTAATACAAGTATTAATTTAATTTTAGTATCCTAATATGAAACATATATATATGCAGATCCTCTGCATGCTCCAGAGGCTTTATCCTGAAACCTCAGCTATTTCACAAAAATCTCAGACCTTGGGGAAATATGTGACAAATGGCAACTTCCCTGACGAGGAAGGGTATAGAAACAGAAAACATATGTTACCCAAAGATTTCACAACTGGCCATTCTAGGGAAGTTTCTGAAATGAGTGCAAAACGCACCAAGAACAAGGGAACCCGTCTTACATGTGGTGGGGGTGATACCAACTGGAAAAGAGAATGCTGGATCAAATCAGATGCAGAATGTAAGTATGCAAAATCATGTATAACATCTAACACATAACTTCATTACGTACATGATATTAAAATCGAATCATATTGGTATTTCATCTAAATAGGATTGTTAAAATTGAAGCCAAACAAAAAATTTAAATCAGCAATATATACACTACAGGCACTTATAACCACCCCTGATTAACTACGGAGTATATTATATGAGAAATTTGTAAATAGTACAAGATATGGGTAAATAAAATAATGCATGTGGAATATATTAAACAACAAAATATTGGTAATAGTCATGAAGTATTTTCCGAATGTCTTTTTCTCTATTGTTCTTCACCGCTACTGTTATACGAGTATTAGTTTTAGGGCCAGGTTTAGAGTCAGGTGTTAAGTATTGGCTGTGATGAAAACTTACTCTATCCCTATAGCTGTGAACCAACTTATCTTGACAAAAGGCATAGCTTTCACTGCACATAGTTTATGAAGCCCCTTATAACATAAACACAATTTAGAGTAGCATATACCGTGTATAGAGTTCCTAAAAGCACCAAAATATGGTGCACGTTAATTTTGCTTCAGATTTTGGATTATATCTAAAAACTTTATATCTCTATTATATTTATATCCAACTCATTACTGCAATTTTCTGTATAGACTTAATATTGGAGCTGTAAAAGAGAAGAAATGACGATGGATGGCGAACTTGGTTAAAATTGGCTTGGAGGCACATTGAAAAAATGAGATGGAAGAAATTCATTTATTAGTAGTTAGCTAGTTGAAATAAATTAGCAGATGACAACCACCAAAGCCACGCCATTTTTCCTTTTTTTCGACACAAGAGTGGTTACGAAGAGGGAAAACGTGAATTAAACATGCATCTTTTAGAGGTGAAATGGTGGTGGTGACATTTGATGGTTTACGTACATAGAGACAACTCTAAGAGTATTGTGTCATATCAGCTTGTGCATCTTCTAATTATGTAATGTATGCGATATCTCTAAAGTAATATGTAAGGGTGGAAAGGTTCCTGTAGCAATATAATACCAGTATATTAGCAATTATTTATTTAAAAATCACAAAATGCGATACTTTCCAGTCAGGACAATAACTCTAGGAAGATTAAAAAGAAGTTTAGCACACCAGACTCGGAAACATGCATCTAAAAACTTGTACAACACTAATTATCTGTTTATGATGGAACTACTATAGAAGTGACTGTCACGGTTTGGTATATTTAATGCTTCTTAGATACTAAGCAAGGCAGCAAGTATTAAAACATGTTCTTCACATGTCCAACACCTGTAACGCTAATTATTGAACGCTTCAATGGGACAAGTACAGAAACATGACAACCTATTAAGAATATCGAACTCTCATAATAGGTCAAAAGCGTGTCAAGAAGAAATCTAAACAAGAAAATTGACCTTCTGTGATTGACCGTGAACAATAGTGACAGCTTTGGTTATTTTTTTCTTTTTGTTGTCAATAAGCTTTCTAGATTAAAAATAAAAGATTGCTGACATTGGGTCCTTGTAATCGAGTCTAATGTTTGCGCCTTTGATTCCACCTAGAATGATTTACAAACATTGGTTTTTTTTTACCTACAATTATAACAATATGCCCATTACAAGAGTAAGCAAAAACTAAGCCCCCGAATGTAGCATGAAACTCACTAATGCCACAAACCAAGAGTTATCGACTTATTTCCACTCTAACGTAATTAGTATACAGCAATTTGGACTTTTAACCATAAACACATGAACATGATTTTTGAGATGATACAACCAAACATTTGTAAGGGTAATAGACACTTCAAATGATTACATTATTTTACAATTTCAAATGAAAAAACTTGGAAGACAATTACTAGTTCTACATAATTGGGTACACGCTGAAATTGTTAAAAGAATTATTGAATGATTAAAAAAAACATCATGACTGATATATAGTTGGACTCACCACAGCTATAATTCACCAAACAAATTGTCGTATTTATTATTTTTTATATATTTATATGGGCCGGAGGTGTTAATTTTGAGCCCATTGAAGCCCTAAAACAAGGACATGGCTCGTGACTTCTTCCTGATCCATTTACTAATAATTAACATATGAAATAATAATGTAATTTCCTTAATAACGCGAGCTAAAAAAACGTTTCACCAAATGTTATAAAATGTCAAAATGTGTTTTTATATGCACATTTGGAGGACGTGTCACGTAAAAAAACATTGATACGTGTCACGTCTTGGGGTATGCTACTTCATGCTTGCTCATATAGCATGCATATTGCAACACCTTTTGAAGTATTGTCACATGAAACGATGTTATAATTGAGTAGTGACAAGGAGCGAGATATATATCTGTTGATACAAAAGTTGGGCGTTCATTGTTTGAAGCTCCGGCTCTCGTACCAATTGAGAATTGTTGCTTGAGACCTGCGCACTAAGAGACAGAAAACACCGTTAGGCTTACCGTGAGATTGTCTCCCACGATTATCCTCCGGCGTGAGAGTAAGTAATCGGTTTAGGGTTTAAGGAGAGTTAGGGTTTGTAGATCGTACCTTAAACGAGGGATGTGATTCCCCTTATATACGCACGGAATCCTTATTAGTTCCGTGTTCCTCAACCTTCGGCATATCCCGCCTAAGTCGGTTGGGGAATGATTATCTCCAAACATAGGAGATATCCAATATCTATTCCGTAAATAGATTTGGGCTTGCGCTTTCGTGAGCCCAAACATTTAATCATCGTAGCCCAGTTCGTACCAGGCTAAGTTAGTGTCGGACTGTAGTCGGGTTCGTGACCCGGATATAGACTATACGTCATCATGTCCCCCCAGTCTAGTATGCGTAGTGACTAACTGCGGATGCTAGACTAATAACCGTAGGCACCAAAAAACTTCGAAGCGTAGCCAAGAAACCGTAAAAATATGTCTTCCCATACATTGTATCTAGACATAGGGTTAGAAAATGGGTTCCTCGTAAATCGGGGGAAAGTTACTGCTGTGACGTCCCATCAAGCAATCTCAGCCACACTATTAGTGATAGTGCGGTCCACGCGTCACTCATCGTGTGGGCAAGAAGAATTATATAACCCCTTAGGTCATTTCCCTTTCGTTTCTCACAGTAAAAAACCTTCATCCACCATTGCTAACAAGACATCAAACTTCAAGCCAGAAAAACATTGTATTTAAAAGGTAACCGCGCGTGCGCTTTGTAAAAACAATATCATGGTCAAGCAGTTGTCTGAATTCACTTCCAACCTCGCCGAAAGTGATCTTCTAGAGTTCACGTCGGATTACTTTATAACGCTGGACGTGCATCCGGTTGTTCCGGGTGCACAAGCGTCTATTGCGGATTTCCCCGTAGGGAAAATAGGGGTATACACACGATTCTTTGAATTTGCCAATCAACGCGTGCCCTTATCCCGATTTATGTGCGATGTTTTAAATTATTACGAGCTACACATATCCCAGCTGCACTGTATTGGTGCAGCTAAAATTACTAACTTTGAGGTGAACTGTCGTTTGCTGGCGGTTAATCCAACCATCCACCTATTCCGTGACTTTTATCACACGACATGGTCACATGGGTGGGTATCTTTTGCTAAGCGCGCCGGCAGATTTCAGTGTTATACTGAAAAATTAGATGCGCTTAGAAACTGGAGAGAGTCATTTTTCTGGGTAGACGACATATGCTTTCCGTGGCGTCATGACTTTTATACCCGGGGAACATTGCCGAGGGATGAGTGCCCTGTACCTGGATCATATATAGCTGAGGATGCGGAACTGATTAATGCAAACCGTATCCCCATTAGTTCCTATCCTGAGGAATTTTTGGTGCATATGGGCATCAGCCGTAATTATTTTGGTATGCCAGATGAAATGCCAATCTTTTTGGGCGCTAATGGCCAGGGTGGGTACTCGTTCCTCGCACCTCCTTTTGTCATTAATGTAAGACTTTTCTGTGCTTTTCTCGCATTATATAACCTGTGTTATTTGTTGTCATGTATCGCGCAGAAATGGATCTATTTACCGTGGTGCGGCTAGCGAAGCCCGTTGAGGTAAGGACAGGGGTACGTCCCCTAAAAGAAGGTGAGGAAGCTATACTAGCGGCCACTGCAGGTCATGTCATGGAGATGAACATGGGGGAAGCAGGTACTAGTTCTTCTGTTGCAGTGGAAGCGACACCACTACAAAGTGTGCCAAGCCCCCAGGTGCCTTCTACCGTAGCGCAGCCACCACCCGTAGTCGTGGCGCAACCTATGGATGAAGAAGAAGAAGAGGAGCCGGAGTCTGGGTTAAAGCGCAAGAGATCCTTCGGAGAGGATGGCGCGAGTACCTCAAGGAAGAAACGCCCGGTGATCCTTACTGTGGAATCATCCACCAGTGATGTTGCCTCATCGCACCCGTCTGCTGATGTCGCTAGCCCACAGTAAGTGGATGCGATTCTTTTTTTTTTTTTTATCAACTGTAAATGGGAACCTGATAATGCGCTGTCTGTGTGTGCAGGTTTGAGCAGGTTGCAGAATCTCCCCCCAAGGATAGTCCTGTGCGGTCTGAGCCTTTCAGCCAAAAAGATGAAGATTTACCTGCTGGAGTTGCATCAGTGGGTCAATTAGTTGAGGATTTGGTACAGGTGTCTGCGCACCAAGCTGCAACAGTTGAGAAGCTAAAGGTATGTATCGCTGGTGAAAGCAGCCAAGGTGCTCAGAAAAATGAGAAGATTGCTTTGTTAGAGGCGCAGTTGGCTAGTGCCAGAGCTGAAGTAGAGAGTTTGAGCGTGTATGCACAGAAACAGGCTGAGGAGAAAATGGCGTTGATGGGCCAAATAAGCCAAGGGCGTACGGAGTCGTCCGGGTACAAGGCTTCGATTCTCTGGGCCCTACAGTATCTGGAGAAAAATAAGGACGCATTGACCTCGCAGTTGGAAGATTTTGGTGCGACTGTGAGCAGTGCTCTGGAGGCACAAGAGACGAAGTTGCGGAAGCTTACTTTGGAGTATGATGAGGAATTATATCCTCATCTAATGTCTACCATCTCTGAGCGCAGGTGGTTTATCAGCCATGGTCTGCGTCTTGCTGCGCTGAGTGCTCTAGAGTCCAAGGAAGTGGTGGACAAATTCGGTGAGGTAGTCCAATGTGCTTTGGCGAGAGGAAAATCAGAGGCTATAGAGGCGCTGCAGGAGGCCGACTTGCTAAAGGTTCCTATTGACAAGGTTCCTGGGTATGATGCGCAGTCTTACGATAACCTGGTTGATGCGATGAATAACATGAAGACTTTAGAGCTTCCCATGATTGCTGAAATGGAGCGTAACCAAGATTATCCTATAACCGTTATGATGGAAGGATTGACCTTAGCGCGCCATCGTACTGAGGATGCAGAAGCGCAACCGGACTATTATCTGAAGCCTGATGTCTCTCAGCTGCAGGTGCCTGTTTTTGCTCGCCCTAAGAACATGTTGAATCCCTTCGCTCTAGAAAAGAAATGTCCTTGAAAGAAGTATTGGAAGCGCATGCTACCAGACTTGCTGAAAGGGAAGGTATTAAGGGTAAAGCTGTTTTGTGCGGGGTTGGTGCAGCTCACCTTCCCAGATCTGATGGCGTGTCCGTGAGTGTTGCCACCATGTCGCGCCAAGACTCGGACTTGTTGAAGAGGCTTGACGAGGCAAAAGATATTGTAACCCGTGTGGGTAGCTCATCGATTAAGCGTTGTCATAGTTGTACTTTTTGAAGTGACCATCCTTGTGTAATAACTTGTAGCTATTAATAAAAAATCTTCTTTTGCTAAGTGTATGTGAGTAGTATTGCAACTTTGTAATGTTCATACTTATCTTTGCATAAAAATGTATTCCTTGCCGGGACATCGAATGTGTACGCCAGCGCAAATAATCCATAACCATGTATGAAGATCATAGTATATTATTTTATCATAGTCGTGTATGTTATGATATGCAGCATACTGTAAATATCACATTTAAGGAATCACATGTCTTGGTTCCTAAGTTGTTAAACGTGCACCATATGCGCTGTTGCGCACCCGTCGTGGGATGCGCACAAAACTTATTCCAACGTCTTGTGAACAAGGTGTTTAACAAGGATACGTGATCCGATGTTGATGGGTTTGCAACCCTCTTACTCAACAAGTTGTTTAGTAGGTTAACTTATCCTTTTACCCTCGTAGGTGTATTTATTGCATGCGCGCCATGTAGGCAAAAAATAGAAAATTGTTAAGACATACAGTATATGGAAATAACAAATTTAAGTGTGTCACGGAGTTAGCTAGAAACCGCGACGTTTTATCAATACTTGCAAGTGTTTGTGAGAAAACAAATAAGACATTATACTAAGGAAACAAAAAGTAAATACATAGATGTTTTATGGGTACTTTGGTAAAGTGCCTGAGCGTTGTTACGTCGGGCCGTGGCCACTCCTATAGGTAGCACCTCTTGAGGTTGCAGATGTTCCATGTGCGCGGCAATTCTCGACCATCCAAGCCTCGTAACTTGTACGCGCCTGTTCCTAGTGCTTCAATAACCTCGTAGGGTCCTTCCCACTTTGGGCCAAGTTTGCCTGTGTCTTCTGCGTGACTCGCCTCGTTGGCGCGGTAAACAAAGTCACCTGGTCTGAATGAAACACTGCGCACTTTAGTGTCGTAGTATCCTTTCATCCTTGACTTTGATTTTGCCTCCCGTATTGCTGCGCGTTCGCGCCTTTCTTCTAGCAGGTCCAAGTCGACACGTCTCTCGTCATCATTGGTTGCCACATTGATCTCAGCGGTGCGGATTGTTGGCATGCCGATCTCGGTTGGTATGACGGCTTCTGTCCCGTAGACTAGAGAGAAGGGAGTGTCTCCCGTGCTGGTTTTGATTGAGTTGCGATGCGCCCACAAGACATGTGATAGCTCTTCCACCCATCTTCCTTTGTGCTTGTCTAGGCGTGCTTTAATTCCTTCACCTAAGCTTCGATTCGCACGTTCCACTAAGCCATTGGTTTGTGGGTGTTTAACTGACGCGAAGTGCTGTGTGATGTTCAACTTCTCGCACCAGTCTTTGAAAGGGTTGTCGCAGAATTGTTTCCTGTTGTCCGAGATGATTTCTCCAGGCAGTCCGAAGCGGCATACTATACTTTCCCAGACAAAGCGCTTGACCTGGTTGCCCGTGATTGTCACTACTGCCTTTGCTTCGATCCACTTAGTGAAGTAGTCTATGGCGACTATGAGGAATTTTAACCCTCCTGCTGCGATTGGAAAAGGTCCTGCAATGTCGATACCCCACTTGTAGAATGGCCATGGTGATGTAATTGGCGTTAGCTCATGCTGTGGTTGGCGCGGGATAGGTCTATGAACTTGGCAATCATTGCACTTCCTTATTAAATCCTGCGCATCGCGGTGCATGGTTGGCCAGTAGTATCCTGATCTCATGGCGCGTGCCACAACGGACCATGGTCCCGAGTGCATGCTGCATGAACCTTCATGGATTTCTCGCAGCACGTAATTTGCTTGTAGGGGACCAACATAGCGGAGCCATGGTTGGAGGAAGGAGCGTCGGTACAGTATGTTGTCTCGAAGTTCGAATCTCTGAGCTGTGCGCCGTATCCAGCGAGCTTCCTTCTACTCTTGGGGTAATGTTCCTTTGCTTAGGAATTCTATTATCGGTGTCATCCATGTAGGACCGTCCTCCTCTATGATTGTGGAGACTTCCATCTCTGATATGGATTTGCTTTTCAGTTTTTCCACCAGCACTTGCTTTGATAGGTGTGCGAAGCTTGTCGAGGCGATCTTGCTTAGTGCATCTGCCTTGCGATTTTCTCCTCTAGGAACTTGCTTAATGGTGAATCTGTCAAAGCCTTTGATCAGTGTCTTAGTCTTGTCGAGATACTGAATCATATTTTCTTCTTTAGCCACGTATCCGCCCAACACGTGGTTGGCCACTAGTCGGGAGTCCACGTTCGCCTCTAGGTTACGTACACCCATCCGAGCTGCAATGCGTAGTCCAGCAATTAGAGCTTCATATTCTACCTCATTGTTCGTCGCTGTAAATTCAAAACGCAGTGCGTAAGTGAATTCTATTCCCTCTGGGTTTGTGAGAATAAGTCCTGCTCATGAACTATCCACGCATGAGGACCCATCTGTAAACAAGATCCATGGGTCGTGCAGTTCCGTCCTACTTGGTGAGGGGTACCTCGTCGGTGTCTGGCTTTTCGATGATGAAGTCTGCCAGAATCTGTCCTTTGATTGCGGTACGTGGTCTGTAAGAGATGTTGTGCTCACCTAGCAATACACTCCACTTCTGCAGGCGGCCTGATGCGTCACGTTTGGAGATGATCTGCTTGATCGGTTGGTCTGTGATCACTGCTATTGGATGCGCTTGGAAGTACCTGCGTAGCCTTTTGGCAGCAAACACCAACGCCAGAACTAATTTTTACATGGCGCTATAATTCATCTCCGTCTTCTTGAGTGCCTTGCTCACAAAGTAGACAGGAGTTTGTACTGAATCCCTATCTGTTAGTAGCACTGCACTCACTGCTCCATCAGTTGCGGATAGATACATAATTAACTCTTCCCCTGGTCGGGGTGCGACAAGTGTGGGGAGCGTTGCCAGGTGTTGCTTAAGTTATGTGAAGGCTTCTTCTGCCTCCGTAATCCACCGAAAATCCCCCTTTTTGATACACTTCTTGAGTGTTTTGAAGAGAGGTAGAGACTTGTCTGCTGACTTTGACAGGAACCTGTTAAGACCTGCTAGCTTTCCGTTGAGAGACTGGACCTTCTTCAACGTGCGCGGTGAAGGAAGTTCGATGACAACCTTTGTCTTTTATGGACATGGTTTTATACCGTCGGGCTCTATTAGGTATCCGAGGAACATGCCTTCAGTAGCACCGAATGTACATTTTTTGGGGTTTAGCTTCATATTGATCTCTCGTAGAGTTTTGAACGTTTCCTCAATATCGCGCACTAACTCATCTTCAGTATGGCTTTTTATGACCTGGTCATCAACATAGACCCCCAGGTTGCGGCCTACCAGTTTTTCGAAAGCATTGTCTACTAACCGCTCGTCGGTGGCGCCTGCATTCTTCAAGCCAAAAGGCATTTTTGTGTAACAGTAGACGCCTTGGCTTGTGTGAAAGGCCGTTTTTTCCTCATCCTCCTTTGCCATCTGGATCTGATGATATCCTTTGTACACATCGAGGAAACACTTCAATGGGTACCCACACAGAGACTCTATTTTCCAGTCTATATCTGGTAATGGGTAGCAGTCTTGTGGGCACGCTTTGTTAAGGTCTGTGAAGTCCACGCACATTCGCCAGCTACCGTCGCTCTTTTTGACCATTACTGGGTTAGAAAGCCAGTCGTGGTAGTAGACTTCACGCATGATTCCTGCATCCACCAGTTTGTGCACTTCTGCCAAAATTGCTTGCGCGCGCTCTGGGGCTTGGCCGCGCTTCTTCTGCCGTATTGGTGAGTACCCTTGTCGGATTCTTAGTTTATGCTCTGTGATTGAGCGTGGTACCCCAGTCATGTGTTTTGGCTCCCATGCAAAAATGTCCAAGTGCATTTGCAAGAGCGCGCATACAGCTGCTTTGCCGTTGTCAGACAGTGACCCTCCGATGGATATTTCCTGTTCGGGGTATTCTGGGTGAAGCGCAACCTTCGGATTTGGAACTTTGGTTGCGCGCTGTTCTGGGGTTGGTGCCGTTTCGCATGTAATCGTGTTACATTCTCTATGTGGTACGGTGGCATTGTAAAGAGTAACAATGCCCCCTTCCACTGGGAATTTAAGCATCCTGTGCGCTGTTGATGGCACTGCGCGCATAGCTGATATCCCAGGTCTCCCTATAATGTCGTTGTATGGCGAGGGAGACTTGATCACCATAAATTCCATCCAGGCCATCGCGGAGTGTTTTTCGTTTCCGATGCTGACTGGTAATCGTATTTGCCCCATAGGCCATATCTTTTCACTTGTAAAACCAGTCAACGCTGTTCTGACCGGACTTAACTGACTGCGTATTTCAGGCCGCAGTCGCTTGAAGCAGTGCTCATACATGATGTCCGCCGATGCGCCACCATCAACATACATGCGATGGATGTCGTGACCCCCCGCACTAATCTCAATGGTGAGTTGCTCAACTACTGCGTTGTCTGCAGTTAAGGTGGGGAAAGAGATTTCGCTTCCTCGTGAAAACTCCTGGCTGACCTTCTGTCTAGTGACCCACTGCCATGATTGTATCATGTAGATGGTGTCGGCCTTTTCCTTGGGTGTCTCCTTCTTGTTCCCACTCTTCTGTCTATCCTTTCCTTCCTTAATATTTTTGACCAAATGGTCCAATCTGCCTTCTTTAACCATTTTGTCAATGAGCTGACGCAGTTGGACACATTCGTTAGTTGTGTAGCCCTTCTGTGCGTAGTAGTCACAGTATCCGTTCCCGGTGCGCCGATCCTCTGGAGTGCGCATTTGCGGCGGTCTTGGAAAGTTCGCACCTTCCGTTGCGAGTATTTCCTTTGGGGTCTTGGTCAGCGGGGTGTACCTGTCATTATATCTCCCGCTCCCCTGGTTGCGATAGCTCCTATTATGGTTACTACCCCGGTTAGTGGATTGTTTCCCAGGTTGTTCTTGTGACCGATAGTTCGAGTAGTTTCTTTTGCTATCCGCCGCGGCGGCTTCTCCCTGGACGAAGGACCGAGAGCGTTTCATGAGCTCATCAAAGGTTTCAGGAATTCTATCGTTCAACCGCTTGATGAGTTCTGGATTGTTAATCCCGTTCATGAAACCAGAGATCTTTAGCACTTCAGGGCATGCTTTAACTTGCATGCATTCATCTTTGAAGCGTTCCATGAATGCGCTCGTAGATTCTCCTTGGCGCTGCTTTACCCTGGCGAGTTCGACAGGATTTTTAGCGCACTTCTTCCGCTGAGTAAATTTTAGGCGAAACGCCTTCCTCAATTCCTCAAAGCCATTGATGCTTGTACGTGGAAGCTTGCTGAACCAGTTCCGCGTGTTTCCCACCAGTGTGGAGTTGAACATGTGGCACCACACAGGCTGTGGCCAGTTTTCAATTGTGGCGGCTGATTCAAAAATTTTGAGGTGATCATCAGGATCACCTGTTCCGTCATAGGTTTTCACGTTGGCAGGCATGCGCCTCCTTTTACTTTCTGAGAAGTCACTGATGCGTCAAGTAAACGCATCCACCTTTTGACGGCGCCACGGAAGGGATATATCCTCATCCTCCTGGTCGTTATATCTGTTTCTGGACTTCCAGTGTCCAGTTTCGCTATCCCCGTTGTCCGAGGAATTTTCAGAGGACGAATTTTCCTTCCTTCGGCGCTTGCGCCGACTGTTCTCAGAGTTTGTACTCGGAGAGATTTCACCTGGGGAATATCTTCGTCCCAATCTGTCCTGTATTCTGCGGCTACCAAGTCTGGTATGGACACTGGTGCGCCGTTCATCCTCGTCACTTCCTTCCAGGTACTGTGAGTTGGATGTCTCATCATCCGCAATCCTTTTCCCAATTCTGTTAAACACAGGAGGTCGGCGGTCGTCTCTGCTGCGCTTCTCCTTTTGGCGGCGCGGTGGTGAGGTTTCGTATTCCGAGTCAAAACTGAGTCAGGTTTGTAGGCTCCGACCCGACCTTTTTCTAGCCTCCTCTTGCATGAGGGCAGTCAAGGTTTCATAATTTTAGGATACGAAATCCCTTGGTGTTAATTCTGGTGCGACCCCTTCTAGAGCGAGGGTATTCGCTTCTGCCGATGTGTCCTTATTTTTATTCGGTACATCTGGTGCTTTTGTCAAGTCAGTCTCTAGTACTGGTTTGATGGGAGTGGTAAGATCAGTGCGCAGTGGATCCACTATACTGGTAGTGGTTGTGGTGGCCTGGGTTGTCCACGAGCGCGGTTCCACTATCGGGTAGACCAAGTTCAGGCCTGACCCCTTGTTTTTGGCAGTACTGGTTATCCCAGGAGTCTGCTTGGAAGTTGAGCCGGTGTGCAGCTTCTTTCCAGTAAGATCCGCTTGCAATCGCTGATTTCCATGCTTCGTCATTCTAGTCTTAGTTCTTAGTGAATGGTCCCACGGATGGCGCCACTTGTTGATACAAAAGTTGGGCGTTCCTTGTTTGAAGCTCCGGCTCTCGTACCAATTGAGAATTGTTGCTTGAGACTTGCGCACTAAGAGACAGAAAACACCGTTAGGCTTACCGTGGGATTGTCTCCCACGATTATCCTCCGGCGTGAGAGTAAGTAATCGGTTTAGGGTTTAAGGAGAGTTAGGGTTTGTAGATCGTACCTTAAACGAGGGATGTGATTCCCCTTATATACGCACGGAATCCTTATTGGTTCCGTGTTCCTCAACCATCGGCGTATCCTGCCTAAGTCGGTTGGGGAATGATTATCTCCAAACATAGGAGATATCCAATATCTATTCCGTAATTAGATTTAGGCTTGGGCTTTCGTGAGCCCAAACATTTAATCATCGTAGCCCAGTTCGTACCGAGCTAAGTTAGTGTCGGACTGTAGTCGGGTTCGTGACCCGGATATAGACTATACGTCATCAATATCATGTACTAACTTTATGCTTAATCCATTTATTATTTGACACATCATATGCATATTTTGTCACTTCTAATCTAATCTTTTGATTTTGACACATACATCAATCTTGTTGTTAACATATTTGTAGGCATACGTGTTAATGAAAAATACATTTCTTTTTCACATCTTAAACCATTTTCATTAATATATTTATTTACATATTCAAAATTGGTACAGTATTATTAGGTCAATTACCCTCAACAAGAAGAGGTCACCTCAGGTTGCTGGTATAAGTCTTTTATTTTAAACTAATTCATTTTCGACAAGTCACACTAGTGCTTACCATTGACAACATGCATCAGTCGTGATTGTTGGTTTGTGGGAGTTTTCAAACACGACAAAACGACTAATAGTGTGTGAGCCAATGGGGGCACAAGCGATAAACACGAGTATACGTGTAGAACGTAATTATACTTGAATATACAACATACCCGTTTAACATTAGTTTGACCCGACCACATATTTGACCCGTGGGCTGTTATTAGCTTCTGATATGGGTCGAATTGGGTGGTGCCTTGGGCCTTGTTGATCCACACCAATCGGACAATAATGGAGCATGGGTTTGGGTTGGATCATGGCTTGTTGAGCAAGCATTGTACTCCAACTAGGAGTCGGTTTGATTAGTATATAAGCAAACACAATCCCTAGCCAAACTCATGCATTATAACATCTCCCTAAATCCCTAAAACCGATTAGTTCTCCTGCTCCTTGCACTTGGTCGTTTGTTCCTACAAGTCGATTAAGGGTTTTAAAGTTTGGTTGAATTCTAAACTTGTATTCGAATCAAGTGTTTAGTTTTATTGGTTTGCTCTTGTTTCCCGGTCTCCTTGTCGACACAAATAGCAGCAACAAGAAGGTGAATCTGTCTTCTGGTCGTGGTGATCGATTATCTCGGACAATAAGCAGATTACATCGGACTTCTTTGTTCGATATCGGGTGGAATAGCAAAACAGTTTTGGGCTGTTTTCTTTTGGTGGTCATCTATAGTAACAAGCAGGTTACTTGGGTATTCTGTTAGTGATATATTCAAGGGTCAAGTGTTTGATTAGTTTTATTATTTACGTTTTCGACTAGCCGTTAATCGAACGTATTCATTATCGGGGTGTGATACTCATTGACGTATCTAATTTAGATACTTTGGGTTTCGTTTGGTTTACTTGTTCGTTACTAAAGTCCAATTGCCAAGCAAGGTTAGGTTTTCTTTTATCCTTTTATAAATTAATTATTGTATTGATTAATTGTTTATTAATTACGTGCTTAATATAATTGCGATAACTATACCCAATATCCGCTGCGTACTTGTAGAGGTTACTGGTTAACTTGTTCTAAAATCCCAACAGTGGCATTACGAGTCAACTCGTTTCTGCGATTATAGGTTACACGTTTCTTATTAATAAACATGTTTAAAAGGCTGCATGAAACCTAATTTAGTTATTTGTTTTATTTTATATTGACAATTACATGCAATACTTGTCAATTTTTAATAAATAATAACTTGTTACACAAAAATTAAAATTATATTGATAATTAGAATTAATTTGTTAATTAGAATTAATTATGTTAATTAGAATTACATGTTAATTAAAATTACTTGCTAATTAGAATTAAATGTTAATTAGATTTAGTTAATTGTTAATTAGAATTATTATGATAATTAGAATTACATATTGGTTATTAAATACATAAAATTGCTTAATTACTTGATAATTGAGATTGCCATGCTATTTTATGTGTTTTTCGGCCACAAGACTCACTCAATTGCTTTTATAAGTGATGTATGGGGCGATCTATGTATTATATCCTTGTGACGGTTTTATGGTTCTCCGTTTGGGGAAGACTCGCAAGAGAACTCGGAACAATATGTGGTTATTTATATTGATGTTTATGCTTGTATGTTTGTGATTCATGTATGTGCATTATTACTTGTTTAGACACCTAATTGTATGCAATATGAAATAACACATATCATAACCATAACATTATTATTGGTCTTTATTTACATGCCTAAATACCATGCTCATTGTGACTTGCTATTTGATTCATTGAAAACTGTTTTTGTAAAATAAAGTGACCTAATATATGAAACATGTTTTCAAGAATTTAAAAACTAGACGCTATGGACACTTGGGATGTACGGCTCACCCACTAGAACAAACTCAAAAGGAGGTTCAAAGAGGTGCGCACTGTCGCACCGAAAGGATGTCTAACGTTATGCTTCACCGCTTACCTGGTCCTCTGTCTCCCTGTGCGTTCACTTGGAGCTACCGTGAACCATGATGATCACTACAGTGTCATTATCAAAAAGTTTTTAAAATTAGTGTTACAAAGTTTTTTTGCGTGCTTCTTTGTACACGACTTTTACCACATTTATATGTGCATACCTATTTGTTAATTTTAAGTCTATGTCATCCAACTATGAACACGTGCATTTGGATTTACTTCTCTGGTCAGACCTAAGGGCCTTTCCAACCCATGGTAATTATTTCTCACTGGTCAGAATTATGGTTATTTTTACACGTTCATACTTGGTCGACTTATCTCGTGTTAGCTTGGTCAGACCTTGAACCCGAGGCTTAAGATGAGAACTAAACATGCTTTTGACATTATTACTTGATACTAATGCCTTAAACAGTCTCATAAAGTCTAAGAGTTGCATTATGCAATTAACGCTCTTCGCTTACCTCTTATCCTATTTTTTTATACACTGGTCAGACCTATGGTAATTAAATGGGGTTGCAAGATGGATCTTAGTATTATTAGTAATTAATTGGGTAGTTAATTCTTTTAAGAATGTATTGTCAAAAACACTAATTATTTGAACTTTTCAATTGTAGATGACTACTTCAGTCAAAAATAGTTCGGTACTCAAGAGTTTCTTTGAGAAACAAAAACTCACTGGACCTAATTTCATTGATTGGTATCGCCAGCTTCGCATTGTACTATCAGCTGAAGATAAGGAAACTTATATGGAGCATCCTATACCTGCAGCACCTGTTGCTACTCCTGGCTACCCTGTCCCACCTGAGGCTCTTGCAGCTTATACTGCTTGGGTCAAAGGTTCAAAGGACATAGCTGCCTTCATGCTCATGACCATGGAGTTAGAGATCCAATGAAATCTAACTCATCTTGGTGCTTATGACATGCTTCAGGAGTTGAAGTCTATGTTCTCACAACAAACAGAACAAGAGCTTCTATAAACTGCACGTGAATTCCACGCGTGCAAGCAGGAAGAGGGTCAATCGGTTAGCTCATATGTTCTCAAGATGAAGAGCTACATTGAAAATTTGGAACGTCTTGGTCACCCCGTTACTCTGAACTATGGAGTCAGTCTAATCTTAATTGGTCTTTCTAAAGAGTACATCTCGTTTGTGAAGAACTTTAATATGCACAGCATGGGAAAGACTGTGAATGAACTGCATGCTATGCTTAAGCAACATGAGAAGACGTTGCCAAAGAAAGATGATGCACCTGCACTACATTATGTACGTAGTGCGGGTGGTAAGGTCCAGAAAAACCAAAAGAAGAATAAATCGTTTAAGGCTGCTAAGGGGAATAGTGGAAATGGAAACAGCAAGTTTTGTTATGCTACTGAGTATAAGCCATACAATGCTTCTTCTTCTAAATCCAAAGCCAAGATTCCTCCACCACCCAAGAAGGATAATCCAGCAAAGGACGCTACCTGTCACCAGTGTGGTGAAACAGGACATTGGAGAAGGAATTGTCCCTAGAATCTCGCCGAGTTAATGAAAACGAAGAAACAGTCTCTTGCAGCTAGTTCTTCAGGTATTTTCACTATAGAACTCTACTATTTCCCTAAATCATCCTTAGTATATGAAACTGGTTGTGGTACTCACATCTGTAATAATACTCAGGATCTAAGGGGTAGTAGGAAGCTGAAGCCAGGAGCTTTAAGTCTGTACGTGGGCAATGGTCAACGGGCAGAAGTTGAAGCTATTAGAATTTATCATTTATCTCTCCCTAGTGGATTAGTTATTGTTTTGAATGATTGTCATTATGCTCCCTCTATTACTAGGGGGATTATTTCAGTTTCTCGTTTGTATGACGTTGGTCTTATTAACCGTTTTGAATCGAATAATTATATTTCAGTTTCTAAGAATAACGTTGTTTATTTTACTGCTATTCCACGCGATGATGTTTATGAAATTGATATGTCTTGTTCGAATACAAATGAAAGTTCAATGTTTGCTGTAAGAAATAAAAGAGCCAAGTCAAACATGGACGCTGCTCTCTTGTGGCATGGTCGTCTTGGACACATTAGCAAGAGACGCATGGAGAAGTTGCAACACGATAGACTTCTCAACTCATCTGAAATTAAGTGTCTTGAAAAGTATGTTGCTTGTATGTCTGGTAAGATGGCTAGAAAACCTTATTCACATCAAGTGGAAAGGGCTATAGATTTACTTGGACTTATACACTCAGATGTATGTGGCCCATTTAGAATCACATCTAGACAAGGTGCAAATTACTTCGTGACTTTCACTGACGACTATAGTCGGTATGGTTATATTTACTTGCTGAAACATAAACATGAAGTGTTTGAAACATTTAAAGTGTTTCAAAAGGAAGTAGAAAATCAACTCGGGAAGACCATAAAATCACTACGTTCTGATCGTGGTGGTGAATATATGAGTCAAGAGTTTTTGGATCATCTGAAGGAGCATGGGATTATTTCCCATTGAACTCCTCCTTATACTCCACAACACAATGGTGTATCTGAGAGGAGAAATCAAACCATGCTTGACATGGTGTGTTCTATGATGAAAAAAACTACTCTTCCAAAGTCCTTTTGGGATTATGCCCTTCAGTCTGCAGCACGCATTCTCAATATGGTTCCAACTAAGAAGGTTGAAAAGACACCATACGAAGTATGGCATGGGCAAGCCCCTAAGCTGTCTTACTTAAAAGTCTGGGGTTGTGAGGCACTTGCTAACCGTGATACACTTACCAAACCTGACAAACTTGAACCTAGAGCTGTTAAGTGTATCTTCGTAGGATACCCTAAGGAAACTATGGGATATTCTTTCTATCTTCCATTTGAGAACAAAGTTTTTGTTGCTCGAAATGCTGAGTTCTTTAAGAGTAATCTTATGGATCTTAAAGCAAGTGGGAGTTTAGATGATCTTGAATTACTTCAAGAAGAAGATACAAATCTTTCTTTAGACACTAGCCTTCATCACGATGAAGAGGATCAAGAAATTGAAAAACCTCAAAGTGATATTGTTCCCATTCGAAAGTCCAATAGGACACGCCGTTCTCCTGACCATATGTGTTTATACATTGACGCTGAGGAACATGAGTTAGGGGATCTTGGTGAACCCAATAACTAGAAAGCTGCATTGCTGGATCCTGAATCCAAGAAATGGCTTGATGCAATGAATGTGGAAATGCAATCCATGAAAGACAATGATGTATGGGTCTTAGTTGAGCTTCCTCCTAACTGCAAGACAGTTGGCAGCAAGTGGCTCTTCAAGAAGAAGACTGACATGGATGGTAAGGTATACACCTTTAAAGCTTGTCTCGTAGCAAAGGGCTTCACTCAAACCTACAGGATTGATTATAAAGAAATCTTTTCTCCTGTAGCAGACATTAGAGCTATAAGGATTCTCATAGCCATAGCTGCATACTATGACTTTGAGATGTGGCAAATGGACGTCAAAACCGCCTTCCTCAATGGACATCTTTATCAAGAGGTCTATATGGAGCAACCTGAGGGTTTTGTTGAACCAAAATATCCTAACCTTGTATGCAAGCTCAAGCGTTCTATTTATGGACTTAAGCAAGCATCGAGGCAATAGAATAAACGTTTTGATGACGAGATCAAGAAATTTGGATTTTCTCAAAATCAAGATGAGCCATGTGTATATCAGAAAGCTAGCGGGAGTTATGTCACTTTTCTAATTCTATATGTTGATGACATATTACTTATGGAAAACAATATTCCAATGTTACAAGATGTAAAATCCTGACTTGGAAGATGTTTCGCCATGAAAGATTTAGGAGAAGCATTCTTGGAATCAAGATTTATAGAGACAGATCTAGACGATTAATTGGTTTGAGTCAAAGTGCTTACATTAAGAAAATATTGAAAAGATTTTGTATGGAGAACTCCAAACGTGGCGTGATCCCAATGCAAGAGAAGCCTAAATTGAGTAAGTCACAAGGTGCTAAAACACCTACTCAAAAAGAGCGCATGCAAAGAGTTCCTTATGCTTTGGCTATAGGTGCTATTATGTATGCTGTGAGATGTAGTCGTCCTGATGTTGCGTTCGCACAGAATGTGACAAGCCGATTTCAACAGAATCCAAGTGAACTACATTGGACTGCTGTGAAAAATATTCTTAAGTATTTACGCAATACTAAGGATATGTTTTTAATTTATGGAGGGAAAGATGAACAAGAGCTTAGGGTTTCTTGCTACACTGATGCTGGATATCTGACAGATGCTGATGACTTAAAATCTCAGACTGGATATGTATTTGTTTTAAATGGAGGTGTTGTTGATTGGAAAAGCACAAAGCAAAGTATCTTTGCTACTTCATCTACTAAAGCTGAGTATATTGCTGTTTGTGATGCATCAAAAGAGGCTGTATGGATTCATAAATTCATTTCTGGGGTGAACATTGTTCCCACAATTAAAGAACCCATAAATACGTATTATGATAATACTGGAGCCATTACTATAGCTAATGAAAGCGGAATCACTAAAGGTGCTAGATATCGCGCTAAAGTTCATTATCTTCGAGAGACCATTGAAATGGATGATGTGAAGATATTAAAAGTTCACACAGATGACAATCTAGCTGATCCATTTACGAAAGCTTTGGAGTTCCCTAAGCATTCTAAACTGACTAGAGATATAGGTTTGCTACCTGCTAGTAGTCTTATGTAAACTGTGTGTTAATTAGTATTTGGATAATTTGGAGTTGTAAGACAGTTATTACTTTCTTATTAATAAAGATACGAGGTATTTGTTATTATATTCATATAATATGTTATTCTATATTTGCATGTTTAATCCATGAAATGATTTATCATTCTAAATATGTCCATTGTCGGTTAACAATATGGGAATATTGTTATGATAAGGCAAATGTGAGTCTTGGTTGTAATTCTAACGAGAATTCGGATTGTTCCCGCCAAACTCATATGTATTCTCTTGAGATGCATATTGGATTCCCCAACTTTCAAACATTTACTTTTGGATCCTTGTCATAAGTAAAATATTGAAAATCGTTTGTTATCTTCGTCCTTAGACTTGAGATGCAAGTAAGTTCTGTTATGTGTGGATATCATTTTTTGTAAGTATACGCAAAACGCTATCTGAACAAGGTAGTTATAAAAGCTATATTTCGGAGTGATGTGAAGCAGCATCCACAATACTTGTAGTTAATAAAGGATTTGTTACTCCACTTGATACGTGCAGAAAGATACTGATAACGCTACACGTGTCGTTCGGGGTCAAAGGAACTTCCTTTTCTTCGAGCAAGTTTTATAACACCCTAGGCAGTGAACCTAATCGTTGTAGTGTAGTATTAGGGTAAGCCACGGGTATTGATATCGTTCTCTAGGGGAATCGGAATGCTAGTGAGAAGTTACTACGCTAAGGTTGGGGTTGAGGAAGATTATTTTTTATATTTTTATGTTTTTTTAGAAATGGAAAGGTACGAATCTCGGGGTTTGGATTTGGGGGTTGGTATTTCTACCGATTACTATACTTATCTAATTATCTAATCTAAGGTGTATGTAGTCTATGTCTAATTATTGTGTGCTCGTATGATAGTTTAAAGATGTGTTCACTTAGGTTTTATTACTTCTTAATTATCTCCTATTGATGGTTGAATTGTCACATCCTTATTCTTAATCGCGTTGTGAGTCTAAAGTCGTAGGGTATGCGTTTATCCCTAACTCTTTGAACTTACCAAAGGGTCTCGTCTACAAAACCCAGTAGGGATTATAAACTCTAACTCTAAGGCCTCTTTGGATGGTTTAGCCTACAACCGCTCTAAGTGCTATAGCCTAAGGTTTACAAAGATTAATCAAGCATTAATTACACAACGAATGACCTATCGCATTACTAGAACATTAATCAATTAAGATAAGAGACAACCAATCAATATTTAATAATTAAGTTTCATATTCCCTAAGTAAACACACAAATAAATTAGCCGGGCATGGAGAACATGCAAGCATACACACAAATAATCAAAGACATAATTGAATTAATGAAGTAAAACACTTATCTTGATGTAAGATAGGGTTTGCAACCCTAAAATACTGTACAAGACAGCCTTGGTTCGGTTTAGGTTTTTACTCCAAAAGACTACACACAAATACTGAAAAAATCGGATTCTATATATAAGATTACATATGCGACGGCGTCACCTTATGATTTGTAACGCTGTCGGGTCGCCGTCATTAGGGTTTTGTCTTGGTCACGTTAGTCTTGCGACGGCGTCACCTTGTGCTTGTGACGCCGTCCTCTTCAGCTTCTGACGCCGTCTGGATCAAATTTAGGCCGTCTGAGTTGCGACGGCCTACTCTTTTAAAGCCTGACATCGTCACTTGAAAATAGGAGATTTGGCTTCTGTGTCGTCACAAAATGCTCCGACGGCGTTGCAGTTAAGAAGTGACGCCGTCACCTTGTATTTCAGCAGCTTGAGTGTCTCGATTCTTAACTTTGGCCATTTTCTTCGTATATCCGCGCCTTTTCGTCCAAATAAGTGCCATTACAGCAATTTGTCTTCAAGAGACCTAAAAAGTGAAAAGGAACTATATTAAGTAATAACGGATACAAAAATGATCAAATAAGGGCTTAAACGACCTTTCAAAAAGGTACATTTTAAAACCTTATCAAATATCCCTACACTTGGTATTTGCTTGTCCTCAAGCAAATGTGCTTTTAGCCAATTAATTTATAAGTTAGGGGTCATGAAGCATTGGTTTAAAACAGTCCACAACACATATAAGCCCCGCAAAAGTCATAACAAGCACGGAAATTGCATACTAGCACCTCACATGGGGTGTTTGGATACTCACATCTCTCTCGGGTGTATATGAAATATAACAAGTTGGAAATGGAAGATAAACACTCATTAATTGGTCCTAGTACATAGATTACCATAGGCTTGAGAATATATCAAACCTCCATTCCTTTGGCGTAAGCACCTAGGAAAGACTATCAAAGAGGTCTTTAAATGGTTGTAATGTTAGGCTTACGGTAGGGAAACAAAGGGTTTGGTGGGATAGGCTATTTAGTGGTGGCAAGTCAAAAATCTCTTATGTTACAAGCATACGAAGAATGGCATTGCTAAGCCAAGACTCGACACTCTAAACTCTAGATAACTAAAACAATCAAACATAAATTTAAATGATAGATGTAGGATAGGAGCCCTTTTTTTTTTTACACTCTATTTTTTTTTCTTTTCTCTTTTTCTATTTTTTTCGATTTTTTTTTTTTTGCTCATACACTTTTACTCTACCATCCTCTACGGTAACATCAAAATGATAGGGATTTATAGGCACATCCCTACACTTGATTTTTATTACTCTAACACTAATTTGACCCGAATTGAAAAGATCAAAACACTTGGGGTACGTTATTACGCAAATAAGGGAATTTAACGTTCCCTTACAGTCATTTATAAACTTTAACTTTTTCCCATGAGTCCCAATCGTCCCAAAACTGTATACAAAGGATATGACTCGACTTAGCAACTCATGCAAGCAACTAGATAATTGAACTAAGGGTTTAGGGTGATAACAATAATGCACTAAAAGTGAGTGCATACAAGGTAGGCTAAGGCGATTTGGGTGTATATTTGGGGGTGGGTGTAAACAATGCTCTTCATTGATATTTTGGAAAAACCGAAACATCACGAGAACCGCGAAAAGGATAGGCTCTGAGGGGTTAACTAGGGGTATCGTGTACGAGTTCAACGCAAAGGTGTGGGGGAATTACTCAACCGATGTGGAAGAAGTAATTATATTACGGGTATCAAAAAAGGGTTATCCTAATGCCTCTTATCATTTTAGTTATTCCTAACTACACAAGTGTAGTCTTACTAGCGATCTCGGAATGCATCACAAAACAAGTTCTAGAATCTATTATACTACCGGTTCACACTCTAAGCATTAAAGATGAATGCTTTAATTCCTACTAATCTAAGGGCGATCCTCACATTTTGGGTGGAATTTAGGTGGTAAAGGGTTTTTGTGCTAGTCATGCAACTTCCTATCCGTAAGACGCTTTTGTTAAGACTAACGGCCCACTCCTATATGTCATGAAAAATTTTAAATTTGGTGCCAAAATTACCCTAACCGACATTTTCTCATGGTTTATTACACAAATACAATTGGACAAAGGAAATAATCAAGGATAAGCATAGTTTCTAAGTTCCCGTTTTATTTTTCCTCCCTACACTTAAACTGAACATTGTCCCCAATGTTCCCCGAAAGTATCAAAGTTATGATAATGGAAGGTAATTAAAAACGAAAGAAACTAATACTCCCCTGATCAGCTCGGTAGGATCCGTGTGAAGTGGTGGTTAAATCCTTTTCAAGAAAAATGTATGCGTGAAAAGCTCCTTCCAATCTTTTGTTTCTTCTTCTTGATAAATAAAACCTGCACATTCGAAGAAAACAAACGAAACCTTCGCGTAAAATCGGTGGTAATAATATATATAAGACTCTACTAAACTAGGATATAATGCTTGTGGAATAGATGTTTACAGAATTTCTGGAAAATTAAGACCTGGAAAATTCCAAAAATTTATAAGTAGCTCAGAAAACGAGAAAAAAGTAATCTGTTGTTTTTACTCCTTCCTGACGCCGTCAGGTTATCCTGACAAAAACTGGTCTGCGATTTTCTGGAAAAAATTCTGGAAAATTTACATCTTTAGAATCTGGAAAAATTTCTGCAAAACATCCATTATGACTCGATACAAGCATTTGACTCGAACAAACACACATATATATCTTTTAATTAATTGCTATTCTCATGTTTACGTTTCTTTGAAAACGTGTGTAATCCTCCCTACACTTATCCTTTATGTAAAATACCTTTATATGCAATTAAGACGAGGTTAAAAACAAAATAAAGCATTTTTACAAATTTAAACATGAGAATAAACGATCAATAAAATATATACGACACTAACAAACAAACAATTAAGCATGGGTTGCCTCCCACGAATCGCTTTTCTTTATTTATGAGTCTTGTAGCTAGACTCGTAGTCGTGCTCCTACGTAACTTCATTACCGCCATCTTCTTCCTCATGACGGTCTCTATTGAGGGATTCCATGTTGTAGAAGTGTCCTATGATGCACCTCTCTAAGATTTCGTCCTCTCCCCACTCGGTCCTATATTTCGGTCCTAAGTTCAAGCAATCCTTATAGAATCCAAAAATCTTAGCCATAACATAATCTACTCCTTTTTCCTTATCCTCCTCATTCCTATAATAGACCGATAGTTTAAGTTCCTTTTCATCATTAGATAGTGATGAAAACTTCTCAATCTTAAACGGCATTTGGTAAGCTATGTCATCGGTCTCATCCTTGAATCGCACTATTCCTAATGAGGGATCATAAGTCATCCCGGTGTTTTCTATGAAAGGTTTTCCTAGAATAACGTGAGACAAGCTAGGATCTATGGTCGTGCTAATATCATCCACAATTATGAAGTCCGTAGGAAACGTGAAACTACCTACATAAACAGGCAATCCCTTAATTCTACCAAAAAAATTGCACCTATCCCTAGGATTATCGGGGTCTTGCCTAGTTGGAATAGGCTTTTTCATTACCCAATTGTAGTAGGTGCTAGTCATTATGTTGATTGGGGATTTGCGGTCAATGTAGGCCTTTGCAACGAAAAGGTGTCCTATGCAACATGGTATGTTAATATTCCAAGGGTTCCCAAACTTGATTCTAGGGCTTTTCCTAACATACATGTGAGGAGGTCACTCACTAAGTGAGGGTGGCGAAATAGCTCTTCTTCCGTAGGAAACTTATTGAAATAGTCATTGTCTACTTCATCTACTTCCTTGGTTGTTTCATTATCCTCAAGTATATGGCCCTCTTCGTCATTTGTTCCATTGGGTTTTACTAAGGCGATAGTATTGACGAATTGAACGTGCTTAGCTAACTTACTTGGGTCCTTAATCTCTACACCGGAAGGCTCGGGAGTTGAGATAGCATTAACCTTCCTATCACTATTAGTCATGGCTTTCAAAAGGTTATCTATCTTCCTATCCATTTTGGCTTGTTGTTGGTTAAAGCGGTCCGAGAGCATAGTTATTTGGGCTTCTTGGGATGCGACTAGGTTTTGCAACATCCCTTCAATGTTTTGTTGGTTAGGACCGTGAGATGGGGGCCATGAAAAATAATTGGAAGTGAATTTTTTGGTTTGTCCCCAGTAGAAGTCGGGCTTGCCCTTCCATGCTTCTCGGGTTTCATTGAAATTCCTAGGTCCAGGTATTGTAGGGAATCTTCCTCCCGTTCCATTAATACGCGAGGATGCGTAGTCAACGGAGGCATGTTCGGGGGATCGGGTGCAAGTGCGCGTGTTATGAGGATCACTACACGGCTCACACGAGGAAGAAACTTTGTTCACATGGCGTGAAGACTTGGGATTTTCGTAGGAACTCATTAGGAATTTAACTTGATCTTCAAGTTCGATCATCCTACGGTCGGAAGATTGTGAGTCAATGGGAGGCAAGGAGATTGCCTTAACGGTTTTGGGCAACTCAACGGGGTCATTCCAACTTTCGTTGTCATAGAGAGCAAGGTCCTCTATTATACCCCATAATTCTTCCGCGGAGAGATCACAAAGTTTTCCACCGGCCGCTTGGTCATTGGATCGCTTTGTGGGGAAGTTGACATGATCATAAAAGATTTGGACTTGGAGCCAAAGATCAATGCCGTGATGAGGGACTTTATGAAGTAAGTCCTTGAATCGAGTCCATGCTTCGTAGAGAGATTCACCTTGACGTTGTTGGGACATCAAGATGTCATTCCTAAGTTTAGTGGTTCTCCCTGGTGGGAAAAATTGAGCAAGGAAACGAGAGGTGAGATCATCCCAACCAGAGATGGAGCCGGCGGGAAGTCGCTCAAGCCAATTACTAGCTTGGTCCCGTAGAGAGAATTGGAAGAGACGCAGGCGCGTAGTCTCCCGAGTAGTAGCATTAAGGTCGATGGAATCGACAATTTTGAGGAAATCCCTTAGATGCTGATTAGGATCTTTGGAACGAAGTCCATGGAATGCACATCCGTTTTGCACCAACCGGATGGTGTCGGATCGCAGGGCCGTAGTTTGGGCTTGGTCGGAAAGCTCAATGGTGTTTCTATAGCCTAGGTGGCTTGGTCTCGAGTATTCACCAAGAGTACGGGCTCTTGGCGGGTCATTTGGTGGTGGGTTGATGAATGGGGGTGGTTATCACCTTCCATGATGAAAAGTGATAGGGTTACGAACAAAGGTCACGAAGAAGGGGGATAGACTACGAGGAAGCTAAAAAATGAGAAAAAAATTTACTTGATAGGAATCAAGCAAAGAAACCTAAACGGGGTGGACTACTAACTAGCTATTCTATTCCCCGGCAGCGGCGCCAAAAACTTGATAACGCTACACACGTCGTTCGGGGTCAAAGGAACTTCCTTTTCTTCGAGCAAGTTTTATAACACCCTAGGCAGTGAACCTAATCGTTGTAGTGTAGTATTAGGGTAAGCCACGGGTATTGATATCGTTCTCTAGGGGAATAGGAATGCTAGTGAGAAGTTACTACGCTAAGGTTGGGGTTGAGGAAGATTATTTTTTATATTTTTATGTTTTTTTAGAAAATGGAAAGGTACGAATCTCGGGGTTTGGATTTGGGGTTTGGTATTTCTACCGATTACTCTACTTATCTAATTATCTAATCTAAGGTGTATGTAGTCTATGTCTAATTATTGTGTGCTCGTATGATAGTTTAAAGATGTGTTCACTTAGGTTTTATTACTCCTTAATTATCTCCTATTGATGGTTGAATTGTCACGTCTTTATTCTTAATCGCGTTGTGTGTCTAAAGTCGTAGGGTATGCGTTTATCCCTAACTCTTTGAACTTACCAAAGGGTCTCGTCTACAAAACCCACTAGGGATTATAAACTCTAACTCTAAGGCCTCTTTGGATGGTTTAGCCTACAACCGCTCTAAGTGCTATAGCCTATGGTTTACAAAGATTAATCAAGCATTAATTACACACCGAATGACCTATCGCATTACTAGATCATTAATCAATTAAGATAAAAGACAACCAATCAATATTTAATAATTAAGTTTCATATTCCCTAAGCAAACACACAAATAAATTAGCCGGATATGAAGAACATGCAAGCATACACACAAATAATCAAAGACATAATTGAATTAATGAAGTAAAACACTTATCTTGATGTAAGATAGGGTTTGGAACCCTAAAATACTGTACAAGACAGCCTTGGTTCGGTTTAGGTTTTTACTCCAAAAGACTACACACAAATACTGAAAAATTCGGATTCTATATATAAGATTACATATGCGACGGCGTCACCTTATGATTTGTGACGCCGTCGGGTCGCCGTCATTAGGGTTTCGTCTTGGCCACGTTAGTCTTGCGACGACGTCACCTTGTGCTTGTGACGCCGTCCTCTTCAGCTTCTGACACCGTCTGATCAAATCTAGGCCGTCTGTGTTGCGACGGCCTACTCTTTTAAAGCCTGACACCGTCACTTGAAAATAGGAGATTTGGCTTCTGTGTCGTCACAAAATGCTCCGACGGCGTCGTAGTTAAGCAGTGACACCGTTACCTTGTATTTCAGCAGCTTGAGTGTCTCGATTCTTGACTTTGGCCATTTTCTTCGTATATCCGCGCCTTTTCGTCCAAATAAGTGCCATTACAGCAATTTGCCTTCAAGAGACCTAAAAAGTGAAAAGGAACGATATTAAGTAATAACGGATACAAAAGTGATCAAATAAGGGCTTAAACGACCCCTCAAAAAGGTACATTTTAAAACCTTATCAGATACCATAGTGTCTCTCCAGATTTAATCAGATAACTGTCTGGCCAGACCCAAAGGGTAATGCAAGATGATTCTTGATTACATTTGGTATAACTAAATTAAAATCTATAACGTGATTCTAAATTCTTAAACTATATGGAATGATTTGAGATCCATTATCCATGGTTTAACGGTATCTATAACAAAGGATGATTACAGCAAGACATTGAATGACCATGCTACTGAGAAACTTTTACGAAACTATTCTCACAGACACTTTTAGTTAAAAAGCGAGTGAGAGCGTTTGGTAGGCGTTTTCGTCGTTAGTTTTGTGTGTCATTCGACACACCAACTCCCAAGTGGGAGCTGTTGGTTTGTGGGAGTTTTCAAACACGACAAAACGACTAATAGTATGTGAGCCGATGGGGGAACAAGCGATTAACACGAGTATACGTGTAGAACGTAATTATACTTGAATATACAACATACCCGTTTAACATTAGTTTGACCCGATCACATATTTGACCCGTGGGCATGTTATTAGCTTATGATATGGGTCGAATTGGGTGGTGCCTTGGGCCTTGTTGATCCACACCGATCGGGCAATAAGGGAGCATGGGTTTGGGTTGGATCATGGCTTGTTGAGCAAGCATCGTACTCCAACTAGGAGTCGGTTTGATTAGTATATAAGCAAACACAACCCCTAGCCAAACTCACGCATTATAACATCTCCCTAAATCCCTAAAACCGATTAGTTCTCCTGCTCCTTGCTCTTGGTCGTTTGTTCCTACAAGTCGATTAAGGGTTTTAAAGTTTGGTTAAATTCTAAACTTGTATTCGACTCAAGTGTTTAGTTTTATTGGTTTGCTCTTGTTTCCTGGTCTCCTTGTCGACACAAACAGCAGCAACAAGAAGGTGAATATGTCTTCTGGTCGTGGTGATTATCTCGGACAATAAGCAGATTACATCGGAGTTCTTTGTCCGATATCGGGTGGAATAGCAAAACAGTTTTGGGCTGTTTTCTTTTGGTGGTCACGTACAGTAACAAGCAGGTTACTTGGGTATTCTGTTAGTGATATATTCAAGGGTCAAATGTTTGATTAGTTTTATTATTTACGTTTTCAACTACCGTTAATCAAACGTATTCATTATCGGGTTTGTGTGTGATACTCATTGAAGTATCTAATTTAGATACTTTGGGTTTCGTTTGGTTTACTTGTTTGTTACTAAAGTCCAATTGCCAAGCAAGGTTATGTTTTCTTTTATCCTCTTATTAATTAATTATTGTATTGATTAATTGTTTATTAATTACGTGCTTAACATAACTGCGATAACTAGATCCAATATCCGCTGCGTACTCGTAGAGGTTACTGGTTAACTTGTTCTAAAATCCCAACAGTGACACCATGAGTGTACGAGACTTCACGATTTAAATCCATTGAACATAATTCAAGAACTTTCTCAAAACACACACGTAAAAGAATTAAACGCCTTCAGCGACTTCAAAACTTTTGAACGTCTTAGTAGAGGACGATCAAAGTTTGACAATTTCCATCTTTGATTTGTATGGTTACTTCAAATATTGCGTAAACTACCACCTAATGTAAAAGTCAAAAATGCATGTTTATTGGCCATTAGGATCAATTCAATACATATATGGGTGGGGAAAAAGATTAATTAGTGGCTCGAATAGGTGTTAGGCTCTATATATTAAGCTAGCTAAGAGAGTATTTATGATCTAATTAACCAGCTAATTATGGTGAATTAGTAGCCCCTCATGAGCTCTTCCACCCCCCTCACTATAGTACTGTCCACTAGGTAGAATTGTATCGGGCCCATGCATGCATGTTTAGTGGCTATACTAGTATCACGTTGCTGCATGTCCGTGCAAATCAGCGACGTCAATAAGAAAGAAGACAATGATGATTAGTTATAAAAGAAGTAATAGTGATGAGACGTCGTTAGTTGATGGAACCAGGGTGGGTCCCGGGGGCCTAGGACGCTTATGGATTTTCGTGTCGTAGTATTAATTTTGTTAGAAAAAACCCTCTATTTCTCTTAAACGCACCCGGTTCCTAAATATTGTGTTTGTAGTCTTTAAGGGTGGTGTTGTAGTAAGATAAGGAAGGGATGTGTGTGGCAGTGAGGCAAGGAAGGGGATAATTCTTTTAGGGTCAATTGCATATATACCAACTAAAACTTGCATATTTGCATATATACTCAAAACATGCTTAACTTACATTGTATATCATGCATTAAAAATTTGTATTTTGAGAAAATATGCAAGTTTTTAAATTTAATGGGTATACATGCAATTCTCCCATTCTTTTATGATGAGTGATTGAGTTTTTATAACAGAAAATGAGCTTTTGGAGTGTATATTTGTAATATATTGTTTGGTATTTTTATTAATTTTGGCATTTTATAAAATTTAGTTAAGTTAATTTAGGAATTTTATAAAGAGTAAAGTCCTAAAAACATCCCTGTGGTTTGCCCCGTGGTGCTGTATACATCCCTAAACTTTTTTTTGGCACAAAATCATCCCTCCGTTAGTAAAGTTGGCACAAATACATTCCTCCGTTAGTAAAGTTGGCACAAATACATCTCTCCGTTAGCAATTTCAGTTAATAAGGACTAACGGTGCAAATTTTTCTCCGTTATCTGCCACGTGTCATCGGGTCGGATCAATGAACGGGTCGGGTTGCCACGTGGACCAATGAGGTGGTGCCACGTGGCATTGGTAAAATATACCAACTTTTTGGCTAGCCAAAGATTCGAACTCGGGTCTTTTGTGTGGGAAGCCATGCCTTGCCCAACTGGGCTAAGCATAGCTTCAATAATATTTCCCTAAATCAAATATATAACCCTTCCAATAAGTTAAGGCCCAATTCTTAAATAACAAAAGGTTCAATTTAGTTTTGGCCTATCAATTTAAAGGGTTATATGGACTGTCAAAAAATAAATAAATATACCCTCGGACTCGTTTTTTCGTGCTCTTTCCAATGGTATGCTCGGGAAATTTTTTCGACTTAGTTTGAACCTCGAAAAATGCGAAAATCATCGTTTTTTCTTTGTTTTTCCATTTTTCGAGGTCCAAAACAAGTCGAAAAAATTCCCCGAGCATACCGTTGGACTCGTTTTTTCGTGCTCTTTTTAATGGTATGCTCAGGGAATTTTTTCGACTTAGTTTGGACCTCAAAAAATGCGAAAATCATCGTTTTTTCTTTGTTTTTGCATTTTTCGAGGTCCAGACCAAGTCGAAAAAATTCCCCGAGCATACCATTGGAAAGATCACGAAAAAAAGAGTCCGACGGTATGCTCGGGGAATTTTTTTGACTTGTTTTGGACCTCAAAAAATGCAAAAACATAGAAAAAACGATGATTTTCGCATTTTTCGAGGTCCAAACTAAGTCGAAAAAATTCCCCGAGCATACCATTAGAAAGAGCACGAAAAAACGAGTCCGACAGTATGCTCGGGGAATTTTTTTCGACTTGTTTTGGACCTCGAAAAATGCAAAAACATAGAAAAAACGATGATTTTCGCATTTTTCGAGGTTCAAACTAAGTCGAAAAAATTCCCCGAGCATACCATTGGAAAGAGCACGAAAAAACGAGTCCGACGGTATATTTATTTATTTTTTGACAGCCCATATAACCCTTTAAATTGATAGGCCAAAACTAAATTGAACCTTTTGTTATTTAAGAATTGGGTTTTTAAGTTCTGGAAATGGTTATGTATTAAATTTTGGGAATTATACTAGAAGCTATGCTTGGCCCAGTTGGGCAAAGCATTGCTTCTCAATCACACAACCCGGGTTCGAATCCTTGGGGAGACAAAGTGGTGGTATTATTTACCAATGCCACGTGGCACCATCTCATTGGTCCACGTGGCAACCCGACCCGTTCAGTTTACCGACCCGACCCATTTACCGACCCGACCCGACCCGACCCGTTGCCACGTGGCACCACTCATGTGGTGACACGTGGCGTTGACCAACGTTGACCACAGGGACGAATTTGTAAATAAGTTTAAGGACTTTGGTTGCAATTTGTTCCTTGCCACAAGGACGATTTACGTAAATATAACGGAGATATATTTGCACCGTTAGTCCTCATTAACTGAATTTGCTAACGGAGGGATGTATTTGTGCCAACTTTACTAACGGAGGGATGATTTTGTGCCAAAAAAAAGTTTAGGGATGAAAACAACACCACGGGGCAAACCACAGGGATGTTTTTAGGACTTTACTCTTTTATAAAAGATAGTTTGTTTGTTTTTGTATCATGTGCATATTATTCAAAATTTAGAAGGAAATTTATGCACCTTTTAGAAAGTAAAGATATACCAAATCATCTACTATGCTAGAGTTTGCACTTTGCACTTTATCTTTTCAATATCATTTGCCAATGGTGAGAATATGCTTTGTTAGAGTAAAGCAATAGTTTATTGGTCATGTTTTTCATGAAACTGGGATGTGAAAAACTAGAAGGGGGGGGGTGAATAGTTTTACCAATTTAAAACTTCCTTTTAAATATTTAGATCGACTTATGTCAATCTATTTGGTTGTTTATGTTGGACGTTGATAGATAGATATATAAACATATAATGAAAGATAAAGAGTAAGAAGCACATCACCACGACACAAGTTATTTATAGTGGTTCGGCTACAAGGACACCTTCCTTGCCCTACTCCACTCCCCGAGTCACCTACTCGAGAGTTCGTAAGCACTACACCAACTCCTTATGGCGGAGAAGCCTTCACAACATCGCTTAACCTTTTTCCGGTACAAAGATAAATACCGAGTTCTTTCACACCAAGGCGAACCACACCTAACACAACGTCGCCTATCCTTTATACGGTGCTAGGCTAACCACCGAGTTCTTTCACACCTTAGGAGAACTAATCCTATCACAACGTCGCCTACCCTTTATTAGGTACTAGGCTAAGCACCTAGTTCCATTATGGAGGAACTACTACCCTTCACGA
>BPTQ01000009.1:2440190-2837933 GCA_019973895.1 Chrysanthemum seticuspe
GTAATGGTGAAAGCATTATAGGCGCCTATGAGCTAAAAGTGTTGCAATCTCATCACTTTTCATCTAATCCACAATTTAAGTCATACTTATTTCGTCCTAAAATTTATAGTCCATTTTAACTTTTTAAATTCAACTTTTACCTTAAATATGTTTGTTTGTATTATATAATAGTTGATGAAAACTATACCAACGAAAATATATTTAAAACACAATCTATTTATACATTTTGCATCAAGTATTATATAACACAAACATAAATATTTAAGATCAAAGTTGGATTCAAAAAGTCAATTTGGATTTATATTTAATTTTAAGACGAATGGAGTAACATATAACTTCACCTCAAAACATCATCCTTTCATCACTCAAGTTTTAAGCACCCCCTAGTCCACAATTTAACAAATTCAAAATGAATAAATAAATAAAGCCCTATAACTCGGCTGATGAGTTTGGTGCGAGGCCTTATGGCATGAGGTGGGGTGTCATGTGGCGTTATAAGGTCACGTTAGAAGACAATAGCGCGCCCTATAATGTTGCATATCGAGTACACAACTTTTTATTTAAAGGCGTTTGAATTTGAAAATCCCTAACAAGGAGCTAGAAAAAAGGGTAAATGATTGAAAAAAGTATTATACTTGTTACCATTTCTTTTTGTGGGTAGCGAACAAATTTTTTACTTTTGTGGGTATTTTTCTTTCAAATTTATCCTTTTTAGGATATTTTGCGAATTTTTTGGACATTTTTGCCCCTCTTAGCTAATAGAAATTTTTTTTTTCTTGAAGGCCACAAAAGCAAAAAAAATTGTTCGCTACCCACAAAAGAAAATAGTGACAAGTATGATACTTTTTTCAATCATTTGCCCTAGAAAAACAAGGTTACATGGTACTCGTACAAGTTAGCACACTACAAGGATCACAAAACCACTCGATCTAATTAAGTGAAGAGTTTGAGTTGTTAAGGATAAACTCTTAATTCCTTAGGCTTCTTTTCTTGAAAGTGATATCATTCTGAAAACGCCAAAAAATCCATAACGGGGAATGGACAATGGCATAAAAAAGGATTGAGAGGAGTGTTGCTAAACTTGAGTGATTTACACTGTGATCGAATACATCATTGAGATTGTTGATACTAATGTTTTCGATGCTCCATCATTTCCATCATTTTACACTATTAAGGCAAGTGCTGTTGAGTTTATAATATATATAACATACAATAAACATGTAAATATCAAGAGTACACAGCGGAAGACTAAAGATCATAACAAATAAATAATTAACTGAAAGTATGCGTAACGTACCTCTTGCGAAAGTCAGATCTCTTGAGCAAAACCAAGAAGTGGTTTAGAGAGTTGTCCATTACCGTTTTACAACTCAAACCAATTGTTGTAAGAATAGTGTCTTACAACCACGTTCTTGTACACACGAATTAACCAACGAATCAAGCGATTGCTAGATCTAACACAAGTCCTCGTTTTAAGGAAAAACGAAACCAAACTCCCTAACAATGGGGTGTTCGGCCGAAATAGGGACAAGAGAGAGGAGAAGAGAGATCTAGGGTTAATTCAATGCACAAAGTGTGAAAACCCCTAGAACCTAGCCTTGTTTATATAGTAGATGGAAAACTTTGGGAACAAGTTAAGGATTAGGGCTTGGTGAAGCCCCCTTGGTCGGCCATGATGAAAGCCCAAAGGAAAACCCATAACTTTTCACTTTCAAGATTTCCATTACTAGTCATTCTCTTTTCATTTAACGGTCGTTAGTTATTTTTCCGTTAAATACTTAACGATCGTTAACCGGACTTAATGTGCAATAATTAATCGTAAACATAAACATTAATTATTAACTTTAATTCTGATTCGCTAATGTGTGCAATCCCGTGGTCACGAGTTCGAATCCGGACATTCACATGTTTGTAAATATATACATTTCCAACAGCTCCCACTTGGATATGTTTACAAAACGTGAAATGACATTGGTTAGCGTCTAGCAACACGCCAATGCCCCCGGTACAACTCGTGTATGGTTTTCTGGAGAAAAACCAAGTTTGATGATTCATCATCATATTCATCCTTTTGTTTCTAATACCATGCTAATAAGAATATGGATCTCACTCATTTCTTAATTAACTATTTTGTTTCTCGCTTTATGTGATTGATCAAGATTACCAATTTTTCTGAACATATTCCAGAAGACCTTGGGCATGGCCATGCAAACATCTTAACAACCCTACGAGGGGCCGAGTAGTATTATACTTCAAAATAAATTTGAAGGAAACAAATCCCATTTTGACTACAAGCAGGATTCATAGATTTCGCAACACTTCTGAAAACAACCCTTATAACTAACTACCAGTTACGTATAGCGTTAGATTGCTTCACAAAAATGCACTACATCCATGACATATCTCTGGTATCTCAAGTCAGAGGATAAATATCCATGATATACTTAATGACAAAGATCCATAAAGTATTATCATGCGGGTAGGATAAGTCCTATACTCAATACATTGAATATCATCTGAAATTAGTCATGCTACGCATCAGTATACTTTCAAGTATACTCTAACTAATACCCAGATTTGTCTTAATTCAATATCATTCCCATGTTATTGATTGACAATGGACTATTTAGAATAACTTAAGTTATTCATGGATTTAAACATGCAAATATAGGACAACATCATAATAAATGAATAATAAACATAACAAGATACTTTATTTCATTTCAATAATAATGGTTACAATATCCTTTTATCTAAAATACTTAGTCACAGATGGGCATGAAACTACTAGCTAAACGAAGTCCAAACTTATCAGACAAATGATTAAGTTTTTCACCAGGCAAGGCCTTCGTTAACGGATCTGCTAGGTTATCATCTGTGTGAACTTTGAGCAACTCAATTTCACCTATCTCGACTTGCTCTCGAACATAGTGATATTGTCTAGGATAGTGTCTGGTGCCTTTCATGACTCCAGGTTCATGGGCAAAAGTTATTGCAGCAGAATTGTCACAATATACTTTAATAGGATTTTTAATCGACGGCATAACACCAAGCCCCGAAATAAACTTCCTTATCCAAAAAGCTTCCATGGCAGCCTCAGACGCCGCTATGTACTCACTTTCTGTAGCAGACATTGCAAGTGTTGTCTGTTTCTTGCTCTTCCAATCCACAGCACCTCCATTGATGACAAATATGTAACCCGTCTGAGACTTCGTATCATCTTTGTCACACTTCCAGGATGCATCGCAGTAACCTGTAACAGACAGTTCTGCTTCTGGATTTCCTCCATACACTATGAACATATCTCTTGTAGCCCTAAGGTACTTGAGAATATGCTTAACAGCAGTCCAGTGAATTTCACCCGGATTCTGTTGATACTGACTGGTCAAGTTTTGAGCAAACGCCACATCAGGCCTTGTGCATCGTACCGCATACATGATAGATCCTACAGCCGAAGCATAAGGAACTTTCTTCATACGCGCCACCTCTGCAGGTGTTGAAGCACAGCCTTGGCTGCTCAAACCATGATTTACTTGCATTGGCAAAAATCCCTTCTTGGAATTTTGCATATTGAATCTCTTCAATATTTTGTCAATGTAAGCACTTTGGCTTAAACCAATTAGCCGCCTTGATCTATCCCTGTAGATCTTGATTCCGAGTAGATATGCTGCTTCCCCTAAGTCCTTCATTGAAAAACATTTACCAAGATAGGCTTTCACCTCATTCAGACTTGGTATATGATTTCCCATGATTAATATGTCATCAACATACAGAACAAGGAAAGTAACACGACTCCCACTAGCTTTGTGATATACACATGGCTCATCAAGATTCTGAGTAAATCCAAAACTTTTGATTTCTCCATCAAATCTTTTATTCCATTGCCTTGATGTTTGCTTTAGTCCATAAATGGACATCTTAAGCTTGCATACACGGTTAGGAAATAATGGATTCACAAACCCCTCCGGCTGTGCCATATAGATGTCTTCATCTAGACGGCCATTCAGAAAAGCGGTTTTGACATCCATTTGCCAAATCTCATAGTCATAGTGTGCAACTATAGCTATGAGAATCCTAATAGCTCTTATGTCCGCTACAGGAGAGAATGTCTCCTCGTAGTCAATGCCATAGGTTTGAGTAAAACATTTAGCCACTAGACGAGCCTTGTAGGTGTGTACATTGCCATCCATGTCAGTTTTCTTTTTGAAGATCCACTTACTTCCAACGACTTTATCCTTGGGAGGAAGGTCAACTTCAATCCAGACATCATTATCTTTCATGGATTGCATTTCCCCATTCATAGTAATCTGACATTTATCCTTCTCAGGATCAGCCATGGCAGCCTTATAGTTGGCAGGTTCATTAAGATCCCCAACCATATTTTCCTCCACCTCTACGTTAAGACATAGACGGTCAGGTGCACGTATAGTCCTTTCAGACATACGAATGGGAACAACTTCAGGAGGAGCACCTAAGCTTTCAGGTTCTTCTTGAAGTTGGCTAGTATTTTCAGAAGGTGTTGTATCTTCTTGATCATATTACAGATCATATACTATCTCACTGAGTTCTTGAGATATGAGATTCCTTTCAAGGAAATCTCCATACCTAGCCACGATGACTTTGTTCTCAGCTGGGTAGTAAAAGTAGTAACCCATAGTTTCCTTAGGGTATCCTACAAAGATACACTTAACAGATCTGGCTTGGAGCTTATCTGGTGTGTCACGTTTAATAAATGCTTCACATCCCCAGACCTTTAAGTAAGAAAAGTTGGGAGCTTTTCCCGTCCATATTTCATATGGAGTTTTAACAACCTTCTTCGTTGGAACCATATTCAAAATGCGAATAGCAGTTTCAAGGGCATAATCCCAAAAAGTAAAAGGAAGAGTCGTAAGTTCAAACATTGATCGTACCATGTCAAGTAAGGTACGATTTCTCCTTTCAGATACACCATTTTGTTGTGGAGTATAAGGAGATGTGAGTTGCTGGATAATTCCACACTCAGCTAAGTAATCTTTGAACTCTTGACTTATATACTCACCACCTCTATCGGATCGAAGAGCTTTAATCTTCTTTCCAAGTTGTAATTCTACTTCACTTTTGAAAACCTTAAATGTTTCAAAGACTTCATGTTTATGTTTAAGTAAATAAACATAACCATAACGACTGAAATCATCCGTAAAGGTTAAAAAGTAGGAAGCACCACGTTTTGACACATGTCTAAGTGGACCACACACATCAGTGTGTATCAATCCAAGTAGATCAGAAGCCCTTTCCACTTGTGGTGAAAAGGGTTTCCTTGTCATCTTCCCAGCTATGCAAGACTCGCATTTGTCAAATGATTCATCATTGACCGTTTGTAAAAGCCCATCGTGTTGCAGCTTTTCCATGCGTTTCTTGCCAATATGGGCAAGGCGACAATGCCAAAGATAAGAAGAGTCACAGTTCGACTTGCTCTTCTAATTGCTAATGCTATACAACGAATTATTTTCATTGGATATACAACCATCCATATCAATTTCAAACACACCAAGCATAGGAATTGCATTAAAGTAAAAAACATTATTTAAAGAAACTGAAATTCCATAACTGGTAAAAGTGTGCAAAAAACCAATATCTTTTAACAAAGAAACTGAAATAACACCCCTAACAATGGAGGGTGCATAATGACAATTATTTAGTTCCAAAATTAAGCCCGAAGGCAACACTAAATCAAAAGTCCCTATGGCTTCGACAATTGCACGCTTTCCATTTCTAACGTACAAGTATCTCTCTCCACAGGTCAGCTTCCTTGCTCCTCTAAGTCCCTGCGATGTATTACAGATGTGAGTACCACATCTTGTATCATATATCCAGGAATTTTGCTTATGAGGAAAAGAAAATAATTTAAACATAAAAATACCTGATGAGCTAGGCACCATCTTATTTTTATTCTGAAGGCACTCATTCAGATAAACTGGACAGTTCCGCTTCCAGTGACCCGGTGAGTTGCAGTGGTGGCAAGTTAAATCCTTCTTAGGATTCTCCTTTTTCTTTCCAGGGTTCTTCTTAGGAGCTGGTGGGATGACAACTTGTTTCCCCTTTCCTTTTCCTTTCCCTTTCTTATCTGCTTGCGGCTTAGGCTTATTCACCCTACCACCCTGTATTGCGAGCACAGCAGGTGTAGGAGCCTTCTTTGGCAATCTCTTCTCGTAGTCTACAAGCATTGCATGTAACTCATTCACTATCTTCCCCGTGCAATGCATGTTAAAATTGCGGACAAAATCACCAAATCGTTCCTGATTAAGGGAATGATTGATGAGGCCGAAACATACATCATTCGAGTAACCACAGCCGAGCTTCTCCAATTGGTCCAAGTGATGTTTCATCTCGAGGACGTGGTCAGAGACAGATTTGCCAACCTCCTGCTTGCAGCTGTGAACCTTTTAAATTAGTTCATACAGTTCAGCTGCTGGTGGCTTCTCAAACATACGTTTGAGTTCATCTAGCATGCTCATAGGCGGATAGTGCTCAAATTGGTTTTGCAATTGAGCAGACATCCCCGAAAGCATTAGACACGCCACATCATTATGCTTCTCATATGCAACACGATATGCCTCTTGTTCAAGAGCAGTTGCCGTGTTGAGAGGAGCATCAGGCAGAGGTGTAGTCAAAATTTCAACCCTTTTGGCAACACGAAGGATGATCCTAAGTGAACGATGCCAATCATTGAAATTAGGGCCAGTCAGCTTGTCCCTTCCAATCATATCTTTGAAAGCGGCACTCATTAAGCTCATAGTGTTTTCAGGTTGAGCCATCTACAGAAAAAGTTCAAAAAACCATAATTAGTATTTTGATAATTTTCCTTTTTCAATAAACAATTAAATACCCAAGGTTCATATTCATATAACCAATTAATCATTATTGAAAACTATGATCCAAATTGTCATAATCTCATCACGTCAGTTGATCTGCTAGTAATGAACCTTATACAAAATGGTAGAGCTTTTGCTCAATTGCCAATTTCAATTGCAATTCCTAGATTTATAGGATTTACATATAGCCAATATCAATCGCCATGTAAACATGTTTTATCCCATCTTATGCCTTGAGTTGCCAGTTCTCACCGCCTAACTCAATTAAGTTGTCCAACTTAAGAAAATGCAAAATCGTCCATGCCCGTTCTCACGACACGTGGACATTTGACCCTTTGATTACGATCTAAGTCACGTTCTCACGCAAATAAAAGTTAATCTTAGGTGTTTCCGTTTCACTGGATGGCATATAACTTAAATTAAAGGGTAATAGTTTTGATGTCAAATCAAAATATGTACAAAGATGTCATGCATTCATCTTCGTAACATAGGTTTTATTAAAACATTTATATCTTGTTTTAATGTATAAGCTTTTCATCATCAAACTTTAATTGAGGTATTGGATTCACCAATCAAGGAATTTAGTGTCAATTATCATCCATTATACCGTACTTTTGCATAAGTGTAAACACTTAGTGTTTTGGGTAATTACCACCGAAGTGGCGCATGGAATTAAAACTAATTCGCCCTTAAGATGAGCTTGCACATTTAATGGCTTACTAAGTAGCTCCACGCGAACTTACAGGGGGCAGAGGACCAGGTAAGCGCTAAAGCATAACCTTAGACATCCTTTCAGTGTGACTGTGCGCACTTCTTTATTAACCCATTTATAGTTTATTCTAATGGGTGAGCCGTTCAGACCATTTGTACCAAAGTCACCAATCAATTAAACGATTATGATTACTATGCTTAAAATTACATGTTTCACCATTGTTTAGGTCAGTTTATTTTTCTTGTAAAAATACCCTTGTTACACATAACAAACAAGCAAGTATTTAAAAAAATAAACAAATAAACAATGAATGCATAACAAAAAATAAGTCATGCATATCAAATAGCCACATGCAAACCTTTTTGATAAATCCTATTAATAACCAATTCTAGATCTGTCAATATGCATATATTTAATTAAGACTTTCACCCGTTTTCATCTATGTACAAGGTGAGCCACATGCATCGATTCATCGGTTGCTTAAGTCAAAATTAAATACATACCACATAGCACATAATTGATTAAATTAATAACGATTGAGGTCTTCCCCAATTTTAGATCTATCATAATTTAGTGTATATCACTAAAACAATAAAGACATAAAATAAAAGCAGATCCATGATAAAACATGCATGTAATTATCATGGACATAAATTTACACTTAACAATTAATGCAATTAAACAGAGTTACGCAATACACATAAAATTGCATGCATCCTAGGGTTTCTAATCCAATTAAAACTTTAGTTTACAAAACCCTAATTAGGGCACCAAAATAAACGCCCCCCCCCCCCCCCCTAAAAAATTAGGGTTTAGGTTTTGCAAACCCTAGATCTACGCATACAAATAATAACACAACATGTTTATTTTATTTATATGTTTCAGTAATTAATTACTTGTTATACAAGGCTCGTGATGCCACTATTGAGTTTATAATATATATAACATACAATAAACATGTAAACATCAAGAGTACACAACGAAAGACTAACGATCATAACAAATAAATAATTAACTGAAAGTATGCGTAACGTACCTCTTGCGAAAGTTAGATCTCTTGAGCAAAACCAAGAAGTGGTTTAGAGAGTTGTCCCTTACCGTTTTACAACTCAAACCAATTGTTGTAAGAATAGTATCTTACAACCACGTTCTTGTACACACGAATTAACCAACTAATCAAGCGATTGCTAGATCTAACACAAGTCCTCGTTTTAAGGAAAAACGAAACCAAACTCTCTAACAATGGGGTGTTCGGCCGAAATAGGGACAAGAGAGAGGAGATGAGAGATCTAGGGTTAATTCAATGCACAAAGTGTGAAAAACCATAGAACCTAGCCTTGTTTATATAGTAGATGGAAAACTTTGGGAACAAGTTAAGGATTAGGGCTTGGTGAAGCCCCCTTGGCCGGCCATGATGAAAGCCCAAGGGAAAACCCATAACTTTTCACTTTCAAGATTTTCCATTACTAGTCCTTCTCTTTTCATTTAACGGTCGTTAGTTATTTTTCCGTTAAATACTTAACGATCGTTAACCGGACTTAATGTGCAATAATTAATCGTAAACATAAACATTAATTATTAACTTTAATTCTCATTCGCTAATGTGTGCAATCCCGTGGTCACGAGTTCGAATCCGGACATTCACATGTTTGTAAATATATACATTTCCAACAAGTGCCATACCTTTTTTCTTTTTCTTTTTCGGATTATTTGAGTTTTCGACTTGACATTACGAACCAACTAATCTGAGAACAACTATCTTTTTGGATAGCCATACTTGAAGTCTCCTAGGAGTTGAACTAAGAGAGAGCAGTCCGTTACTATAAAAAAACACAGAGTTGGATAATTATGAAATAAACACACAAGTCAGACCATTTAAATCGTGATATTATAAGAGCGGAGGGTGTGGGCTTGCCATAGATCGCCATGGGCTTGCGTGGCATCTCGCCGTCGGCCGCCACCACACCGGCCCCTTTCGCCGTGCCTCGCCGTGGGATGGCTCGCCGTCTGCACAACGAGGTTGAAGATGTACTTTTTTTTTCTCTCTTTTCTTTTTATAAATTGATTTTTAAGTTGAGTTTTTATAAGGTGAAGTGTTTTTTTGAATAGATTGAAAGGTTCGTCGAGGGAAAAAAATGCAAACATAAACGCATAATGATGAAAAACATAAATTGAAACTTGAACAATTAACTGAAAACATGAATACATAATACGCTTAAACATAAAAAACTACAACGCATACTGAAGGAAATAAAACTACTAAAACTTAAAAAAAATGAATCATCTAAGACCCAACCCTCAGAACTTGAAGGGGAGTTAAACTCGTCATTAACGAGCCGAGTCTCCATTATGTCGAAGTAGTTGTCTTGAAGATACTGAGCTTCCCTTGCTTCTTGCTCACGACGAGCAGCTTCCTCGCGTGCCTGCTGTTCCATAATCTCCCTACCGTTTTCAATATCTTGTTCTAGTTGACGAAGGGAAGCCTCACTTAACCCGTGGGGGTTGTTTTGAAGATCCACCTGTGGACTATTCACGGGTGGAGTTGGAACAATTGGGATGTTTTCAAGACCCACCGGAAAGACATTTTCAGGTGGTGTTGAGTAAACTTCAAGTTTAAGTGGAAAGCTAGTTGGAGGAAACTGTGGTGAAGTTGAAAAGCTAGTTGGAGGAAACTGTGGTGAAGTTGAAAAGCTTGTTTCCGGCAACTTTTGTGGACTTGGGAATTGCTGAGAAAAATCTTTGCGAGAAATTTTTGTGTGTGAATTGTGTGAGTTGTGTGTGTAACTTGTGACTGGTAGGGTTGTATATATAGGCTCATATAATCCCGCTCAAAACTATACCGTTTGAATTTAAAATTTGAATTTGAATTTTAAAGTACCCCGCTCCTATTTGAATTTGAATTACCCCGCTCAAAAGTATACCGTTTTGAATTTGAATTTGAATTTTGAATCTGATTTTTGAATTTGAATTTTAAATTTGAATTTGAATTTGAATTTTAAATTTGAATTTGAATTTAAATTTGAAAACCACCCCTTTAAATAACAAACTATAACCACCCTTTTTTCACATCTACATCAATTAAAAAAAAAACATAATGTCTCAAAATCCGAAGTGGAACAAGTGTGAAAAAATGTTGCTTGCGCAAGTTTGGATAGAAATTTCGCAAGCTCTAGATATGGAAAATAACCGTTCCGAAAATATTTTTTGGAACGACGTTATGGAGATGTTCAATGATCAGACTACCGATAACCATCGTACCAAAAAGTCAATCACGGGTAAATGGACGAGGATTAACGTCGATTGCAAAAAATTCAACGCGATTTACAAACATTCGCAGCGTCGAAGTGGTCAAAATGACCACACTCATCTCGAGAATGCGAAACTAAACTTTCAGCAACAATTTGGTGAAAAGGAGTTCAAGTATGTTCACGTTTGGGAGATTTTGAAAAATTGCCCGAAGTGGGATGTCGAAGATCCGATCCATTACTATGTGTTGTATTTTTTTTTTACTTGTGGCGTTTTTTTTCTTCATATCGTGTTTATTTTTATTATTATTGTGTTATGTATTGTATTTTTATTTTGAATGAAATGAATTTAGTTTATTTGAAAAATAAATAAATAAAATAAAGTGGTAGTGATGGGCCCCAAATGAAGATGTTGAGGTTTGTTATGAGGGAGTAGGGGTTTGTTATGGTTAGTTGTGGAGAAGTGGGATGCTAATGTGACGCTGAGATGGCAACGATGAACCCGGCTAAAGTAGTCATGTTTGCAAATAGTAGTTTTTTTTTTTAACTTAAATAGTAGTCTTCAGTAATGAGTAACTCTAGCAATTGCCAATTGGTCAAACTCATGTTTGTTTTAAAGAATAGTCATGTGCACGTATGTTGACCATATAAAGTCATTCCACTGATTTTGAAATTTCAACTTCGTATGACCAAGATATTCATACTTCACTTACATACGAATTCTATCATCAACTTAACGACAAGAACTATTCGAGACGATGAAAGTTATAAATGAAAAGGTCAAGGATATGATTATTTTCGAGGGGACGAGGAGGTGACGCTAATCCATCCAAGAACTTTGTTAAAGTAAAAAGAGAATAGAAAACCATTACAGTATAAGGGTGCACCATGATCCTATGATGGGGCCTTTACAACGACCCCAACGTCGTTTATGTTTATGGGGGCGCGCCATAGTGACCGCCATCACCGCAACGTGCACTTGAGCCCAACGTCACAAAGACTAGCTTTGTGTTATAAGGGAGTATTCTCTCGGGTGTTGTGTTATACAAGTCCATCACGGAAAAAATTAACACAAGTATCTCTGCAATATATAAAAAAACAATTTATTTAAAAACTGAAAACTATGAAATAACTAATCCACCTCCACTTTTTTTTGAAAACTATGAAATAACTAATCCACCTCCACTTTTTTTTTTCTTCAATACTATACTTTGCATATATATTTTCCTTCAATTACTGCCTATAAGTCAAAATTTTGACCTAATAAATACTCCCTCCGTCCCACATTAAGTGTCCACTATGACTTTTTTAAGTCTTTTTTCTTAAACTTTGACTTTAAATATTTTTGTTCGTGTTATATAATATTTGATGCAAGATATATGAATGGATTAAGTTTTTACATGTATTTTCATTTGTATAATTTTCATTAAGTATTATATAACACAAAAAAATATATTTACGATCAAAATTGAAGAAAAAAGACTTAGAAAGTCATACTGGACACTTAATGTGGGACGGAGGTAGTAATATTTATCCATTTCATACATAAAATACTTAATAAGAGTTTCACAATTATAATTATTTCCCGCTTCAAATTTTCAATGCTATACACAGGTAAATCGCCTATATTTACTATATCATAAAGCATTTGAGACATTCTCAAAACGAAAGTCTTAAAATATTAAGTTTACACATTTACTTATTATGAAATTTTGTCTTAAACACTTACAATTAATTTAACTAATAAAACACAAAATACAATTAATAAAATAAATGGTATAAATGATGAAAGATACTAACTAATGCGGTCAGAATTTATTTGACATGATACAAACCGATAATATGTTTTTTACAATCACTTATTTTAACCAAAGCGTAATAATCATTTAACTACCTTAATTAATATATTAGGCGTAAAAGTCATATGCATGTTTTATATTTTCCGCTTCGTTTATGTCATCATTCTTATCTTCATGTTATATTTTATCACACAGCTTTTATTACACTTATTATCATAAGAAACAATGACGAGTACCTATACTAAGTGCGTTCATCACGAAAAACATATAATCATTAAAGTTAGTCGCCTCATCGGTAAAAATACCAACCTTTCAAAGTGGAGGTCAAGGGTTCGAATCCAACGGGGAGAAAATTAATCCCTTTGTGGCCACGGAGGTTCACCTGCGCCGACTCCGAGCTATCCAAAAGGGTAGTCGCCCTGGGATTAGTCGGCTCGCAATGTCGAGTCGGAAACCCAGGTATACCCTAAAAAAAATAATAAATAAATAGTCGCCAAAAATTTTAATTACAGATACCCGCTATTGCGTGAATACCCTACTAATTATATATTAACATGTGTTACCACCGTGCTATAACTTTATTAACTTTTTTTCTTTGGTATAGTAATTTCTAAACCGCCGCCATGTGGATCCAAACCTAACCCTACATAGCTTTACTATAAATTAAATACAGCCACCTTTTATAAACCCTTCCATTCTTCACCTTATTTTCTCGTCAAAGACACACACATTCCACTTCTTTTTCCTTTTTCTCCATTATGGATAACCAGCTAGATGCAATGTTTCATTTTTCATCTTCTCCAGCTTCACAGCCACCACAAGCTGACGTAGTTTCTTCACATTTATCACTAAACATGGCGAACCAATACAATAATTCCCATGCAGATAAGAATAATCACTACAGCAGCTACGAACAATCGGATGATGACCACGAGCTGCATGTGTCGAGAAGTACTAATAGCTTTAGTACTGGTGAAAGTAGCGAGCTAAATATGTCGAGTATGGGATCGGGAAAGGTTAATGTGAAAAAAGGAGAGAAGAAGATAAGAAAACCTAAATATGCTTTTCAAACAAGGAGTCAAGTTGATATACTTGATGATGGTTATAGATGGAGGAAGTATGGTCAAAAAGCTGTTAAGAACAACAAATTCCCTAGGTATATTGATTTACATAATTCATATCATGAAGTTACTTTTTTGTTCTTTTTTTTTTTTTTTTTTTTTTTTGGTTACCTGGCGTTTCAACTGGACGTTACGAGCCGACAAATCCTAGGATGACTACCCTTTTGGGTAGCCTGGAGTCGGCGCAGGTGAACCTCCGTGGCCAAAAGGGATTAATTTTCTCCCAATTTACTTGTGTTTGAGTTAGCTAGGTTAGAGCTAATAATCATCTACTTTTGATTTTTTAAGCATTAGATAAACAGTTTGCAAGTGTTTTAAATGACTTTGCTTTATCTTATCATTTGATAGTGAATTGAGTAGCAGTTTTGAAAAATCATCTTAGAAGTAGTTAATTTCAAACTATTTTGACTGGTTAGATTTGTTAAAAAAAATAAAAATAAATAAAAAAATAGAGAAGAAATTCTTAAATATACCCTTTGCTATAATGTTGATCAATCTTCAGAAAAGGATCATGTTTGAACTTTGAACCCTAATTAGTTGAGGGGTAACAAAGTGTTCAACTATTTGATCAAGTACTATATACAATCTAAAGTTGTTTTAAGTTAATCCCTTTACCCAAAAAAAGTTAATCCATTCGTGTCGATGCAAATAAAAGTAGATATTGAAACTCAAATGACAAAGTTCATTAGTATAGATCAACTTGCAAGTTTATTTAGCACAATTTTAATCTCACTTTGTTCTATATGAATATTGTTTCCTATATGTTTGTGAATTTATAGTGTATTCTTGTAACACGATGTCAAATTATTCGTATAGGAGCTATTATCGTTGTACACAACAGGGATGCAACGTAAAGAAGCAAGTTCAAAGGCTTTCGAAAGATGAAGGAGTTGTGGTAACCACTTATGAAGGAATGCATACACATCCAATCGAGAGATCTACAGATAACTTCGAACATATTTTGACTCAAATGCAAATATATTCTTCGAGCTAGTAGTGTCAAATTAAGGAGAATTTCGCTAAAAATAAGACTGATCGAAGTTGAATAATTAAAACACAACCATGTATGTATCAAATATCATTCTGAATATATACCACAAAATTTAATGATGGGTTGCAAGTTTAGCCACTTTATGTTTATCTCTGAATTTTAAATGTATGGATTTGGTTTTTGTTTATCTATCATGTAAATACGAACCGAGATGAAATTAACCCTTTCATTTCTAGGATGATTATGTGGTTTTGTACTGTTTAACGTTTTAGCTCTAACTCTATATAAAAATTATGATTCGTACGAACATCTAAGAACGTTACATCTATCAGTTATGTACCTTCTGTTTTACCTTGAATTATGATATATTAGCCCTAAAATTTAAATATTATGCAATCATCTGGATGAGGTTGTTGTTTTTGATGAGGAGAAGTGATTGGGCATGCCTAATTTCATGCCTAACAAAGAGATCAAAACATATGGACTAATCAAATGTTATTATTAAGAGAGAGAAAATGCATACTCCACTTGTCATATGTTATATGGATTAGTCTCATTTTTAGGCATACAAATTAGTCACATATATCATTTTCCTTTGATGAAAGGTCTGTTACTTTTTTTTACCTTCAATTCGCCCATCGTACACTAGCTAAATGGTTTAGAATTGGTTACGACGTGAAATAAAGTACATGTTCCGAGTAATTTAGTAAAAATAAAATGGTTTCTTAAAATTAAGTACATCTAATCAATTTTCCTATTATAAATAGCTGTCATACATATAAACCTAAGACCATCTGCAGTTGGAAAGTTCAAAGAAACAAATGAAGGAAAATCATGCAATGATTAATGAATCAATCTATGTTTGTGAAGTGGTTGAATTGTTGAAGTAATGTAAGAAGTAAACTAACATTTACTATAACATCAAGATTAATTAATCGCTACGTACATTAAGTTAAAAGAGAGGGGGGGGGGGGGGGGGGGGGTGGTCTTCTTGAGACAAACCAATCTAGACTCGTAAGTAACATTTAAGCAGTGTCGGACTCAAGACTATAAATGATCAAGTGCAAAAATTTCGTTTAACATAAATAATGAAGTAATTAGACAAGACATGAAACACAAAATTATAGAACCAGATTGATTTAAGAGAAATCAGGATTTTTGATAAAAATTTACACTACCCCGCCAAATTTTTTGTGGCTCACATAACCCTGTTAGGTCCGCCTCTGAATTTAAGTTAAGTATAATTTATTAACAAAGCACGTTTTGTACATGCTCTTGAACAAATTAGCATAATTAAAGATGTTAAAAGCTATTAAATAAAAGGTGAGGCAACCATAGCTAGTGAATTAACCCAGCTCGAATTCGGGGGTGGGCTACGTACACAAGGCTGCATATATTGACCTCAAATGTCTCGTTATCATTACTGTGTACAGTAACAACAATTGAAGTAAACATATAATGCATGTCATGTTTGATTTTAACAATACTTTTGAAACTTTTTATTACCATTATGTAAATCGTTCAACATGGCTTGATTAGATTAATGATCCTAAAAATACCATGATTGTACTATTTCATCGTAGTAATCATCGTTTGTCTATAATTTCTTGGTAGAGTTGCTAATAAAACCGCCGCTCAAAAATATAACATGTTACATTCATCATTCAAACCCTACCTTTGAGCCCCGAGGTTAAAATTATAAGGTGATTCATCGACTCTATTCGTATTTCTTTATCAAAAGAACCCTAGCCAATTTGAAGGTAAAAAGGGTTTACAAAAAACAAAAATAAAAAAGACATGTTAACTTTAGTATATATCTTTGAGCAACGTTTGTACTTCTACTTTTGCTTTCTGTGATAGTGATTTAAAAGTAAGAATTTTCTCATGGTTAAAAAGATTAACCATTTAATTTGATCCGATCATCGTAGACGGATCAGCCACGTACACAATACATATAAACGGGCATTTAGCCGGATGAGCAACCATAGTTCTAGGCATGTCGACGGACATGCTACTAGTCATGGGGTGACATGGAAAGACCGATGTCTAACATGCTTTACGTTATAGTTTGGATTACTATTTTTATCTAATTCTTTTGCTTAAACCAAGTAAAATTGATAGGATATCAATAAAATAAGAATACTTTGTAATGGACCAAATTAAATGGGCCAAATTTTATCTCGTGAGAATTAAATGGGCCAAACTTTTGTCACTAAAAAGTGTTTGTGACTAGCTGACCAAATATTCTTAGAATTCATGCAAAAGCACAGCTAATATAGTGTTGGTCATCTCTGGCTCAAGGATTATTAACTACGTAGCTATGCCCATTTCTTATATTAGCGCGTATGTATCCGCTGATATGAGGTGGCGAATAAGTTTGTATATTAGAGTGGATCCATATCTGTGATGTAAAACTCGGGTTAACTTGGCCGGTTCAACTTGCACCCGTGTACTGGTTCAGTCAATGAAAGCCGGCTTTGATAAACAAACGGTTAAACTGCCCGTTAACCGGAAATCGAACACTCAGCCGAGTCTACTAAAAAAACTGGATTTAAAATATGGTCAATACAAGCGACATGGGTGGTAGCTAGGTTCGGTTGACCCATATGGTCGTTGGTTCGAGCGGTCTAATGATGCATAAAAGGTGGTTGGGAGACATTGAAGAACATAAAAACAATGTTGTACTTCCATTGCTCAGACACTTTATACGGCAATGAATAAATAAAAGTAATGATTGAATGCAAGAATCAGGACACACATGGAACATATGTTGAGCTTGAACGCATCAAAATGAGTTACTGTATTTTACAAGTTCAAGTTATCAATGAACATCATTCTTCACAAATTATTTAAACTTTATATGCACTATAGTTTCATTCAATCAATTAACGGTTTAGAATTTAAATGAACATTTCACAAGAAAAATGGCCTGTAGTGACCAAAGAATAGTTGGTCACTAACACTCAGTTCTCGAGTTTTGAGTGAAGGGAAATGGAAAAGAATAGGAAAGGGAAAAGAGTAGGAAAGGAAAAGGAATTGTTAGTTGATATGTTTTTGAGATAGAGGAAAGAGCAAAAGAAAAGGAAAGTAATATGTTCTTGAGTGGGAGGAAAAGGAAAATAATTTGTTTAAATTACATACATACCCTTTAGTTGTTAGTGTCAAATCTTTTTAAAAGGGTATATTAGTCTTCACATAACATAAGTTTCCGTTTCCTTTCCCTTTCCTCCCAAAAATGGGAGGAAGATTATATTAACAAAACTTCCTCTCATTTTCTTTTCCGTCTCCCTTTCCCGTCTTTAAAAAAACTCAAAAACACAAAAAACTTTTCATTTTTTTTCCTTTCCCCTCAAATTATAACTCGAGAACTGAGTGTGACAGTGTAAAGTTAGTCACAAACACTTTTTAGTGACAAAAGGTTTGGCCCATTTAATTTGGTCCATAACCAAGTACCAGCAATTTTACTTAGTTTAAGCAAAATAATTAGATAAAAATTAGTAATCCAAACTATAATGTAAAGCATGTTAGACATTAGTCTTTCCATGTCACCTGTGAGTCCGTGATACGTCGACATGCCTAGAACTATGGTTGTTCAAGCTCAATATATGTCCCATGTGTGTCCTGATTCTTGGCATTCAATCATTAGTTTTATTTATTCATTGCCGTATAAAGTGACTGAGCAATGGAAGTACAACATTGTTTTTTCTGTCATCAATGTCTTGTGAAAGTCCCAACCACCTTTGATGTATCATTAGTGACTGTAGTTTACTATTGGAATTTAACACCCTTAACTGAAGTAACTATTTTGTTTGGAAAGTGAGGTGCACATGAGTGGGGGATTTGGATACTTTAATGTACAACCTAATGTACAATCAGTTAAATCAATACCTATTTACAGTAAAACTGTAATGCATGAATTGATTTGTACCAATGTTTTGAAACCCGGGTCGACCCGGCCGGGTTAACCGGTTGGATCGGTTCCGGGCAAAAAAACGGGTCAAAATAACCCGGGTTTCTAAAACCGGGTTAACCGGTTAGACCCGCCGGGTTTTGAGTGACCCGGGTCAACCCAGGTCTCGAAACCCGGCCGGGTTTGGTTTTTTTCATTTTTTTTATAAAAATCGGGTTGACCCGGATTGACCCGGCGGTCGAACCGGTTGACCCGGGTTGACCCGGTTATTTATTTTTTATATTTTTTTAATGGAAACCGGGTTGACCCGGCGGTCGAACCGGTTGACCCGGTGACCGGTGACTCGAACGGGTCGATTATAAACCCGGTTTTTAAAACATTGATTTGTACCAATTAAAAAAATTATGTGTGCAAATCAATTCCGATTGTTTAAGGAGGTGATTTTTAGGCGAAAATTACTTGTTGCACATTAAGTGTAGAGTGTATATTGTATCATGTGATAGCTACTTTTAAAGCGCACCTTTTAGTATCACATCATCTTTCTAAAAGAAAAACAAATATCAAACTAGCTCAAATAAGAAGAAATTGAAATTAATAAGTAGATTCAAGATAAGAAATGAAAGTGCAAAACCATTATATATGTTTTGTTGCAAGTCCACAAAAGAACCAAAGTATTCATGAAAACTTCTTACAGTCAAACTATAAGTCAAACTTCATCTAATAAGTGGATCAATGAGGTTCGCATTGTGATACAAAAATAAATAAATGATAAAGTGAGAAATAGGGTTTCCTTTAGGTGTCCTAGCTACTGAAATGCATGTTACTGAGTGAGGCCTGTCACCTGTGAGGCTGTGTTAAAGTTTTGAATTCAACGCTTTCTTTACATACATGTGTCCCTTAATTTATATGTACTTTCGTACTTGTTCATTGAACTATACATTCAATCGTTATCCAAACAAATCCGATGGAGGTATAGAAATCGGATTTGCTTTCGTTTGAAGCCCTAAAAGTATTCGTAATGGCAAAACCAAAGCTTATTATTCTAAAAAGCTTTTGAAAAAGATTTTTATGCGTTGCATCAAAAGCTTTCTAAATAATTTTTTACAAACACTAAATAAACCTTAAGTATTTAATAAAAAATTTACTCCCTCCGTCTCATATTTATTGTCCATATTTTCTTTTATGGATGTCTCAAATTAATTGTCCACTTTCCTATTTTAGTAAGAAAAAGAGAATATAATGAGGGAATATTCTATTTGAGTGGTTGAGAGTTATAGTGGTCCCACTTTTATTAATATTTGTGCATTTTGTCTCTTGACAATAATTTTGAGACGGAGGGAGTATCTTTTTATGCCTCAAGTTATGTATAAAGTATCTAAAAATCGATTAATCATACCCTTAAAAATCGATTCACTATAGATTGATTCTTTTCTACACAGTTAGTCTTAGTAGCGTTACATTGTTAGCCGTTAAATTTCACTTGTTACATTATTAGTCATAAAATGTATAAAATTTGGTTTAAATGCAACGTTTTCTTTTATTTAAATTGTGTAATGTTTTATTTCATGTGTACTAAATATATATATATATATATATATATATATATATATATATATATATATATATATATATATATATATATATATACAAACTGCAGGGCCCGAAAGATCCTATAACTTAAGCGATGAGGAAGTCGTTTTTGGATTGAGTTATATGTTTCGAATGATAAAGTGAAAAACTGACATACCAACGCTTTTTGCTATAACATGACCATATAGCTCGTCGAACATATGGCTTGACACTGCACCTGATGCTCTTACAATTATAGTTATTCTACATATATGGTTAGTATAATACGATTATTATAGAATTATAACTTAACAACAATATTTACAGAAAACTAGACTAGTGTTTGTTTGGTATAAAGGTTTCAGAATCAAGGAATGAGTTTGATATCTATTGTTATTGTTTGGTTAGTGGATATGTGATCAAAAGGTGAGTTTGAGACCCATAGCCTCATTCATGGGTAGAGGGGGTGGTTTAAGCGTTATTTTTACGTGAGATCACATTTTATGTATTAAATCTCTCATTTCTAACTCAAATTTATAATCATTATTTAGCCTACGGTTTTTGTAAATATGCAACAATGAAAGATACTCACACCTTGCTTCATTTGTACATCTAGACTTCTACAAAGAGTACAAGAATAATAAACCATCAATAATGTCTCTTGTATGTATTTATAGCTGGTGATATAATATGAAATGAAAATGTACTTTGGTGACAATTATTAGCTGGTTGACAATTGTCACTATCGGGATGTGTTGTCCTCCTTAGTCCTTTCTATTCAAAAGATTGATAAAAGAAAACATTTTTTTTGGGTAAAAGGTCAGGAGACTCGGTAAATATATTACTCAAAAAAACGTTTAAGTACAAAGGATATGGATGAATCCCATATCTCAGCCCGTTACATAGGCGAAAAGCTTACATAACAAGATACTTCCTATTCTCTATACAAGAAAATAAACAACTACTCAAAAGAGAACATTAGACTCCTATGGAAACAAAATTACTTCTTACCAAGGCCTTGGAGCTTGATACCATACGTGTCATAATAGGCATCCAAATTCCCTAGAAGATCGTAGACCTGGTCCGGATAGTCATCATAATCATCTTCACGATCATGACCACCACCAAATAGGTTCACTGACTCATCAAAAGTGTTCACAACCACCTCTTGATTACTATCAGAGTCAACAATCTCTCACACCTTAGAGAATGGGTTAACCCTCTTAGTAGAAGTAGTAGACGTAAAATCATTTCTTTTACCTGGATAATCAACCTTTTTAATAGGATTACCATCATCATCAACAAGAGTAGCTTTCCCATCAATAACAAGTTTTTCAAACTCCCCAATTTTCTCAACAATAGCGGTAGGACCAACCTCGTTAGCTTCCATTGAATCACTCACAAGCGGTTCTTATGATACATTACCGGTCTTAAGAGACCCAACCTCCTTAGCTTCCATTGTACTACCAGAATCAACTACATCAGTAGGAGTGCCATATTCATCAGTATCGATCAAATTAAGTGCAGCAAAAGGATTAGATGTAGAAATCTTCGTCCCACTCGTACTAGCCACTTCAGTGGCTTTCTTCTTTGTATTATCCATCTTCTTGGGTTCAGGAGGAGGCGTTTTAGGTTGATACCTAAACTTAAGACCCACACCAGGTTTAGTAAATCCTCCCTTACCTTGAACACTTTGACCACCATTCCTACCCTTATTCTTGTTATTGATAGTTTGAAAACCATCATTAACACTCTGTTTAGGCTGAGTAGGAGGTGGAACAGATTTAGGACAATCAAGTAACGTATGGCCAAAAAGCTTACACGTATCACACCGAGGCGGTTTCCATTCGTATTCAACCCGAATCTTTTCAATAGTAGAACCTGTCCCATCAAGTAATTGTATCTCAACAGTGATGCTCTCCCTAAGAACCTGATCCGCCTTAACTTCAATCAAGCACCTAGCAAAACTACTTCGATCCCATGATTTCAAGCACATTTGACTAGTGTAAGAATCTAACATTTTTGGCGTACCAATCAATGTGGCTAGGAGACTGAGACCATCATCAGAAAACATAGCAAGTGGCACATCATGGAATTTAACCCATACCGGAATATTAGTCAAATCCTCTTTAAGCAGATTAGTATTCAACGTCCAAGTTTTAAGAATAATTGGCATATTCCTAATCATCCACGGTCCGTTTTCAAGAACCTCATCAACACCTTTACTAGTGGAAAACTTAAAGAAAAAGAACCCCTTAACATTCATCATAACCTTTTGAATACCATACTTGCCCCACGTATTACGAACGTAATAATCAACAACCAGAAAAGCAATACGTTTACCAAGAAAATAACCATAAAGGGTATTCTCAAATTTAGAGTTTACCTCCTCAACTACTTTCATAGGAATGGAGAGATCCACCCCAATAGACTTATTACTACATTTCAACCTACGAAAATTAGACTTGCACTTCGTAGAATCAATTGACGTAGCACCCGCATATGAAACCGGATTCACACTCGGGGCACCCGTTGGTTGGGGCTGATTATGAACTTTGGGAGACGAATTATTAGTACCATTGTCCGCATTCTCCGCATTCGTAACTTTAACACCGCGCATAGCCTCTTCAAAGGTCTTACACGCTTTCAAAATGACTGGGTCAAGACCATAATTCGGCTCACCAACATTCCCACTCGTATCAACCTGATCACCAGCTCCAACACTCCTATTAATGGAGGATAATGAACCCGTACCACTTGTGTGCAAACTAGATACCAAAGTAGGAGTAACAGCAGTTGTTGAATCGAAGTTCAACACACCAGATTGCTTTAGTGGTTCATTGGGGCATGAAACAAGTGGAATCGGCTCAACTTGTTCAACACAAAGGTTAATCAATTCATAATCACGCTGATCTGGATCAAAAGTAGTAACACCAACTGTTGTCGAATTGACAACAAAATTAGTCATATTATTATTCTGCTCCTCTCCAGCATCCTTAGTAGCACTAGATGAATTCTTATTATCAAGAAAACCCTTGTTTATCACCTCTCAAACCTTCGTACAGTAAGCAACCTTAAAACAAACATACCGAACTAGCAAACACCTCCAGCACGCATGCAGAACGAATAAAAATTAATGTAAACCCTAACTAAGAAGTTAGGGTTTTAATCGATGAAAACCAATCCTAACCTCCGGCCATACTAATCACGTGCATGTACAAATTGTATTATAGATAGATTGCACCAACACACTTTAGTAATAATATAATCTTAGCGATCGAATAGTGCACATACCCACATATCTCAATTGAGAGAATATTGATACAACAGACCCACAAGAATCAAGATAATAAACCAACCAACCCACGTGAGTGTAGCAATTGGGATTAGATTGACCAATGTAAGATCAGTATGTAAACGAAATTATGATTCAGTCGATACGATTGAAAAAGCTAGGGGTAGAATCGCCAAGAGAGAGAGTCGAACTTAGGGTTTTTTTTATAAAAGAAAACATTAAATTAGCTAGTAAAGTACACATATCGCGGAATTTTTAGTTGTAATAGATTAAAAAGAAAATATACATATTAGCTTTGTTGTAATTTATCAGTATCGGATGGTCGATATGGTCTTATTAGTGTTCTTATAACTTATCACCTTGCTTTTATATCTGTATGATGTATGTTTGCCTTTCAAAATACCGTGCTAATCCCTAATACCGTGCTAATCCTTAACGCGGAGTATGTGTGAGAGAGAAAATGTAAAAAGTGGTTAAACAAGGATTTTGATTTTTGATTTTCATTTTTTTTCCTTAAAAAATGTAAAAAATGTTGTAAAATATAATTTTTGAATACAACTTGCATGTTTTTTAATAGTGTAAACATACTTTATGTATAGAGAAGAAAAAGTTCAAAATGTGATATGTCATATCACATCAAATGTCAAGAGTGTCATGATGAGAGTAAGAGTACATGTCACAATTATTGTATTTTTTCTGAAATACTAGGAAGTAGGGGCAAGCACGCGTACAAGTGAAAGGTGTCGTGTTTTTAGTGTATAGAATTGAATAAAACGTAATATGTTTTTGTGTGTGTCAGTTTGACCATTGACCATCTTCATGTCAGTCTATGCCAGAGAATGAATGGTTCGGAACCCATCTTCTTCTCCAACTCTCACCCCCTTCTCATATCTTCTTTTGTCTTCTACTCTTTACTTTTCTTTATATGTTTTCACTCTTCAATCATGATAGTCTTAATTGAATGTTGATGTTTTAAAGTTACTTAATGGATGTCAAATAAATGAATATGTTGAGAGCTTGGTATCATAGATCATAGAAATATGGTTTAAGGACATGAGGACTATATTTGGAATAATTTGTTTTGATGATCTTATATCTTAAATTGTACAGAATTTACATTTGGATAAGTCAAGAGATGCTAGCTCTAAGTACAAGAATTCTAAGCAAAACATAAATACTCTGTAAATCGTCAACGTAGTGATAATGTGTTTGATGTGTTCGAGGATCGAGAATGTATCTTAGTATGATAGATCGTCATCTGTTGATTGTTCATGTTTGATCCTAGTGTAGTAGTATGTTGTAGAGTCGGTTTGCCAGTATTTCTTTGGTCAGTATGGTATTATTAGTATTGTTGTAATTTATCACCTTGCTATTTTATCTATATAATATATGTTTGCCTTTCAAAAGACGGTGCTCATCTCTAACGCTGAGTATGTGTGAGAGATAGAAAATATGCATAGTGGTTAAGCATGGATTTTTATTGTATTTATTTATTTTCCTTAAAAAATGTAAAAGATGTTGTAAAATATAATTTTTGAAATACAACTTGCATGTTTTTTAATAGTGTAAACATACTTTATGTATAGAGAAGAAAAAGTTCAAAATGTGAAATTTCATATCACAATAAATCTCAAGAGTGTCATGATGAGAGTAAGAGTACATGTCAAAATTATTGTATATTTTCTGAAATACTAGGAAGTAGGGGTAAGCATGCATACAAGTGAAAGTTGTTGTGTTTTTAGTGTATAGAATTGAATTAAACATGATCTATTTTCATGTGTGTCAGTTTGACCATTGACCATCTTCTTGTGGGTCTATGCCAGATAATGAATGGTTGGGAACCCATCTTCTTCTCCAACTCTCACCCCCTTCTCATATCTTGTTTGTCTTTTACTCGTTCTTTTTCTTTATATGTTCTCACTTTTCAATCATGATAGTCTGTTGGGTTTTAGGTTCCTTGGATTTGATGAGACAAAATAAATACAAGAATGAAACAAATGGACTTAAAGTGAAAGAGATGAAACCTACAAAAAGATGGAAGGACTTGCTTGCAAAAGAATATTTATTATTTAGTCCTTCGTAGTATTTTGTAAACCCTAATCCTCTAGTATATAAAGAGGACATGGGATGTAGGTTTTCATAATTAAGTCTTCCAATATGTAGTCGACTAAAGGGGTGTGTGTGTAACCTAGACGTGTTTCTATAAACGTCTAGGGTTAGTCTAGTTTAGTTAATCTCCAAGATCGAAGAAGGCTTTGATCCCTATTACAGTTAGGTAACACGTTGTTATTATGATCAAATAATAATTGGGGAGATGTGGAAAAACCTTGTGTCAATAACATAGTTGTTTATATATTCCGTTGTGCATGATTCTTTATCTATGTTATTGTTTAACCCTAAGGCTCAAAACGATCTCAAGGAATCTATCAAACTCCACAATTGGTATCAGAGATTGGGGAGCTCGTTACCTAGGGATTCGCAAGGTTTTATTTGTCGAAGAATGGCGAAAAGAAGAAAAACTACGAATCTGAAAATTCTCGTATTTTTCTGCAGCACAGTTTTAAAAAGGCGATAACTTTTTTTTAACCGTTGGATCATGACGAAATTTTCGGTGGACGTTCTCTATATATTCATCTAACTTTTCACCGAAGGGATTGTCGATCTGAGTTCTCTATCAAAAGTTATTCAATGTCGAAGTTGGCTGCAGAAACTGGTTTAATAATTCGAATTTTTGGGTTTTCATGCATATTCAACTTCTTGAATTTTTGTTACTTGTTCTAATTCTTGATGGAGGTTGTTTATACACTGTGTGGTGTTTATGATTCATGGTTAGAAGCAGCTTTCCTAGTGTTTTTACGAAACCACTTCTAGTGTTTTCTGAAACCACTGATAGTGTTTTTTTTAAACCACTGATAGTGTATTCTCGAAACCACTGATAGTGTTTTCTCGAAACCACTGATAGTGTTTTCTCGAAACCACTGATAGTGTTTTCTCGAAACCACTCCTAGTGTTTTCTCGAAACCACTCCTAGTGTTTTCTCGAAACCACTCCTAGTGTTATCTCAATTCCACTGCTTGTGTTTCTTGCGTTATTCGTTTCTGCTGATGAGGTTTTGGAATTGAGGGAAAGCTGTACTTGTTTTTGGTACTGAGATTTTTGGTGACACACATGGGATTTTGGTTCGCACACACAATAAGATTGGTATTTGTTCTTAAAGGTTTTAAAAAGCTCGTTTTTGAATTATTTGAAGAATTGATTACGAAGGAGGTTATTTATCACTTATTTGAAGGTGAAGTGGAATTACTTGGATAAGTGTTTTATCATATCTTAAAAGTATCATACCTACTTTTAAGGTAACTTGTTCGTGCTTAAAGGATGTTGACAAAAACTTGCAAAATCTAGTTTTCATAGGTCAAGGGGTGGATGGATGAAGACCTAGTTAACTATCACTTAAAGGAGTTACATTGTAGTGCTCAGTGTCTCATTGAAGATGAGGATTTTGTCAAGAGATTGCGGTCTACTTATATGGTGTTAGTATAAGTTTGGAGTCACGTGGATAAACAAGACATAAGATACAAGTTTGGGTTATTTTACTTCTTCATCAAATTCGTTATACTTGGTTTTCTTCACAAGTGATCATTACATAGAGCTTACTGATTTGAAGAATCATTTTCAAGCATCACTCAAGGGGAAGTTTCTACTGTTTACATTCTCTATTTGTTGATAACAAAAAGGGGAAGAGATATTGGAGTGCGATGGCATGGATTAAGGGGAAGACAAAGGAAGACATAAATGTTTCATTCATGGTGAGATGTTTACATCTCAACTTCTGCTACTTCGTCTAGGGAAGTTCGTACACGACTTTGTTTATTTTGTCATCATCAAATAGGGGAAGATTGTTGGGTTTTAGGTTCCTTGGATTTGATGAGACAAAATAAATACAAGAATGAAACAAAGGGACTTAAAGTGAAAGAGATGAAACCTACAAAAAGATGGAAGGACTTGCTTGCAAAAGAAGATTTATTATTTAGTCCTTCGAAGTATTTTGTAAACCCTAATCCTCTAGTATATAAAGAGGACATGGGGTGTAGGTTTTATAATTAAGTCTTCTATAATGTAGTCTAAAGGTGTGTGTGTGTAACCTAGACGTGTAGTTTATTGTAAACGTCTAGGTTAGTTGTTTACCTCCAAGATCTAAGGTGTCTTAGATCCCTGTTACAGTTAGGTAACACGTATTATTCTGATCAAATAATATTTGGAGGAGATTGGGTGAAAGTAAAACCTTGTGTCAATAATAATAATGTTCTTATTATTCCGCTGCGTATTGCATATGTTATTGTTAACCCTAGAAGCTCATAAACGATCACGAAACTATCATTCTCACGTTTTTAGTTTCGACATAGTCTTAATTGAATGTTGATGTTTTATAGTTACTTTATGGATGCCAAATAAATGAATATCTTGAGAGCTTGGTATCATAAATCTTAGAAATATGGTTTAAGGACATGAGGACTATACTTTGAATAATTTGTTTCGATGATCTTATATCTTAGGTTGTACAGAATTGTTATTTGGATAATTCAAGAGATGCTAGCTCTAAGTACAAGAATTCAAAGCAAAACACAAATACTATGAAAATCGTCAACCTAGTGATAATCAGTTTAATGTGTTTGAGGGTGGAGCATGTATCTTAGTATGTTAGATCGTCATCTATTGATTGTTCATGTTTGGTCCTAGTGTAGTAGTATGTTGTAGAGTCTGTTTGTCGTATTTCTTTGGTCGGTATGGTCTTATTAGTGTTGTTGTAATTTATCACCTTGCCATTATATCTACATAATATATGTTTGCCTTTCAAAATACCGTGCTCATCCCTAACGCCGAGTATGTGTGAGAGAGAAAATACACATAGTGGTTAAGCACATTTTGTTTTTCATTTTTTTCCTTTAAAAACATGAAAGATGTTATAAATTATAAGTTTTGAATACAACTTGCATGTTTTTTATTAGTGTATACATACTTTATGTATAGAGAAGAAAAAATTTGAAATTTGAAATGTCATATCACATTAAATGTGAAGAGTGTCATGATGAGAGTAAAAGTAAATGTCAAAATTATTGTTTTTTTTTTTTGAAATACTAGGAAGTAGGGGTAAGCAGGCGTACAAGTGAAAGGAGTCGTGTTTTTAGTTTATGGAATTGAATAAAACTTGATATGTTTTCATGTGTGTCAGTTTGACCATTGATTATCTACTTGTGAGTATATGTCATAGAATGAATGGTTGGGAACCCTTCTTCTTCTCTAACTCTCACCCCTTTCTCATATCTTTTTTTGTCTTTAACTCTTTCCTTTTCTTTATATGTTATCACTCTTCAATCCTGATAGTTTTAATTGAAAGTTGATGTTTTAAAGTTACTTGATGGATGTCAAATAAATGAATATATTGAGAGTTTGGTATCATATATCTTAGAAATAAGGTTTAAGGACATGAGGATTATATTTGAAATAATTTGTTTCGATGATCTTGTGGAAAACTAGAAGGGGGGGTTGAATAGTTTTACCAATTAAAACTTCGTTTTAAAACATTTAGATTAACTTATGTAAATCTATTTGATTGTTTATGTTGGACGTTGATAGATAGATATATAAACGTATAATTAAATATAAATAGTAAGAAGCACATAGCCACGACACGAGTATTTATAGTGGTTCGGCTTCAAGGACACCTTCCTTGCCCTACTCCGCTCCCCAAGTCACCTACTCAAGAGTTCGTAAACACTACACGACACCAATCTCTTTATGGCGGAGAATCCTTCACAACGTCGCCTACTCTTTTTCCGGTACTAGGCTAACCACCGGGTTCTTTCACTCCAAGGTGAACCACACCTATCACAACGTCGCCTACCCTTTATTAGGTACTAGGCTAAGAACCTAGTTCCATTACTATGGAGGAACTACTACCCATCACAACACAACACCTAATCTCAAGGAGATCCACTCCTTGTTACAACACCATCAAAGATATCACCATCCTTGGAAATAAGTTAATACTTATATGTATAACGATGCACCTCATCGATTATACGACCTAGGCATTCTTCCCTAATGCCACTTGATTTGATTCTTAGGCATCTTTCACTAATACCTTTGACACAACGCTTGGCACCTTTCACTAATGCCTTCGTCTTGACATCTTTAGCATTCTTCACTAATGCTTTTGACACGGATGTTAAGCACCTTTCACTAATGCTTTCGTCTTGACTCTTTTCGGCATCCTTCACTAATGCCTTCAACACAACATCTACGGAGGAAGAAAGAACTATCAACAAGAGAACCTCAGTTGTCTTAATGATGACGAAGCATGGCAACTCATGGACTTGAGCTTGCTCGACTTCAAGAAGTGGTGATCTCGCCTTTAAGAGGAACCTAGAGAATCACACAAAAACAAAATACAAACTACATAGAAAGATCCCTTAGGATCAGTGGTTAGAGATGTACAATACTTTAAGAAAGTATTTGTGAAAGTGGTGAGCCAAAAGGAAAAAATGGCTCACTATTTATAGAGGAGAAAGTTCACTGTTCCCCGGATCCCACGGATCCCTCCCACAAGGGATCCGGCTAGCGTAAAGCTAGGGATCCGTGGGACGCTCCTCTTTACCCATGGGTATTTTGGTTATTGGTCATGGGTCATGGGTTATGGGTTGATCCATGGGTTTCTTACTAGATACAATGTATCTTATAAGTTAAATGTACCAAGTCAAGTGGTTTGGATAATACCACGGGTTATGCGTCAATACCATTTGTTAGTTTTTACCCATTTTAGTATATACTAGTTTAAGTATATATTTACCCAAATATATAAACACTAGTTGTTGTTCATATGTATTGCTAAATCATAAAATTACTTATACTTGTTTTAGTGTTTTATGTGAAAGCGTAAGTGTGTTAGAAAACTATTGGCTTGGCTCAAAAGGTTTACGTATTTTATTTGTTTCGTTAAAATGATTTTACGTTTGTTATCGACAAAATATTAGAAGATCGTAAAATATAAATAAACGTTTTTACGGCTTATTTGTATTAACAATCTCCCCCTTTTTGTTGATGACAAAACACAAAATAATTTTAAGGAAAAATTAAAAATTCGTAAAAGTTCGAATTGGAGTTTTTACTCTCTTCTCCCCCTTTTTGTTGAAACAAAAAGAGCGTCGAAAAGAAACTAACACAAAGTTTTTTTAAAAAACATGTAAAAAGAAAAGATGTAAAGTGAGTAAGTGACGGGAATGGTTCTCGTCTTAACTCCCCCTTGACGAGTCCATCCCTATGTAAAGGCGTCAAGTACATAAAGACAAGTAAGCTAATATTTTGCAATTATGTTTGCAAATGGTTCGTCCTTGTGACGAAAATGCTCCCCCTTAAATATTGCAACTTTGCAATGGGGTGTCATGAAGTGTAATCCAAATAAGGATTAAGTTGCAAATGAATTTGCAATGTATGGTTTGACACAAAGCTCTCCTAGCTTTACGGTGTCAAGATCTTCATGTGTATTTTGAAAATCTACAAGATAAGGGTTAGAAAAAAAGAGCATGGTGCATAATTTCCTGCAAATAAGACTCAAGTTAGTATAAAAATGTTCTTCTGTACCACGGTTCCCTTTGTGGAGGGATCCGTCTAGGCATTTTGGAGGGATCCGTTTGTCTGGTGACAGATTCTTCAGCAATGAAGATATGCCAAATAATGCTAATAATGAGATGAGATATGTATAAAATTAGCAAGCACAAACAAAAAATAATATGGCATATAAGTAATCATTCAATAAAACCAAGAGATAATCAAACAAATCTCTAAAACTAAGGGAATGATCTAGCCATACATTTTCTATTAATAAGTTACTAAAGCCTAGAATGCAACAAAGTGCTCGAGTCTAAGGATGAGTAAACTTGTTGATTTGATCCAATCTTTCAAGAAGATGATTAAACATGAAATGTAACTCATTTCGTACTTCTGGAACAAGTCCTTGGGTGATTAGACAATTTGGGCAACTACTGCCTTGATTGGGAACCGGAGGAAAATGAATGTTTTGAGGAGGCTCTACGAATGATTGAGGGGTTTCATCTTGAGGTGTGGGATGAGGTTCTACTAAAGGTGAGGGTGATGGTAGTGGAAATTCCTCCATAGAGAAGAAAAAGTTCAAAATGTGAAATTTCATATCACAACAAATCTCAAGAGTGTCATGATGAGAGTAAAAGTACATGTCAAAATTATTGTATATTTTCTGAAATACTAGGAAGTAGGGGTAAGTATGCGTACAAGTGAAAGTTGTCGTGTTTTTAGTGTATAGAATTGAATTAAACATAATCTATTTTCATGTGTGTCAGTTTGACCATTGACCATCTTCTTGTGGGTCTATGCCAGAGAATGAATGGTTGGGAACCCATCTTCTTCTCCAACTCTCACCCCCTTCTCATATCTTGTTTTGTCTTTTACTCGTTCTTTTTCTTTATATGTTCTCACTTTTCAATCATGATAGTCTTAATTGAATGTTGATGTTTTATAGTTACTTTATGGATGCCAAATAAATGAATATCTTGAGAGCTTGGTATCATATATCTTAGAAATATGGTTTAAGGACATGAGGACTATACTTTGAATAATTTGTTTCGATGATCCTATATCTTAGGTTGTACGGAATTGTTATTTGGATAATTCAAGAGATGCTAGCTCTAAGTACAAGAATTCTAAGCAAAACATAAATACTATGAAAATCGTCAACCTAGTGATAATCTGTTTGATGTGTTTGAGGGTGGAGCATGTATCTTAGTATGTTAGATCGTCATCTATTGATTGTTCATGTTTGGTCCTTGTGTAGTAGTATGTTGTAGAGTCAGTTTGTCGTATTTCTTTGGTCGGTATGGTCTTATTAGTGTTGTTGTAATTTATCACCTTGCTAATATATCTATATAATATATGTTTGCCTTTCAAAATACCGTGTTCATCCCTAACGCCGAGTATGTGTGAGAGAGAAAATATACATATTGGTTAAGCATTTTTTTTTCATTTTTTTTATTAAAAATTGTGAAAGATGTTGTAAAATATAAGTTTTGAATACAACTTGCATGTTTTTTATTAGTGTATACATACTTTATGCATAGAGAAGAAAAAATTCAAAATTTGAAATGTCATATCACATCAAATGTGAAGAGTGTCATGATGAGAGTAAAAGTAAATGTCAAAATTATTGTATTTTTTTTTTTCTGAAATACTAGGAAGTAGGGGTAAGCAGGCGTACAAGTGAAAGGAGTCGTGTTTTTAGTGTATGGAATTGAATAAAACTTGATATGTTTTCATGTGTGTCAGTTTGACCATTGATTATCTACTTATGAGTATATGTCATAGAATTAATGGTTGGGAACCCTTCTTCTTCTCTAACTCTCATCCCTTTCTCATATCTTTTTTTGTCTTCTAATCTTTCCTTTTCTTTATATGTTATCACTATTCAATCCTGATATTTTTAATTGAAAGTTGATGTTTTAAAGTTACTTGATGGATGTTAAATAAATGAATATATTGAGAGTTTGGTATCATATATCTTAGAAATAGGGTTTAAGGACATGATGACTATATTTGAAATAATTTGTTTCGATGATCTTATATCTTAGGTTGTACGGAATTTTTATTTGGATAGTTCAAGAGATGCTAGCTCTAAGTACAAGAATTCCAAACAAAACATAAATACTATGTAAATCGTCAACCTAGTGATAATGTGTTTGATGTGTTCGAGGGTCGAGCATGTATCTTAATATGTTAGATCGTCATATGTTGTTGGTTCATGTTTAGTCCTAGTGTAGTAGTATGTTGCAGAGTCGGTTTGTCAGTTTTTCTTTGATCGGTATGGTCTTATTAGTGTTGTTATAAGTTATCACCTTGCTACTATAGCTATGTAATATATGTTTGTCTTTCAAAATATCGTGCTCATCCCAAACGCAGAGTATGTGTGAGAAAGAAAATATACAAAGTGGTTAAACAAGGATTTTTATTTTTCTTAAAAAATGTAAAAGATGTTGCAAAATATAATTTTTGAATACAACTTGCATTTTTTATTGTATATACATACTTTATGTATAGAGAAGAAAAAATTCAAAATGTGAAATTTCATATCAGATCAAATATCAAGAGTGTCATGATTAGAGTAAGAGTACATGTCAAAATTATTATATTTTTATGAAATACTTAGAAGTAGGGGTAAGCATGTGTCTTTTACATAATTTTGTAAATCGTCAACCTTGTGATAATGTGTTTGGTGTGTTCGAGGGTCGAGCATGTATCTTAATATGTTAGATCGTCATCTGTTGATTGTTCATGTTTGGTCCTAGTGTAGTAATATGTTGTAAAGTCGATTTGTCGGTATTTCTTTGGTCGGTATGATCTTATTGGTGCTGTTCTAATTTATTACCTTGCTATTATATCTATATAATATATGTTTGCCTTTCAAAGTAAAGTCCTAAAATCCTAATTTTCTCACTTAGGCTTATTATGCTTTGGGATTCATAATATCAAGAAAATACTTAATAAATCTAAGCTAAACATATGAAAATACTTACGAAATCTATGTTAAATAACAATATATGGTAGGTTTTCCATTTATTTCTTTAAATCGGACATAATTTGCACATGTCTTAGAAATGATATATCTTCTTACTTTTTGTGCTTGTTTATCTTCATACCTAGATAACTTAACATGTGTTAAAGTTGACGGTTTGTATATAAATAAATAATAAGTGGAAGAAGACATATTGAATAATTGTGTGTTTAGTCGGAATGGGATAAGTAGGCAAATAAATTATGGGGAAGAGATCATCTCAAGTTGTTTATAACTTGATTGATCAAGTTAGGCAATTATCAACTATTAGATCAAATCCAATGGCTCAAATCAAAAGAATATGAGATGATTTGAACCATTGGATTTAATCCAATAGTTGTTAATTGCAACTTGATCAATCAGGTTATAAATAACTTGAGAGGATCTCTACCTATATGATGAGAACCTACCCAAACTCTTTTTTCTTTCTTGTATAGTCTTCTGCCTACTAATATATGTTTTGGGGGAGAGCTATGTATTTATCCATCATTCAAAGGATTTCTCTTTCATCTTGTAAGCATCTCCTTTTTGAGTTTTCTGTGGCAAAACAAAACATCTCAACTTCACTATTCATATCAGGTACTCTTCACTTTCTTTGCTCCCTCATTATTCTACTCTGAAAAATTACCCATAAAAGATAAAAATGTAAATGTTATAACCATAATTAGACACACATGATCAAGTAATAATTTGCATATCCTTTGGGGTACCCACTTCTTGTTATGGACAAGACCATATATTACAACTTTTTAGTCAAGAAAAATAAAGTGTCCTTTTGGTTGTTTATATTTATTCTTAAGCTCAAATCTTACATATCATTATATATGCACTTATAATGTTGAGGCATGCATGCATTATTTAGTTGTGCCTTCATAGTAAATGCACCAAATATGCATGTTTTCTTCTTAAACAAATTGGCTCATACTATTGGGTATATGATTGGTAAGAGCTTAAACCTTTAGGTTTTGTTTTATGAAGGTTTAGCAACAAATAATGGACTTATCATCATCGGCAAAAAGGGCTAAAACTCCGGCGAGCAGCACCGGGGGGAGTAATAATATAAGTATAATAGTGTCGTGTTTAGTTGATGGGTGCACAGCTGACCTTGGTAAATGCCGAGAGTATCACCGAAGGCACAAAGTATGTGAAATTCACTCCAAGACACCTAAGGTCACTATTGCTGGCCGTGACCAAAGGTTCTGTCAGCAATGCAGCAGGTAAAACTTCTTTCATACAAAATTGCCCTTTGGTGACAAATGATTAAGTGTCGCTATAGTTTGAAAGAGAGAGCGACATTTTGACGAAGTGTCACTATGATTAATGAAAATATGAGGTAATTTTTAACCTTTTTATGACACAATATATTTTCATAAAAGTGTTAACCCAAAACTAATCTGGACCCACAGAAAAGAATCAGGACTCACAAAAAGAATCAGAACCCACATTATATAGCACAAAATTGTAGTCAATTGACTACAATAAATTGTAGCTAATATATTCCTATATTAATAATAGTGTCACTAAAAGCGCAAATATAGTGACACTCTCGGCGTGTCACTAAATCGTCTGTCGTTATGACAATTTTCGTGTAGTGCTTAACATTTCTTAATACTTGCTTTCTAACTTAAGTTTAGATACTACCTTTAAACTCGAGTTAAGCCTTTATAAGTTTGAGCTTGACTCCTTAGAGGGAATCTGTACTTGAGCTCGGAGCTAGGACCCAAACTTACAAAAAGCTTGCCTGCTTAAATTAGTCGTAGTTAACAGTTTGAGCTAAAATAAATATATCAATAAAACTACTAGTTATAAAAAAATTAGCTTTAATATAATTTTCTAGGTATATAAATTTGTAAATCAACACGATAACGAAAACCAAACTGGTTGTCAAACAAAGGTCTTAATGTTTGTGTTTTTTTAATCACTATGCATGGACAGATTTCACTCACTAGCAGAATTCGATGAAGGAAAACGAAGCTGTCGAAAACGCCTTGACGGGCATAACCGTCGACGTAGGAAGCCTCAAGCAGACTCATTGTCCAAAACCACAACACCCTTTCTTTCAAATCAACAAGGTCCTTTTCTTATCTCGATAACTTTATACATCCCAAGCTTAATACTCGTATAATAGTAGTTCATAGAGTTACTTAACTAAATTTTTTTCCATTATAAGTTCTTAGCTTTAGATATCCAAAAAGTAAGTTTGGGCCATGAAGTTTGCAAGTGGAACTAATTTGGTCTCCTTCCTGCTTTCATTGCAGGCATTGCTAGAATTTTATCATTCAATAGCCCACAAATACACTTAAGTAGCATGGTGGGTTCTTCTAGGCCCACTGGGTTCAAACCAGAGACCCCAAGCCCAATTAGCCCATTCAACAACCAACCACCCCTAAACTACCTTACAAGACACCCCATGAACCAAGGCCCATCCCCATCAACTCCAACCGCGCGTAACGATGGTGAGAACCACTTCAACTTCCTCCAACACCGACCACCACCACTAGCGGGCACAACTCGTGCTCTCTCTCTTCTGTCATCATCGCCGCAAGCCCATCAAACTCAAGGAATCATGCCATCAGTTCCTAGTGGCATTGGTCAGTTTGGTTTTGCACAAGAGATGCATAATAGTGAAGCAATGCTTATGGAATCAAGTGGTATGACACTTCAATTTCAAGGGATGTTTAATGATGATCATGCCGGCTCATCTTCGAGTGGGATTAAACAACAAACATTGTCGTTTAGGTGGGATTAATAGATGGTTTGTGTGATGCTTCGCGAAAACATGCTTGTAAGGCTTGTGGTAGTATTTCTCATGTACTTTGGAGTTCCTAGACCCCTTGACTCTAACAAATAATGGTTCGTCGTTAATAAATGGATTATTGTTTTTATTTTTTCAAGGCATAATGTGATCCTTGTATTTCTCATTTCATCCATCGGGTACGTCAAGGGTTTGATCATCATTCCATGCAAAAAAGGTCGGAGGTCTTGTGGAAGCGGCCTCTCTACCTTCGGGTAAGGGTAAAGTTGTCTACATCTCACCTCCTCCATACCTCGTTAAAAACGAGATTGGGTAACATTGATTTTTTATCCATCGGGTACGTCAAGTTAATAGTTTCCAATCAACTTGGTGATAATTTGTTCGGGCTCGGCTCTATAACTAACGTAAGGAATAAGAAAACTCCGTCAAAGATAAAAGCGATCCATAGATACATGTCGTAATTATGTTGCAACTACAAAAGTTGTAAAAGAGGTTGATTCCAATCTCATTGGAATACTACTTTAACGACCTCCAAAAGCATAGGATAATACGAGTCGTGTATGATTCGATACCACAAGGTTTCATATAATAATTGGGTGATACACTCAATTATACTTGCGTATCACTAGAAACGAACATTTTCACTATTGAACTCAAATAATGTCCCTAGCTAGGTTCCACAAAAACAATAATTTGAAGTAAAGGTTTGATAGCAATATGTTCTTCGTGATCCATAATACACAGTAAAGTGAATAATTTGGTATTTAAGTAGTGACAATGATGCCATTTTAACGAACTAACCGCCCATCCACTCGTTATTGGGTCCATTGAGTTTATTATACTAATTATCTGAGATTAAGCTTGATTTTGTTCGGTTAATTGTTTAGGGTATTTTTAGCCAGGTTGATGTAATCGAATCTTGTTTAGCAAGTGTGTAGCGTGATAAATAGGGACGGAGCCAGGAACAAATATTACTAGGTGCACAAACTTTTTTTAATCGTAATATAATAAAGTTTAAGATGCTAACTATATAAGACTAAAAACATATTTCGATAGAACGGGGTCATTTAAGATGCATTTGAGAAAAATCAATATTTTTTTCTTAAAATCACACTACATCAAAAAAAATTCATAAGTGTCTCGGACACCCACAGGACACCTCCTGGCTCCGTCCCTGGTGATAAATGATATATACTAACAAGCTTGGTCATTTGCTTAAATATGGTTCCCAAGATCACCCGAGAATAAACGTTTTGTAGGTAGTAAATAAGTCTGTAAGCTTAGTAGTTGAACTGATTGTTTAAAATCTCTTATGTATTTCCAGCATCTTGCTAGTTTCCCTATTTATAATATAATGCTCTTAAAAAAAAGTAATCAAGTCTGTCATTTTAGGTTTGCATGGAAAAAGTTGTAAATGAAAATTTACATTTAGGGATTTTTAGCATTTTTCTAAAATAGCAAAAAGATATTATAGGCCAACAAGCAAATGAGAGCCCAATGAGATTAAGTTCAACACACAAACCAAGATGCTTCTTACTACATCATTTTTTAGACTTATTGGGCAAACGCTTTTAAAATGTATCATACTTGTCATCATTTACTTTTGTGGGTAATAATTTTTTTCTGTTTTTTTTTTTTTTTTTTTGCTTTTATGGGTACTTTTCTTTCAATTTAATCCTTTTTGAGTATTTTGCGAAATTTTTGGACATGTTTGCCCCTCTTATCTAACAGAAATTTTTTTTCCCGAAGAAAAAAATGTCACATAGTTCTCTAAAAAGGATGAATTTGAAAGAAAAGTACCAACAAAAGTAAAAAAATTTATTCGCTACCCACAAAAACAAATTATGACAAGTATGATAGCTTTTAAAAACATTTGCCCTTAGTATCTTTTATTGTAAAATTCAATATCATTATGAAGATATGACATGGTATAACTATGTTATCCTAAAAGAACAATAAAAGAGCATCAAAAGAGGCCACTGGGAGACCAAAGATCCTAGCCAAAAGGTCGACAGTCAACACAACTTGTACTCCTATAAATCATTGTTTAGCTTCGTATAAAAAACATGCACAACAATTACCTCATAACAAATTGTCTTTCAAGGAAATTAACACAATTATCTCACACCATGGATACAAACTCTACACAAAGAGCCGCAGGATTTGTGAAAAACAAGCTAGTCAGTACATTCTACAGAACGACAAAACCACCACAGTCGTTGCCAACGACGACCCCATATGGTGTTCCTACTATCATTAACAAGCCGAACAACACATCTTCATCCGTGAAAAAAGTTCCATCGTTAACAAAGCTCACAAACTTTTTTAACGTTGGCTCAGATGATTACGTGCATGGACCTAGTGGTGGAGGTGGTGATGCTAAAGTTGATATTAGGGCTTCGGCCTATATCTCATCTTTCAAAGAGCGACTTATACTTGAAGAGCGCAATGCAACTAATGAACGTGTCGAAAAGTTTAGAAGGAATTAAGCGAAAGTCGCTAATGATCCTATATATAAATAAAGTGCTTGCTGGTTTTTGGTGTGTAAAGAGTGTTTTTTTCTTCTCTTATGTTTCAAGTAAAATAATTTACTTGATGTCATGAAGTTCTACTAATTGGGCTTCTCACAATAAAAATATGAACCGTGTTTCGTGGTGCCTTTCTTAGTGAAGAAAAGTGTATATTGCTAATGCTAATATATGTGAATATTACAACAAAAATGGGTTTCTGTTAAAGACCTTCAACAATTGCATTTTACAAAGTAGAATCATGTCGTATATATGCAGGGTTGTCCTATTGTTTTCGGTGGCCTTAGGCAATAACGGCAAGGAGGCTTCATTACACTTGTAAATTAGAAAAAAATTGTATGTAAACTTGAATTACACACATTATATATGTTTTATATCTAACAATTTATATACCGGACTAAAAGAAAATGTGGCCCTTTTTAAGTAAAAGTCTGGTACGACAGCACCACTTGCACACCCCTTAACCTCCTCTGGATATATGCATAGAAGAGTGACATATTCCCGAGTTTTTCAAAATAAGACCCATCTTTGTTAGACATGTCTTGGATGGGTTTTGTTTGATAAGTACTGGGCCTTATTTTGTCTTGGATGAGCCTATTTGAGCCAGGCATAGAAATTAGTATGTTATGTTGGATTATGAGAGTTGGATACGTATAAAAACGACTAGAAGTGTGTGAGCCTATTGGGGGCACACACGTTAAACACGAGAGTACGTTTATTCGTTTACTACTTGAACATTGACCCGTCTTTTGATCATTTAACTCGACTCGATTATACTTGGATCCAAGCCCATTGCCGGTCACTGCAGGGGCGTTTGGATCATGTATACATGGGCTAGGAGAATTGTATTTGAATAAGGAATGTGTTTTGACTTGTGGCTCAAGTTTGTAGCCCAAGCAAACTAGGGATTCGAGGGTTATAAATACCCATTCCCTAGTTCACAAACCTTCCGATATACGCATACCAATTCTCAGCTACACCTAATCGATCAATCATCATCTCACAAGTTCTATACCGGTCGGAATTTTATATCCGATTAAGGTTAGGATATTTGAAACCCTAATTGCATCATCTTGATTCAATTTAGTTTAAGGGTTCTTTGTGTTTGTTTTATGAGTTTTTCCAAGTCAAATTGAACCCAGAAAGTGAAGTTTGGTTGCTGTTCTTCTCGGGCAGAAAAAGAATTACATCGGATTTCTTTATCCGATATCGGACAGAAGAGAAAACTGGTTTCCGGGTGTTTTGGAAGATCTCGGACATAAGATAATTGGTTCTAGGGTTTTGGCAGATTTCGTACAACAAGTGAAAGTGTTTTAAGGGTTGTTTGGTTCGAGTAGTTCAAGTAATACAAAGGGTTGTTTGGTTAACATACATGACTAGCTTTATCGGGCGTATTCATGTTAAAGTGTTTGTATGAGCACTCGTAGAGGTGATCGTTTTGATTACTTAGTTTCGTTGTTTGTTAAACTTGCGGGTGACTACGAGGGTTAGTATTTCTTGTTTCCTTTTATTCTTTATTGTTTAGTAATTACGTGTTAGCTTAATTACATTAACTAGATCCATATTCCGTTGTGTACTCGTAGTGTTAATTGGTTAACTTGATTATAAAATCCCGACATGCTAGACAAATAATTTTCTTAAAATTTATTATTACTCCGTATTTATTTTATGTATGTCACATGTTATAAGAACTACGTTGTTGGATATGCCCAGTTAAAAGTTAAAAAGTAGGAAGTATTACTAGGTTGTGCAACCTTATTAGACTATGTGCAATAGAGATATAACTGGTGCGTCATACCCCTCCACCCAAGCGTTGTTATGAAAAAACAAACCCCTAAATGCGCGTCTTCGATTGCAAAAAGGGAGAAGTCGGTCTCTGTTGTGTGTATGTGAGTTGTGATGCTGGTTTTTGTAAGGTATATTTATGTATAAATGGGGTATGTTTTGGGGTTGTGATTTTGATTGTCTTATCACACTTTTTTGGTTTGGTTTTGGGATAAAGTGAAAAGACTTAGACCGAGGACCGGACCGAATGTTGTCGGTCCGGTCCAACAAGGCCAAAATAGTCCTTTTGTGGTCCGGACCAAAGACCGAATTAGCCCAAAAGCCTAGATCGAGGACCGGACCGAATGTGGTCGGTCCGGTCCGGTCCGATCTCGGTCAGTCCATCGGTCGGTCCGGTCTGGTCTGTTAATACAAATATCGTCATTAAACGTTATTTATATTTTTGATCTTTACTTAAGTTTTGTTAACGACAAAAGTAAATTTAATTTTTATAAAGCTTAAAGCTTGTCAAGTTTAATAGATATTAAAACAAGCCTTTTCAAATACTATCTTCATCACTCAAGCATTTACATTGTGATTAATCATATCTAGATATGACTCTAAACCATAATGTATGTTAGTAGTTTTTAGAATATTTTGGTTTCTTAAAAACTAAACATTACATATGTATTTACATATTTCTAAAAATAGAAAAACAAACACATGACATCATGTGATGCATCATTGAAATCATTGGAAGATCTCAATAGATACTTTGTGTGGATTTAGGCTCTACATATCTTACACAATCTTGCATAGATATGGTTGACTTTGGCAAGATTTTATGATCTTGCAGTCAAATCTCGGCGGCACCATAATTTAACACGGGCGGAACCCTTTCAAGGGTTTCGTGGTCCGTGGTGCTTGCTGAGTGTTTTGGCTATAAATAGCAAAGTCAAACCAAGTAGTTTTTCATCCCTTTCTATCATACTCTCATACATTCCTTCTCTCTAACTTTTCTAACTCAGTTTCATATCATATTAGTGATCTCTTTTGTAGCAAAGAAGATCAAGTCACATTCAAGCTTCAACGAGAAGTTGGAAGTCTTGTTTGTTTGTTTTTTTATGATCTTGTGTTGATTCATACTTCATTGTTGTACCAAACCATCATAATCTTGTGAGTATAAATGGTTAGTATTTTAGTCCTTAAAATACATTGTGTGTGGGAGTGGTTGTACCCTTGAAAAGAACTCGACATTTAGCTTAGTGTTGGAAATAGTGTGTAAGCAAAGTGTAAAGGTTTCTCCGCCGGTGAAAGGAGTTTGTTGACTAGTGAAGTTAAATTCTCGAGTGTGAGACTCTGGGAGTGGAGTAGGGCAAGGAAAAAGAGTCCTTGTAGACCGAACCACTATAAACAACTTGTTGTGGTTTGATTGTTTCTTTCCTTATCTACTCTTTATATATTGTTTACATATTTCACTAACATATCTAAGATCAATATCAATTGATCTTTCAATAAGTTTCAAAACAAAGTTTTTAATCGGTAAATTATTCAACCCCCTTCTAGTTTTCCACAATTGGTACCAGAGCCTCGTTGCTCAAGAATTTCTAAAATATATTGTATTTTATAAACTTGAAACGATCCATGAATTCTGAAAACTTTAAAGAAGGGCAATCTATGCAAAGACCACCACTCTTTGAAACCAATGGATTTATCTATTGGAAAAACCGTTTGGAAACATATGTAAAATCAAAAGATATAGATCTTTGGTTTGTTATTGTTAAAGGGGATTTTAGTCCTACAACAAAAGATATTTTTGTTGATGAACAGAAGAAATTAATTGCTAAAAATAATGAAGCTAAAATGATGCTTTATAATGTTTTTCCTAGAAAAGAATATGAAAGAATTTTTATGTATGAAACTGCCAAAGATATTTGGGAATCCTTGATTGTTACTCATCAAGGAAATTCACAAGTCAAGGATAACAAAATTGATCTTCTTGTTCAACAATATGAACAATTTGTTATCCATGAAGATGAAACCATTGATTGTGGCTTTGCTCGTTTTAATACTATTATTACATCACTTAAAGCACTTGATGAATCTTTTCGTAGTAAAAACTTTGTGAGGAAATTTCTTAGAGTACTCCATTCGAAGTGGAGAGCTAAAGTGACGGCCATTGAAGAATCAAAAGATCTCTAAAAAATGTCACTAGACGAGCTAATCGGAAGCCTCAAAGTACACGAAATGGTGATGGAGAAAGATTCGGAAATCATCAAAGGAAAAAGAGAGAAAATCAAATCCGTTGCTCTAAAAGCAAGAACGGAATCAAGTGATGATGACGAATCTTGCTCCGGTAGTGAAGATGAAGAGTATGTCATGGCCATTAGAGATTTCAAAAAGTTCTTTAGAAGAAGAGGAAAGTTTGTAAGACAACCTCGAGAAGAAAAGAAGCCATTCCGAAAAGATCGGGATGACAAAAAGGGTAAAGGTGAAAGAAAGTGCTTTAGATGCGGTGATGCAAGTCATCTAATAGGATATTGTCCCAAGCCACCTAAAAGCAAAACTCAATGAGCTTTTGTAAGTGGTGCTTGGAGTGATAGTGAAGATGATGAAGGGTCAAGCAAGGAGGAAATCACTCTAATGGCACATGAGTCAAACGAGGTACATTTCGACTCATCTTATTCCTCTATTGATGATGACACTTTGCAAAAACAATACAATCAATTGTGTGAGCTAAGTCTAAAATCATAACTAAAAATAAATTTTTAAAGACTAAAAAGGAATTTTTAGAAAATGAAGTCTATGAGTTAAAAGAAAAGGCAAAATGATTAGAAAAGGGAAAAGCAAATGACGATGGCTGCAAATCATGTCAAGAGCTTAATCTTGAAATAGAAAAACTAAAGCTCACACAAGATGTTCTAATCGAACATAATTCTAAATTTAAAAGGTTTAACAAAAACATCGCTTGTGCCGATGAAATAGTTAGAATTCAGAAAACACCAGGAAACATGAATGGGCTAGGATTTAATGAGGTATTAATTCCAAAGAGTCAAAAAAACGGCCGAAAAGGACAAACAAACTATCAAAGCTGTTGTAGTGCAGCACGGACCAGACGGACCCAAAATAAGGGCTCCGTCCGTTGAAAAAAATGGTGCCGTGGGGACTGCAGCAGGACAGAATGCTTGTGATACGGACCGTAGGGAATTTGTCAAAGTAACAAAGAAAACCAAGGATAGTGTTAAACTAAAACCTGCTGTTACATCAGGAGTAGGACTTGCTAAAAATGAATTTAGATCAAAAACTACTCAACAACGACATAAAACACCTTTTTCCAAACGCCCCTTTCCTAAAAGCAACCACAACATACAACCAAACTATCAACATAACGGTTGGAATCAAAATTTCCCTAGACCATATCAAACTCCAGATTACATGTCATGGAACTCTTACCCATCGTTTCCATACATGAATCAAATAAATGGTATGTTTAACCCAAACGGACCCATGAGATATTTGGGACCAAACGCTTGAGTTATTTGCTTCTTAGGTATGCTTGAAAGTTGGATTAGAACCTCATGAGTGGATAAAAGATAGTAGATACTCACGACACATGACGGGTAACAAAAGTCTCTTCTCAACATACCAAGAGTATGACGGAGGTAATGTCACTTTTGCTAGCAATCTCAAAATCAAAATCATTGGCAAATGTACGATCGCTCATAACTCCTTAACTATTGAAAATGTTGCTCATGTCGATAGGTTAGGATTTAATCTACTTAGTATTAGCAAATTATGTGATAAAAATTATAAAGTGCTATTTGAAGAAAATGGTAGTAAAATACTAAAAAATGGTATCACCGTAGCTAAAGGAGTTAGGAAAAATAACATATACGTCATGAAAATAGATAGAACATCTAATGACAAACTTTGTTTAACAACATTAGATGATAGCTCAACTCTTTGGCATAGACGCTTAGGTCACGCTAATATGAGACTTATACAAAACCTATCTTCAAAAGAACTAGTTAGGAATTTACCAAAACTTAAATATAACCAACATTTTTGCGACGCTTGCAAAATTGGTAAACAAACCCATAGTAGTCATAAGGCTAAAAACATGGTGTCCACATCTAAGTGTCTAGAACTTTTGCATATAGACTTGTTTGGTCCATCCGCTATAAGAAGCTATGGAGGCAACTTATTGATAAGGTTTTAAAAGGTACCATTTTGAGGGGTCGTTTTAGCCCTTATTTGATCACTTTTGTATCCGTTATTGCTTAATATCGTTCCTTTTCACTTTTTAGGTCTCTTGAAGGCAAAATGCTGGAATGGCACTTATTTGGACGAAAAGGCGCGAATATATGAAGAAAATGGCCAACGTCAAAATCGAGACACTTACAGCTGCTGAAATTAGAAGGCGACGGCGTCTGGTGCTAATTGCGACGCCGTCCGAGGATTTTTGTGACGGTTCAGAACCCAAAACTCGTATTTTCAAGTGACGACGTCCAGTTGTAAAAGAGTAGGCCGTCGGTACTCAGACGGCCTAGATGCAATCCAGACGACGTCAGAAGCTGAAGAGGACGGCGTCACGGACATAAGGTGACGCCGTCGCAAGGTTAACGTGGCCAAGACGAAACCCTAATGACGGCGACACGACGGCGTCACGAAACATAAGGTGACGTCGTCGCATATGTAATCTTATATATAGAATCCGAATTTTTCAGTTTTAGGGAGAGTCTTTTGGAGTGAAAACCTAAAACCGAACCTAAGGTGTCTTGTACAGTATTTTAGGGTTTTAAACCCTATCTTACATCAAGATAAGTATTTACTTCATTAATTCAATTAAGTCTTTGATTATTTGTGTGTATGCTTGCATGTTCTCCATGTCCGGCTAATTTATTTGTGTGTTTGCTTAGGAAGTATGAAACTTAATTATTGAATATTGATTGGTTGTTTCTTATCTTAGTTGATTAATGATCTAGTAATGCGATAGGTCATTCGTTGTGTACTTAATGCTTGATTCATCTTTGTGAACCTTAGAATATAATTACCTGAGTAGTTGTAAGCTAAACCATCCAAAGAGTGCCTTAGAGTAAGAGTTTATTATCCCTAGTGGGTTTTGTAGACGAGACCCTTTGGTAAGTTCAAAGAGTTAGGGAGAAACGCATACCCTACAACTTTAGACACACAACGCAACTAAGAATAAGGATGTGACAACTCAACCATCAATAGGAGATAATTAAGGAGTAGTACAACCTAAGTAAACACATCTTTAAACTATCATACGAGCACACATTAATTAGACATAGACTCCCACAACCTTAGTTTAGATAATTAGATAATAGTAGAGTAATCGGTAGAAATACCAACCCCCCCAATCCAATACCCGAGATTCATACCTTTCCATTTCATAAAATATAAAAATACAAAAAATAATCTTCCTCAACCTTAACCTTAGCGTAGTAACTCCTTACTAGCATTCCTATTCCCCTAGAGAACGATATCAATACCCGTGGCTTACCCTAATTACTACACTACAACGATTAGGTTCACTGCTTAGGGTGTTATAAAACTTGCTCGAAGAAAAGGAAGTTTCCTTGACCCCGAACGACGCGTGTAGCGTTATCAAGTTTTTGGCGCCGCTGCCGGGGAATAGAATAGCTAGTTAGTAGTCCACCTCGTTTAGGTTCTTTGCTTGATTCCTATCAAGTAATTTTTTTTTTCTCATTTTTAGCTTTCTCTTAGTCTATCCCCCTTCTTCGTGACCTTTGTTCGTAATCCTATCACTTTTCATCATGGAAGGTGATAACCAACCACCACTCATCAACCCACCGCCAAATGACCCGCCAAGAGCCCGTACTCTTGGTGAATACTCAAGACCAAGCCACCTAGGCTATAGGAACACCATTAAGCTTCCCGACCAAGCCCAAACTACGGCCCTGCGATCCGACACCATCCGGTTGGTGCAAAACGGATGTGCATTCCATGGACTTCGTTCCGAAGATCCAAATCAGCATCTGAGGGATTTCCTCAAAATTGTCGATTCCATCGACCTTGATGCTACTACTCGGGAGACCACGCGCCTGCGTCTCTTCCAATTCTCTCTACGGGACCAAGCTAGTAATTGGCTTGAGCGACTTCCCGCCGGCTCCATCTCAAGTTGGGATGATCTTACCTCTCGCTTCCTTGCTCAATTTTTCCCACCGGGGAGAACCACTAAGCTTAGGAATGACATCTTGATGTTCCAACAACGTCAAGGTGAATCTCTCTACGAAGCATGGACCCGATTCAAGGACTTACTTCATAAAGTCCCTCATCACGGCATTGATCTTTGGCTCCTAGTCCAAATTTTCTATGATCATGTCAGTCTCTCTCTCCAACAAACCATTGATTACGCCTCCGGTGGAAGGCTAAGTAACCTCGATGCTGAGGCATGCTGGGAGGTTATTGAGGACCTTGCTCAATATGAAGAGGAAGGTTGGGAAACTTCAGTTGTTCAAGAAAACGGGTCAACTTCCCGAGCACAAGCAATTATGAGTATGGAGGCCCAAGTGAAAGCATTAATGGGAGTAACCACGCGTGCTGATGAACATATGAATGCTGTCAAGGAATTTTTTATCCCAAGAAAATCCCGGCAGGATGAATTCGAGGACATTATGTTGACATTTGTCTACAAGCAAGAAGAGGAAATAAAACGCCTCGAAGCTCAAATGCGAACAACTCATGACACTTTCTTGGGCCTAGCTAACAACTTCATGTTGAGCATCCGTGGTGAAATCGCAAAAAACAATATACCTAAAAAGCTAGAAAAGGTGTATGCAATACCAGGACATACCGGGATGACTCCCGAACCTTCTCCCTTAGTAAACCTCGATGAATCATATTCTTGCTTAAACCCGTGTCTCAACATTTCCCACTTAATCCCTAGAAACACATTCATTGGAATGGTGCACGTATCACTTCCCGATTTTTCCAATGCAAGGAAAAGTTCTTTCGGTTTTAAACCTAAAAAAAAAGAACCTCACCCTCAAGACTTCGGAACTTCTGAGATCACGATTGAAAGACAATTTGACATATGCATTGCTTACCATAGTGGAGATTACTGGTGGAATAACCAAATTGATTTTAAAATAAAAACCAAGTTTCTTGTCAAAAATAGTAACCAGATTTTTTATCCGGGCGGATTAAAAAAAAACTGTTTTCTTTTATGAAAATTTGTTCGTGACGCCGTCACACTTTAACGAGTGACGCCGTCGCTAAGCCAGATCAGACGTATTAATACAGCACCCATCTCTTTCATTCTTTACCCTACACATTTTTTATCCGCCCCACACCACACAAAAACGTATTCCCCACATCGAATCCACCATTTTTCCACAACAATCTCCACGAGGTAAGTAATCTACATAGATCTTTGTCTATTCAATTGTTCTAATTCATGTTCAATTTCGTTTTCCCCTCTTTTCTCAAATCCGAAAACCCCAACTAATTTGATCTATTTCGCCCTTGAAATCTTGTTAAGGCTTAAGATTAGGCGCAGTAGTAGTGTTACCATATGGGGGTTAACTTTGCGAGAAGCCTTGACGGCTTAGGAGTCAAAACCACCTGGCCGTTATGCCATTGTTGCTGCAACAAGGGTGTTTGGGTCAAGGGTTATGGCTAGAAACTTGGACTTTTCCCTCGCAAATGTCGGATTCAAAAAATTGGTCGAGCTGACGGCGTCAGGTGTATTCTGCGACGCCGTCAGTACCTGCTTGTGTCGTCCTTTGCATCGCAAATGATACTCATTTGCTCTCCACTTATTTGATTTCTTGTTTCAGATGAGCAGAAGAGTAAAAAGGACTAGGGGACAATCTTCTAATACTCAAGAAAACATTGCGGACACAATCATTGGGTGGGGGGTATTTATTGAAGAAGGATGTCAAGCCAGTTACAACGATTTACTCCATCAGACTATTGATTCAGGGGCTGTGTTGGACTGGGCATTTCTGGAGGAGAATGATTTGGCTATGGAATTTTCGAATAGTTTTAGAAGGGATAAGTTCACTGATCCCCAATGGGAAAGATTGTTTCGAATTAGAGAGCCCGTGTATGGCGAGTTGGTACGTGAGTTTCACGCATCATATTTGCCAAATATCAATGCATGTCAGGATAATATTGATTTCCAAGGGATCCGATTTAGGTTAGGAGGGGACTGGAGGCAAATGTCGACGCTTGAGTTTGGATGGAGGTTGGGACTGTATACATCTGAGGATGCTGAGAGTGATGTTTTTAGGACTCGTTTTGCAACTGGAATTACCCATAAGGACGAGATGTTGGTATTCAGTTCTGGAACACGATTGCTGATGGGGAGTACATTACTGGGGGTACCCTCGCTTCACAAATCCGGGATCCACGGGTTAGGCTCATACATCGCTACCTCACCTTCTCTATTACAGGAAGACATGCCACGAGCCATCGTGTCACCTTACCGGACCTATTCTATCTCTACTGCATATTGGCCGGGGGAGTACACTGCAACATCCCGTTCTGGTTGGCCGATTACTTGAGAACTGCAAGTGGGATTAGGTTGGAGGATAGGGTGTATGGGGGCATGCTTATCACCCGGTTAGCTCGATCCTTAGGTGTATTGGCAGGGGAGGTACCTGCGTACCTGAGTACGATGGCAGCACCCAGGGTCGTCAAGGCTAAATCTCTAAAAGCTATGAATGTCCTGATGGATTATGGTAGAGGTTATACTTGGTTCCATTCTCAGCCTGCCGTTCAAGGTGGTGAGGACGACAATGATGAGGAGCCACAGGTACCAGCACACCAGCAGGGGGTGAAGCAGGAAGCTCCACTGACGCCTACAGGCACATGTCTAGTGGAGATTGGCAGGCCTACCAGGGAGCATGGATGGGGCGCATGGATACATGGATGGCGCAACAGGACCAGAGGGCTAGCTGGACCTACGACCATACTGTCAGACATATGCATCATCTGTCCATGCGTGATCAGCTTGACCCACATCTCCAGATTGATCCTTTCCCAGGGAGGGAGGAGGACTATCCACCCTATGGGTATTTGGGCCATCTTCCCCCTGGTTATGACTATCGTTATGGACCCCCTCCCCAGTGATTGATGTAGTAGTTTATGGATTGAGTATGGTTGGTTATTGAAACAATTTTTATTTTGGCATGTAATAATCTTGGACATCTAAATTAGTAGTGACCTTTGAACTATGTGGTGTTTATTTACATGTGGTGTAATTTATCTTGCTTGTATGTTTTATCTTTGTTTGTGATTTATCTTTCTTCTTTTTATTAATTGTTTATCCTCATGTTTAAATTTGTAAAAATGCTTTATTTTGTTTTTAACTTCGTCTTAATTGCATATAAAGGTATTTTACATAAAGGATAAGTGTAGGGAGGATTACACACGTTTTCAAAAGAAACGTAAACATGAGAATAACAATTAACTAAAAGATATTTATGTTTGTTTGTTCGAGTCAAATGCTTGTATCGAGTCATAATGGATGTTTTGCAGAAATTTTTCCAGATTCTAAAGATGTAAATTTTCCAGAATTTTTTCCAGAAAATCGCAGACCATTTTTTGTCAGGATAACCTGACGGCGTCAGGATTGCAACCTGACGGCGTCAGGAAGGAGTAAAAACATCAGATTACTTTTTTTCTCGTTTTCTGAGCTACTTATAAATTTTTGGAATTTTCCAGGTCTTAATTTTCTTAGAAATTCTGTAAACATCCATTCCACAAGCATTATATCCTAGTTTAAATCGAGTCATATATATACTATTACCGCCGATTTTACGCGAAGGTTTCGTTTGTTTTCTTCAAGTGTGCAGGTTTAGTTTGTCAAGAAGAAGTTACATAAGATTGGAAGGAGCTTTTCACGCAATAATTCTTCTTGAAAAGGATTTAACCACCACTTTACACGGATCCTACCGAGCTAATCAGGGGAGTATTAGTTTCTTTCGTTTTTAATTACCTTCCATTATCATAACTTTGATACTTTCGGGGAACATTGGGGACAATGTTCAGTTTAAGTGTAGGGAGGGAAAATAAAACGGGAACTTTGAAACTATGCTTATCCTTGACTATTTGCTTTGTCCAATTGTGATTGTGTAATAAACCATGAGGAAATGTCGGTTAGGGTAATTTTGGCACCAAATTTAAAATTTTTCATGACATATAGGAGTGGGCCATTAGTCTTAACAAAAGCGTCTCATGGATAGGAAGTTGCATGACTAGCACACAAAAACCCTTTACCACCCAAATTCCACCAAAATGTGAGGATCGCCCTTAGATTAGTAGGAATTAAAGCATTCATCTTCAATGCTTAGAGTGTGAACCGATAGTATATTAGATTCTAGAACTTGTTTTGTGATGTATTCCGAGATCGCAAGTGAGGCTACACTTGTGTAGTTAGGAATAACTAAATGATAAGAGGCATTAGGATAACCCTTGTTTGATACCCGTAATATAATTACTTCTTCCATATCGGTTGAGTAATTCCCCCACACCTTTTGCGTTGTCCTCATCTTTAGTACACGATACCCCTAGTTAACCCCTCAGAGCCTATCCTTTTCGCGGTTCTCGTGATGTTTCGGTTTTTCCGGAATATCAATGAAGAGCATTGTTTACACCCCACTCCCAAATATACACCCAAATCGCCTTAGCCTACCCCTTATGCACTCACTTTTAGTGCAAATGTTTGTTATCACCCTAAACCCTTAGTTCAATTATCTAGTTGCTTGCATAAGTTGCTAAGTCAAGTCATATCCTTTGTATACAGTTTTGGGACGATTGAGATTCATGGGAACAGTTAAAGTTTATGAAATGACGGGAAGGGAACGTTAAAATTCAAATTCCCTTTGTTTGCGTAATAATGTACCCCAAGTGTTTTGATCTTTTCAATTCGGGTCAAATTAGTGTTAGAATAATAAAAACTCAAGTGTAGGGATATGCCTCTAAATCCCATTTTGATGTTATCGTAGAGGATGGTAGAGTAAAGTGTATGGGAAAAAAAAATACGGGCTACCATCCTACATCTATCTTTGAATTTATGTTTTTTTATTTCAGTTATCTAGAGTTTAGAGTGTCGAGTCTCGGCTTAGCAACGCCATTCTTCATATGCATTTAACATAGAAATTTTTGACTTACCACCACTAAATAGCCTATCCCACCAAACCCTTGTTTCCCTACCGTAAGCCTAACATTACAACCCTTTAAAAGACCTCTTTGATAGTCTTTCCTAGGTGCTTACGCCAAAGCGATGGAGGTTTGATCTATTCTCAAGCCTATAGTAATCTATGTACTAGGATCGGTTAATGAGTGTTTATCTTCCATTTTCTATTTGTTATATTTCATATATACACCCGAGAGAGATGTGAGTATCCAAACACCCCATGTGAGGTGCTAGTATGTAATTTCCGTGCTTGTTATGACTTTTGCGGGGCTTATATGTGTTGTGGACCATTTTGAATTAATGCTTCATGACCCCTAACTTATAAATTAATTGGTTAAAAGCACATTTGCTTGAGGACAAGCAAATAACAAGTGTAGGGATATTTGATAAGGTTTTAAAAGGTACCATTTTGAGGGGTCGTTTTAGCCCTTATTTGATCACTTTTGTATCCGTTATTGCTTAATATCGTTCCTTTTCACTTTTTAGGTCTCTTGAAGGCAAAATGCTGGAATGGCACTTATTTGGACGAAAAGGCGCGAATATATGAAGAAAATGGCCAAAGTCAAAATCGAGACACTTACAGCTGCTGAAATTAGAAGGCGACGGCGTCAGGTGCTAATTGCGACGCCGTCCGAGGATTTTTGTGACGGTTCAGAACCCAAAACTCGTATTTTCAAGTGACGACGTCCAGTTGTAAAAGAGTAGGCCGTCGCTACTCAGACGTCCTAGATGCAATCCAGAAGATGTCAGAAGCTGAAGAGGACGGCGTCACGGACATAAGGTGACGCCGTCGCAAGGTTAACGTGGCCAAGACGAAACCCTAATGACGGCGACACGACGGCGTCACGAAACATAAGGTGACGCCGTCGCATATGTAATCTTATATATAGAATCTGAATTTTTCAGTTTTAGGGAGAGTCTTTTGGAGTGAAAACCTAAAACCGAACCTAAGGTGTCTTGTACAGTATTTTAGGGTTTTAAACCCTATCTTACATCAAGATAAGTATTTACTTCATTAATTCAATTATGTCTTTGATTATTTGTGTGTATGCTTGCATGTTCTCCATGTTCGACTAATTTATTTGTGTGTTTGCTTAGGAAGTATGAAACTTAATTATTGAATATTGATTGGTTGTTTCTTATCTTAGTTGATTAATGATCTAGTAATGCGATAGGTCATTCGTTGTGTACTTAATGCTTGATTCATCTTTGTGAACCTTAGAATATAATTACCTGAGTAGTTGTAAGCTAAACCATCCAAAGAGTGCCTTAGAGTAAGAGTTTATTATCCCTAGTGGGTTTTGTAGACGAGACCCTTTGGTAAGTTCAAAGAGTTAGGGAGAAACGCATACCCTACAACTTTAGACACACAACGCAACTAAGAATAAGGACGTGACAACTCAACCATCAATAGGAGATAATTAAGGAATAGTACAACCTAAGTAAACACATCTTTAAACTGTCATACGAGCACACATTAATTAGACTTAGACTCCCACAACCTTAGTTTAGATAATTAGATAATAGTAGAGTAATCGGTAGAAATACCACCCCCCCCTATCCAATACCCGAGATTCGTACCTTTCCATTTCATAAAATATAAAAATACAAAAAATAATCTTCCTCAACCTTAACCTTAGCGTAGTAACTCCTTACTAGCATTCCTATTCCCCTAGAGAACGATATCAATACCCGTGGCTTACCCTAATTACTACACTACAACGATTAGGTTCACTGCCTAGGGTGTTATAAAACTTGCTCGAAGAAAAGGAAGTTTCCTTGACCCCGAATGACGCGTGTAGCGTTATCACTTATACACTTTGGTCATAGTAGATGATTACTCAAGGTTTACTTGGATGTTGTTTTTGAAAACCAAAAATGAAGCTTTTGATAAATTTGAAATTCTTAGCAAGAAAATTCAAAATCAACTAGGCGTTAAAATCGTGTCGATCCGAACGGATCATGGTCGTCAATTTGACAATGAAACACAATTTGGAAACTTTTGTGATACAAATGGTATAACACATAACTTTTCGGCTCCTAGAACACCTCAATTGAATGGAGTTATAGAACGTAAAAATAGAACCATTCAAGAAATGAGTAGAACAATGCTTAATGAACAAAACATTCCTCAAACATTTTGGTGTAACGCCGTTGACACTTCTACATATATTTTAAATAGAGTCCTAATACGTCCTTTCTTAAACAAAACCCCATATGAGCTTTATAAAGGTAAAAAGCCAACTTTAGGATATTTTAGAGTATTTGGATGTAAATGTTTTATTCTTAATACTAAAGATTATCTCACCAAGTTTGACCCAAAGTCTTATGAAGGTGTATTTCATAGTTATTCTCAAACTAGTAAAGCTTACATTGTCTTAAACAAAGAAACAATGAGAGTCGAGGAATCGTTGAACATAACATTCGACGAAAGTCCACCTCCCTCTAAGACATCACCTTTGGTAGATGATGACTTAGTTGAAAGTCAACTTATAGAAATTCAAGAAATAATTGAAAATGACAAGGAAGATGAACAATTAAATAATGATATTATAAACATCAAAGAATCCAAAATTCATCCTTTAGAAAAGGTCATAGGACAACTAAATCAAAGAACCTTAAGATCACAAGCCAAAAATCAAAGTAATCATTTTTGTTTTTTTAGCTACCATCGAACCGAAAAACATAAATGAAGCAATAAAAGATGAATCTTGGGTAATTGCTATGCAAGAAGAGTTAAACCAATTCGTTAGAAATGATGTTTGGAAACTAGTTCCAAAACCTAAAGATCAAACTATAATTGGAACGAAATGGACTTTTCGAAATAAAATGGATGAAAATGGTGTAGTGTCTAGAAACAAAGCTAGGCTTGTCGCACAAGGTTATAATCAACAAGAGGGGATTGATTATGATGAAACTTATGCACCGGTAGCTAGGCTCGAGTCTATTAGAATCTTACTTGCATATGCATATGCTTATGACTTTAAATTATTTCAAATGGATGTTAAGAGTGCGTTTCTTAATGGGTTTATTAACGAAGATGTGTATGTTGCTCAACCTCCTGGTTTTACCGACTTTGAGAAACCACATCATGTCTTCAAACTCAAGAAAGCTTTATACGGTCTTAAGCAAGCACCAAAAGCTTGGTACGATAGACTTAAGACTTTTCTTGTTGAAAACAAATACACCATGGGATTAGTAGATAATACTCTTTTTACCAAGAAAAATGAGTCACACATTATCATTGTTCAAATATACGTTGATGACATCATATTCGGATCAACTTGTCAAGAGCTATGTGATGATTTCTCTAAAATCATGCACGATGAGTTTGAGATGAGTATGATGGGTGAATTAAACTTCTTTCTTGGACTCCAAATTAAACAACTAGAAGATGGCATATTCTTTAACCAATCTAAATATATAAAATATATGCTTAAGAAATTTGGTCTTGAAGATTCGAAACCAACTAAGACACCCATGTCTTGGGACAGTAAACTCACCAAGGATGAGGAAGGTGAATTGGTAGATAACTGATAACATCAAATAGTCCTGAGTTTCTAAGCGTTAATTTCCCCTTTTATCATCACATTTTGAGTAAATTATTAGTGAAAACATCCTTATTCCTTATTATTTTATTTCAGGACGCATTCGAAGTAAGGAAGCTGCAATTGGACATTTTCAAGCCCTATTGATCCAACTGTCTCTTAATTACGGCGTAACCAAGTGATGAAGTTACGACGCAACTAATGATTTCGAAGGCTACGACGTAACCCTCAGCTCAGGTTACGTCGTAACTACTGATATATATTAAATCAACAAAGACTACGGCGTAGCTCTCAGCTTAGGCTACGCCGTAACATAGATTTGCACTAGATTATAACAGCTACGGTGTAACATCAAACAAGGTTACGCCGTAGCCAATGGATAAGCACTGAAGATTGAATGAAGTTACGGCGTAACTACCTAATAAGGTTACGCCGTAACTATGTTGAAGCCTATAAATAGTTGATGGTTTCATCAGTATTAGATATCTCTCCTTTCCTAAACCTTCTAGAGTTTGGGGAGATCAAAACACAGAAGAAGAAGCATGGTTTAGGAGCATGAACAATGAAGTCCCCGTCTACGATTTTCTTTGTATTTGAGTTTGGATTCTTTTTATATTTTTCTAGATCTTATATTATGAATTCATGTCATTAATTAAAGTTTGCATTTATGTTATTGTTATTCTCTATAATTCTTTATAGACATTTGCTAGTCTTTTCATAGATCGCTAGCCTTGGTAGTATTATAAGCTTGGTAGTATCTAAAGGGCTAGGAGATATGATCAACTGACCTCAGTCTGATAGATAGCGAAGTATGGGAGGAATTGGCCATAGTATGACCACTCTTCGTGTGCGAATTGACCAAATGATCACTTATCAAGTGGAGGTATTTAAGAGGTTAGGGGGAATCTAAGTTCCTAACGGTCGGGTTCCCACCATCTAGATCTAGTAGATTTGGTGCTTAATGACTGCTATTAGGTTGCCGAATGATCCCGGGTGACTTGCTCATCTTGGTGAGGAATCTAAGAACCATAGGCCATGACGAATCGACCAAATGAGTCTGGTGATAATTAACCACTATATTGAATCTTGGTATCGGGAATCAATTCATATTTGTAGTCTTTATTAAGCTTCGTTTATCTAACTCTTTCCCCTAAATTTCTGGTGTCTGTGTAAGTAGAATAATAGCATATCTAGGGATTATATCAACTTTGTCTACCCATATATTATCAATATTTTATCTAATCATCTTAGTTCTTTCAAGTTCACAGCTCTCTTGGGACGATACTCGGATTTACCTAAGGCTTTACTACATCTGATCGGGCACTCTGTTCGTTAGTATGTGTCTATCCTAAGTTATCTAAGTTTTATAAATATTAAAAGCAGGATGAAATAGCACATCAATAACACTAAATATAGAGGAATGATCGGTAGCATACTCTATCTCACGGCTAGTAGATCCGACATTATGTTTAGTGTTTGTCTATGTGCTCGCTTTCAAGAAAATCCAAAGGTATCACACTTAGAAGCCTTGAAAAGGATATTTAGATACATTAAGGGAACGACATGTTTAGGATTATGGTATCCCAAAGGAACGGGTGTAGAAACTATAGTATATGCCGACTCGGATCATGCCGGTGACTATGTCGATAGAAAAAGTACAAGTGGTATTTGCACTTTCGTCGTACATTGTCTCACCTCATGGTTTGCAAAGAAGCAAACGGCTTTAGCTATCTCAAACACTGAAGCCGAGTACGTCTCAGCCGGAAAAGCATGTCAACAAGCTCTTTGGATGAAGCAAGCTCTCATGGATTACGGAATTCATCTCAACGATATCGTTATATTTTGCGACAACAAAGGAGCTATCGATCTCAGCAAAAATCCCGTCCAACATGCTCGTACGAAGCATATTGAAATCCGTCATCACTTTCTTTGCGACAATGTTCAAAAAGGAAACATCTCAATTGAGAAAGTGTCCTCTGAAGACAACATTGCCGACATTCTAACTAAGCCTCTCAAACGAGAACCATTTAATCTTCTTAGACTTGGTTTGGGGTTAATGGAACCAAACATGTAGGAAAAACATAGCCTAAACCTTAGAACAAACAAAACAAAACAAATTTGTTTTGAACCTGCTATTGTACCCACGGCACCACACGACAACAAAGAAGGAACCAAAAATTTAGTGTCGTATGGTCCGTGGTGACTACAGTTGCAAAAATGCTACTTACAAAACATCCTCTTCCTCACAACCCACTTTACCAAAACGTATAAACATTAGACCTAGTGCACAAAATCATTACATGGGGTTTGTGTATATTTTTGTACAAAACATGGATTCAATTGGCAAATTGCATAACTAGTCATTGAAATTAGGTACTACATTATCAAATTGCATAAACAAATCATGTTTCCCACTAATCAAAAGATAATGACTATAAGGTTTTACTCAAATAACCAAACACCCCATGTCAAATTTTTGAAAAGCTTATCACTTGTAGGAAAACAATTTTTCATTGTTAATACAAATAGAAACGTTAAATTTTCATCACATGCATGCTCTTGAATACTAAAGGTATTGCATAACTAATATGCATTCCCGGGTATATTCAAATGAAGTCACATTGAATTAGGAGCGTTTGGGTTATCTCATGCCGTATGCCAAACACCCCTACTAAAGACTATTTTATGCATAAAATGAGTCGAGATAACCGCAACTCCAAATTGTTTTCATATAGGCACACACTAGAATCAAAACGTTCAGTTTATTCTCATTTTTAACATATAAATTCTTGCTCATAGGAATAACCATGGTAGCCGCAAGATTCTATGATCACAAGGATACCGTTAACTACATTCCCAAACATCACAAAACCAAAGGACTTTCCAAGGAACAAGTCGAAATCTTTAAGAGTCTAGAAACAAGGTACTTACATGAGGGTAGAACCATTCACTCCTCTTTTGTCGACAATACCAATCTCCGTCAAGAGCTAGCCGCTATTCAATTTGATTGTCTCCTTGACATCGATGAACCTATTTGTCCTAGGTTTGTGTTAGAGTTCTATGCTAGTCTCGCCGGTTTCATTGATGAAGAAGATGAGTTTAGCCTTAGGTTTAAGATCCATCAAAATGACTACACCATCTCCTTAACCCAATTTGCTCAAGTGCTAGGAATTCCCAACCGAGGGACATGTGTCTACTCGGATAAGTGGTCACTCACCATCCTTGATGCAATCAATTACCGCTCTCTTCCCTACCAAACTCCTTTAGCGGATAAGGATGTCATCCGTGAGCGCCTATTTACCCCAAAGGGTGATACAACCCGTGTCACCCGAAAGGGAAAAGAGGTGAACCGAGATCCATATGGAATGGAGCTCAATGAACTTAAGCCCGAATTTAAGAAATAGGAGGAACTACTTAGAGCCAACGTCATTAGCACCATAGGGAATAGGGATCATATCAACGCTTGCCTTTGTCACATGCTCAATAACTTGTCCACCCATCAACCATTCAATTTAGCCTACTACATTGCTAGGAGAAAGATTGATATTCCAACTCAAGGATCGGTTGCTCTTATTTACGGGATGCTTCTCGCCCATCTCTATAGAGCCTTTGCACCAATTCCACCAAGCCCAAAAGGGTTGCAACTTCACTATGAGCTCATCCCTCACATCTTTATGCCCTTGAGTGATGAGCGAGTGGCTAAGACAAAAGGCAAAAGAGCAAAACCTCCAACTCCATCATCATCATCATCAAATAGCTCCGAGGATGGTCTTCTAAACTCTCGCCTTCCATCTCATAAGTATTATGCGTCTCTTCCCGAGATTGAGAATGAATCAGTGAAGTTCAAAAAAACTAATGGGATGTTCAAGTGCCTTGGTAGGATGATGAACAAGATTGACAAGAAGTTGGACAAGTGAGGGTCCTTTTAAGGAGTGTTTGGAACAAGACATTAACTTTAATGTTTGATACAATTTGGTTGTTTTTAATTTGTAGGATGATTATATAACTCAAAATAATGATGTATGCTAACAATCTTATGCAGGGGGATAGCACAAGTGTGTTATCAAATTTTACCCATTTTCACTTTAATGTGAAAATCGCTAGCCCTTGGTCAAAGTCTATGCTCCACTATGTTTGCGTACGTGTTATTTGATTTTCCAAATTAGAAATAATTAATGTCACATGTTTTGAGAAAAATTTCAGGTTTCGGAAAAGTCCCTGACCTTTAAAAACCTGTTCTGTGAACTTTTCTGGTGTCCACGGATCAGACGGCACCAAAAATTTGGTACCGTCTTATGGAAAACTAGAATGGGGGTTGAATAGTTTTGCCGATTTTAATTTAGTTTCAAAAACTTTAGATTCGATAATATGTGAGATCTTATAGATGTAGAGAAAGTATAGATCTAATGATGAAGCAAGTAAATAAAGTAATGCAAAGGGATAGAAATGACATAACCGATTTATAGTGGTTCGGCTACAAGGACACCTTCCTTGCCCTACTCCACTCCCCGAGTCACCTACTCAAGAGTTCAAGCACTATGTCAACAAACTCTTTCAACTTGGCGGAGAAGCCTTCACAACGTTGCTTACACCTTTTTCTGGTACAAAGCTAAATACCGAGTCCGTAACACGGTGGACCAAACCAACACGACTATTACACAACAAATATGTGAAATATCAAATACAATTTCTTCGCTACATAAATCTTGTGGAGGAACAAATCAATCAAGGACCTCTTACTTGGATGACTTGTAGAATGCTCGTGATCTCGCTTTAGAGAAGGACCTATATGAGAATCACTAAAGAAAGAAAGAAAGAAGTACTCTCTAGATCAAGTGATCTTTTGTTAGAAGAGAATGAGAGTATATGAGAGAATTAGTAAGAAGAGGGGTGAGTTAGAATGAAGAAATGGCTCTCTATTTATAGGCAAATTCTGCCACTGTTCCCCGGATCCCACGGATCCCTCTCACAAGGGATCCGTCTAGTGTAATCCTAGGGATCCGTGGGACGCTCCTCTTTGCTCATGGGTCTTTTGGCTATGGGTCATGAGTCATGGGTTATGGTTTTGTCCATGGGTATTTATTTAGATTCAATGTATCTAATGAGTACATTGTATCTAGTCTTGTGGGTATGGGTCAATACCATGGGTTATGGATATGATCCATGGGTTGTGATTTTTACCCATCCTAATAAACTATTACAACAAATGATTAATTACAATATTTTTGTAAAAGATGGCTATATGTAAAGGCTTTACAAAAATAACATGTATCCTTGTAATTGTACTTAAGATAACATTATATTTGTTATCAACAAAACACAAAGAGATCGCAAAATATTAATAAACATTTTTAAGGTTTATTTGTATTAACAATCCCCCCTTTTTGTTGATGACAAAACATAATGTTATGATGAGTAAAACTTAAGAATAGATGTATGTTTTGAAAGCCCTTAAGTTTTACTTCTTCTCCCCCTTTTTGTCGAAACAAAAAGTTAACCCATCAAAGAAATAAAATGTGGAAAAATGGTCCACGTATCGCTTACTCCCCCTTGACGGTAGCTCCCCCTAGTTTGGGGCGTCAAGTGAAGAAAAATTAAAAAAAATCCTACAGAGAGAAAGGTTAGTAAAATGCTAAAATAATCTTGTGATTGACGAGAATCAAGATTGGGAGCCAAGGTATGTAAACAAGGCCTTGTAATAAAACAACAAAGTGTAGTGGTATTTATGCCACCTACAAGCATGAAAATGACTCAAAATAAAAGTACTAAAAGTAGAAAAATAGTAGTAATGATTCCGTCCATGCTTGCATAGGGTTATGGATGGAGGTTTTGATGAGTAATGGTATTGATGCGATCAAGGATGAGGTTGAGTATGAATCGCATTTCTTTCCTAACTTCTATTGCAATTTCCCTAGTAGATTGGCAATGTTCACAATGTAAGTGATGTGGGTAATGAGTGCGGAAGTTTTCTGGGTTGTTTTGATTTGTGAGTTGCGGAATATGTGGTGGAAAAATAGGAAAATACGGATCAAAGACCGGAATGGTTGGAAGTGTTGGTGGAAAAGAACCTAGATTTTCTTGTAGTTTAATGGGAGCTAAGGGTGGTGATGTTGCAAGATCATTGAATATTGTGTTTGGAGAAGTGGGAGGTGTCTAAAAGACTATTTCTTTTTGTTTTGGTTCTTAAGATCTTGTTGGAATCGTAAGGAGTTCCAAAAGAGTGAATTTAGGTGATGAAGATGGTGTACTTGTTGGTGATGAAGGAGGTGCTATAATGGAAGCATCTTGTGGTGAGTTATTTAATAGTGATGAGCCATTTGATGATGGTTTTCCTAAACAACAAGATCGGATGCTAATCCGTGCGGATATCCTAGAGTTTGATTGTGGTATTTTGGAAGGTGGTAGTACAAAAGTTTGGGTTTCATGATGAGGGTTGTTTATACTAGGTGATTCATCTAAGTTGTAAGAGCTTGTGAATGACATGGTATTGTTTGTTTGTGAAGATGAGATGAATTACGCAAGCATTTTGGGAGTTCTATATATAGAAAAACAATGCATTGTAATAAATGCTTGACCCAAAATGTGAATTAAAATCTAATGATTAGATATAAATTTAAGGCATGTGATCATGAGAACACAAGCATTAAAGAACATACTCCAAAAAATAAAACTAATGTTGGAGTTTTCATCCAAAGTGAGAAAAATAGAAGGTAAAAATAGCTTATGTCTCACGGATCTCACGGATCCCACGGATCCTTCCCTTGAGGGATCCGTCCAGCATTAAGGCTGGGATCCGTGGGTCTGGTGATCCAGGCAGCACAAAATTTTCCTTGTGGAAACATTTTTGCCTAGTGTGTGCCTATATGCAAACTATTTGGAGTTGCGGTTATCTCGACTCCTAAGAAGAAAAGAAAAATAAACTAGAAGTGGAAAAGCATAATATTATGTGAGATAACCCGAAAACACATAGTTAGTACTTGAGTACATAATTTTGTGCTACCAATGCTCCTAATTCATTGTCGCTTAAATGAATGTACCCGAAAACACATATTAGTTATGTGTCCCCTTTAGCATTCAAAAGACATGAGATGCAATGAAAACGGGTTTTTACTATGTATTAATAATGAAAAAGCGATTTGTCCTAATCGTGAGAAATTGCTTTTGTGAAATTGATACGGGAAGAAGTATCATTTTTAGAAAACATTCCAAAAGAGGTTTCCATTTGTGAATAAAAATCGTTTTATTCCTTGAAAAGAAGATGTGTATGTAATTATGTGGTTTGAAAGAAAATAAAAAAATGAGTTATAAGTGAAAAACTTATCTTGGGTTTTGAAAATTCCCGTATTGTTTGTGAGTTGTGCATGAAATAGAGATCCTAGACTCAGAAAGAAGAAGGCTAGTGTTTACATACCTTGTAGAGTCAAAAAGTAAATTACGACGTTTGTTCCATGAGACCAAGACCAAGACAAAGTAGGTTGAATTGTTCCCTCTTCAATGGTTTGGTGAGGACGTCGGCTATGTTGTCTTCGGACGCTACCTTCTCAATAGAGATGTTCCCCTTTTGAACATTGTCTCTTAAGAAGTTATGATGAATCTCTATATGCTTTGTGCGAGAATGTAATACAGGATTCTTGCTTAAATCTATGGCACCCTTGTTGTCACATAGAATTGCTATGTCACTAAGATAAATGTCGTAGTTAACTAACGCTTGTTTCATCCATAGTGCTTGTTGGCATGCTTTGCCGGCAGAGACGTATTCGGCTTCGGTTATTGATATTGCTAATGCCGTTTGTTTCTTTGAAAACCAAGATGTTAAACAACATCCCATAAAAGTACATACCCCACTTGTACTTTTTCGGTCAACATAATCACCTGCATGGTCAGAATCTGCATATACAATTGTTTCTACTCTCGCGCCCTTAGGATGCCATAATCCTAATTGTGTTGTACCCTTAATATATCTAAATATTCTTTTTACGGCTTCTAGGTGTGATGTTTTAGGGTCTTCTTGAAACCTAGCACATAAGCAAACACTAAACATGATATCCGGCCTACTAGCCGTGAGGTAGAGAACACTACCAATCATGCCACGATATTTAGTATTATCTACGGATTCTTCGTCTTCATCTTTAGTGAGTTTGGTGTCGGATGACATTTGTGTCCTAATTGGTTTTGACTCTTCTAATCCGAAATTCTTTAACATCTCCTTTATGTATTTAGATTGATTAAAGAATATACCATCTTCTACTTGTTTGATTTGTAGACCTAGAAAGAAACTAAGTTCTCCCATCATACTCATCTCGAACTCGTCATGCATGATTTTAGAGAAATCATCACACATGTCTTGACAAGTGGATCTGAATATAATATCATCTACATATATTTGAACTATGATTATATGTGACTCTCTTTTCTTAGTAAAAGTGTGTTGTCAACTAACCCCATGGTATAGTTGTGTTTAATTAAAAATGACTTGAGTCTATCATACCTAGCTTTTGGAGCTTGTTTAAGACCGTAAAGGGCTTTCTTTAACTTATACACATGTTTAGTTTTTTCAAAATCGATGAAGCCCGGAGGTTGAGCTACATATACTTCTTCATTAATAACACCATTTAGAAAAGCACTTTTGACATCCATTTGATAAAGCTTTAGATCATTAGCACAAGCATACGCAAGAAGTATTCTTATAGACTCTAATCTAGCCACGGGGGTATAGGTCTCATCAAAGTCTATTCCTTCTTGTTGGTTATACCCTTGGGCAACGAGTCTAGCCTTGTTCCTAGACACTACTCCGTTTGCATCTAATTTGTTTTTATAAACCTATTTGGTTCCTATTATGGTTTGATTACTAGGTGGAGGGACAAGTGTCCAAACATCATTAGAAACAAATTGATTTAATTCTTCTTGTATAGCCATTACCCAACTTTCATCTTTTATGGCTTCTTGTGTATTCTTAGGTTCTATGGTTGAAACAAAACAAAATAAGCTACTTTGGTTTTGAACTTGAGACCTTAATGTTCTTTCGTTTAGCTTTCCTATGACCTTATCTACGGGGTGATCTTTGGACTCTTTAATATTTATGACTTCATCATTTAAAGGTTCTTCTTCTTCATTTATCTTTTTCTTTATTACTATAGCTTCACTTTCTACAATCTCGTCATCGACAAGAGGTGGAGAGGGTTTGGGTGGATTTTCATCAAATTTTATATTTCATGACTCTTCTACCTTCATTGTTTCTTTGTTTAATATGACTTAAGCTTTGCTATTTGGAGAGTAACCTAGAAAGATACCTTCGATTGATTTACGATCAAATTTTGTAAGGTAATCTTTAGTGTTGTCACAATTCTCATTTTCCGATCATTTCTCATACTCCATATTCATCATTTCATAACGGTTCATTCATGATTTTGCATTTCACATTAATCGCGTAAATTTTATATTAAAAAAAAACGTTATCGCGTGAGTTATTATTTTAAATATTTAATCCGTTACTTTCAAAAATGATCCCGATATATTTTTATACTTATGTTAGTTTATAAAAACTATATTTTGAGTTTACCTAGTGTTTTGAATTTATTTTGTATATAAATCGTTAAAGTTATATTATTACGACGTGTTTCTTAAAAACTATACGATAATCATTATATCACTCAAATTTCACAAGGAACGTATTTTTACAATTTTTATGATCTCATTATAATCTATTTTGATCTATTAAAAATTACTTTTACCTAAAATTACCTTAAATACACTAATATATACAAAATCCTACAAGTTACATTTATCCTACACTTTCAAATGATTACTTACACAATTATACAATATATAAAGATAAAAAAAATATATATATATGTTGGAAAAACATCCCCCCTTGGCCGACCAAGGGGGATGGGATATTAATTGATTGGTATAAAATTTCAACTTGACTGAATCTACACTTCATCTAACTTCACATCTCATTCAATTCATTTCACAAGTCAAGAAAGTTTTCTTCCTCTTTGTTTCTTATCTCAAACCGGCCATCCAAGATTTTTACAAGGGATCACAAAATTTTGCAAGCTCAAGTAATTACAATCTAGATCATACTCTTTATAAGGTTTTGAAATAAAAACCAAGAGTGTTTAAGTTAAACCTTGTTCCTTGCACCTCATCATATTAACTTGTAAGCATATCATTTATATTTTTCATATCTCCTTTTCATTTCATAAGTATCTCTTCATTTTTGGAGCAAGCATGCATGATTTGTGTTGTTTATACCATTTTTACATGATTTTTAGGAATATATATATATATATAAGGTCATCCTATAATTATCCCCTTGGTATACTTTGGGCTTGATGATGTTTAGGAACCCATGACACCCTAAGAAGGTGTATGGTAGGATTAGATTAGCTTTGGAGTTGATTTGAAGGGATTAGAATAGGTATGGTACGAGAAAAACTATTTTCGATAAGTATAAAAATGTGTTCTGTCCTTGTTTTGATTTTCTGGAAAATCCGACTGTAGGCACGACTTTTTGGCCTTGATATTTAGAAAATATACTTTAAAACGAATCCGTGGCCGCTTGAACGGATTAAAACGGAGTTATAACGAAGAAGTTATGAATTTTTAAAGTTTGACGACGAAATATATTTTTTTCTGAAATTTCAGCAACATGTTTTTGGTTAATTCGAGTTAAAAACGAGCCTTAAGCTTCACAAATTATTTCGACTTATCAAAAATATATTAGTATACTTTGATACGAAGCTAAGGACGTATTATACGTAGAAAACGGATTTGAAACGACTAAAATATGCACGTTTTTACAAACTTGCCGTAACTATTATTTTTAGAAAAACTATATTATTTTACGAGATAAGTATTACGGTAACTAAAACGACCATGTTGAGGGCTATTTTTAACTATAATGTGGAACTTTTTGGAACGAAATGTCTTCTAATAAAATCAATATCAACAAGCATATTTTTCAAAACGACTAACCGTTTGTATAGCGGAGTTGTAATAAATTATTTATGGATGCTTAAACTTGGCCGAAACTAATTTTTAAACAACATATTAGACAAAATCATCATCTTTAGCCCTTATTATCTTTATGTTCGAGACCTTTATGTCGAAAACTCCTGAACTGAAACTTTTAGATTTCGATACAAACTTTCTAAAACTGTTGAATTCGTTTCCTAACGATCGACGTACACCATTTTACGACTAGTTTTTCGGAGCCATTTTTGTTACTTTCAAGAAAATTCCGACGACTTTGTTTTACGACGAAAAGTGATAATTTCACTATAAAACATTACGAAACTATTGTAGGATGACGTTTTGACGTAAATACTTGTAAAGTCATTTTTGAATGGTCAAGACGTCAAAAGAGTATTCTTCGACGATAAGAGTATTATTTTCAAAAACTCATAAGTGGTATAAATAACATACGAAATGCATGCATAACATTACATTGCAACTCATTGCATATCATATCATTCATAATAGGTCAGTTTCGGGATTCACGCTACATTTCGGTGTAACCACTTTTGTCATCGCATCTATTCATCAAGTGAGTAATCACATCCCCTTTTTACTGTTTTACTATATTTTGGGGCGAAATGCATGAACCGTTCTTGAGCTAAATTGTTTACTACTTTTATTAATTAGTTTGACTAGAACTTGCGAACTCGAACAAATCCTTGAACTTAATTATGAAATAATGCCTTACTTGAACTTATTGAACCGTACGTGTTATGACCTTGTCCCAAAGTCTCCCATGTTCGGAGCATCACTATAAAGTCTCCCATGTTCGGAGCATCACTATAAAGACTCCTATGTTCGGAGTATATCTTTGGGAAGAGGCACCCAGTATATCTTTGGGAAGAGGCACCCATTATATCTTTGGGAAGAGGCACCCAACATAACTTTGGGTAGTGGCACCCAGCTTAATTTGGTTTCATCAGTAGCATCCCTGAATTATTATATTCGTGGTACTATATTGTGAACTATTATGACCGCTTATACTTGACTACTTCATACGCTATATTTTGTGCAATGGGTTGTGAATACACAGGTTGCAAGTTTTGTATGGGCGGAACTTGGAACTGAGTGGATTTACAATGCCTTTGCTTTGTGGACCATTTTCGTTAACCGAAAGCTTTGAATATTTCTTACGAGTTTTCTTATTTTTGCTAAACGTGTTTACTCACCAACTATTTTCATAGTTGACCCGTTTTTCTCTCATGCATTTCAGGTGATCGTTAGTAAGCTTTTTCTACCAGGTCTTGCATAATGAAGTTTTCACTTGTCACTACAAATCATTATGTAATAGGACGCAATATTTTGGGAAATAAACTTGTAATATATTTGCCGATGACGGCTAAACTAGTATTGTAATGGTGTTCTCTTTCTTTTAAATATTAATGTTGGTATGTTCTATTATCTTGTGCTTATGTTCCCTTCCGTTACACCTCGTGTTTCCGCCTCCGGCGAGGGTGTGACAAGTGTTAAGAATAAAACATTTGCTACCAAAGACTCTAAAGTGATCTAATGTAGGCTTTTTTGCCTCGGAGTAACTCATATGGAGTTTTACCTAAGATTGGTCTAATTAAGACTCGATTGAGTATGTACGTTGAAGTATCAACGGCATTGCACCAAAACTTTTGAGGTATGGATTGCACATTAAGCATGGTGCGACTCATTTCTTGTAGGGTTCTATTCTTTCTTCCAACTACCCCATTCGATTGTGGAGTGCGTGGAGCCGAGAAGTTGTGAGTAATACCATTAGCGTCACAAAAAGCTCCAAATTACACTTCATTATCGAATTCCCTACCATGATCCGTTCTAATAGACACTATAGGACTTCCTAGTTGTCTTTGGATTTTCTTGCTTAATATTTCAAAATAATTAAACGTTTCCGTTTTGTTCTTTAAGAATTTTGTCCATGTATACCTAGAGTAATCATCTACTATGACCAAATTGTAGTAGTTGCCTCCATAACTTTGGATAGCGGATGGACCAAATAAATCCATGTGTAGTAATTCTAGACACTTAGTTGTAGACACAATGTTTTTAGCTTTATGACTCGAATGGACTTGTTTTCCTACATTACAAGCATCACAAAAGTGATGTTCATATTTTAACTTAGGTAGATCTCTTACTAGATCTTTGGATGATAGCGATTGAAGAAGTCGCATATTGGCATGACCTAATCTTCGATGCCATAAGGTCGAAGTATCATCCATAGAGGTAAGACATAGTTTGTCTTTAGGTTCATTGCCGATTTTAATGACATAGACTCCATGTTTCCTAATTCCTCTTCCTATGGTTATGCCATTTTTTAATATCTTACTACTGGTTTCGGTAAAAAGTACATTGCACTTTTTATCACATATTTTTCCTATACTTAAAAGGTTAAAGTTTAGGTTTTCTATGTGACACACATCGTTAATGGTTAGAGATTTGTTAGAAATCGTACCTTTACCGATGATTTTACTTTTGCTATTTCCAAACACCACATTACCTCCATTGAAGGATTCATATGTGGAGAATAGATCTTTATTGCCGGTCATGTGCCTCGTGCACCCGCTATCCTTGACCCATTCATCCGGGTATAGGTCGACCTTTAAGCACACCTAAGAAAACAATTAACTCAAAAGTTTGGTCCCCATTTGTTCATGGGTCCATTAGTGTTAAACATTCGATTCATGTTAGACATGTATGGATAAGGTGAATATGCATTCCATGGAGCAAAGTTTTGAAAAGGAAAACCATTTTCCATACTTGGGTTCCATCCCATTTGATGGTTACTTCTCGGGTAAACATTATTAGGTCTCCTAGATGGATTAGGTTTTGAAAAGGATGGAGCTTTGTTTCTTGCAAAGATAGGATTATATTTTGGAGGTGGTTGTGTAGTGGTGAAATGAGTTGGTTTCTACTTATTAACGATAACAAAATCAGTTCTAGATGAAGAAGCTACGTTATTACCACTGTTTGCTACAGCAGACCCACGGATCCCTGGCTTAACACTAGCCGATTCCCTTTTTATGGGATCCGTGGGATCCGCCACAATAGTGGCTGGTTTTTCTAGTGCCTTAACAAATTGTGTTTCTTTATTTTCACTAGTTGATGGATCAAGTTGTTGAATACCTAAACCTTTTTTGTTGTTACCGGTTTTAACACTATCTAATATCATATCTAAAGTATTCGTACTCATTCTAGCAATTTTAGAATCTAGTTGATCAACTAGTGTTTGAAGTTGAACGCAAAGTTCACATTCACCACTTGCTATTTTACCCTTTTCTAGACGTTTCAATTTTGCTTTTAATTCTATGATTTCTTTATCTAAACGTTGGTTTTGACTTTTCAAAAGCTTGTTTTTGTTAATTAGTTTTAAGCTAATATTGAATAGTTTGTCATATTCATTATGCAATGAGTCGTCATCTAGTGATGAGCTACTATAGTATTCGTGGCATACCTCGTCATTTTCCATGAGACAAATTTCTTCGTCCTCCTCGTCGCTCATTCCCCATGTGCCGCTCACGAACGCCTTTTGATCATCCCGTTTGGGACACTTACTAATAAAGTGGTTTGGGTCCCCACATTTAAAGCAAACATGATCATCTCTTAGCTTATCATCCTCTTTACTTTTCCGGAATCATTTCTTATCGTCATACGGTTGTTTGACGTATATTTCCTTCCTTCTAAAGAACTTTTTAAAGTCCCTTACCGCCATAGCATACTCCTCGTTGTCACTATCAGAAGAGGAGTTCTCTTCATCGCTTGAAGCCTTTTTGGCTTTAAGGGCAAGAGATTTTTGTTTCTCTTTCACCTTTGAGGCTTCGGAGTCTTTAGCAAGGACAAGCTCGTAGACTTTTAAGTTGCCTATGAGTTCATCAAGGGTGAGGATTGTCAAATCTTTTGACTCTTCGATCGCCGTCACCTTGGATCTCCACTTGGATGGAAGTGCCCTTAGATATCTCCTAACATAGTTACGGCTAGAAAAAGATTCATCAAGTGCTTGTAAAGATGTAATAATAGTATTAAAATTAGCAAATGAATGATCTATAGTTTCCTCATCCGATATTGAAAATTGTTCATATTTTTGAACAAATAAATCAATTTTATTATTTTTAACTTGTTGATTACCTTGATGAGTTACAACTAAAGAATTCCAAAATTTTTTAGAGGTTTTAAGCATAGAAATTCTTTCGAATTCCTTTTTGGGTAAAGCATTATACAAAACCATTTTGGCTTCACTATTTTTAGAAAGCTTTTTCTTCATTTCATCATTTAGTTTATCATGAGGTATGTTAACTAAATTCCCTTTATCATCTTTTGAGGTAGCCTCAAAATCGCCTTCAACAATAATGTACCAAAGATCAATATCTTTAGATTTCACATACGTTTCGAATCTATTTTTTCAATATATAAAACCATTAGTTTCAAGTAGTGGTGGTCGTTGCATAGATTGCCCTTCCTTATAATTTTAAGAACCCATAGCGATCGAAAAGTTTTTAAAATACGGTTTACTTTAAAACTTTTATAAACTTAGCTCTTGATGCCTATTGTGGAAAACTAGAAGGGTGGGTTGAATAGTTTTGCCGATTTTAAGTTAGTTTCAAAAACTTTAGATTCGATAATATGTGAGATCTTATGGATGTAGAGAAAGTATAGATCTAATGATGAAGCAAGTAAATAAAGTAACGCGAAGGGATAGAAATGACACAACCGATTTATAGTGGTTCGGCTACAAGGACACCTTCCTTGCCCTACTCCACTCCCCGAGTCACCTACTCGAGAGTTCAAGCACTATGTCAACAAACTCCTTCAACTTGGCGGAGAAGCCTTCACAACGTTGCTTACACCTTTTTCCAGTACAAAGCTAAATACCGAGTCCGTAACACGGTGGACCAAACCAACACGACTATTACACAACAAATATGTGAACTATCAAATACAAGATCTTCACTACAGAAATCTTGTGGAGGAACAAATCAATCAAGGCCCCCTTGCTTGGATGACTTGTAGAATGCTCGTGATCTCGCCTTAGAGAAGGACCTATATGAGAATCACTAAAGAAAGAAAGAAAGAAGTACTCTCTAGATCAAGTGATCTTTTGTTAGAAGAGAATGAGAGCATATGAGAGAATTAGTAAGAAGAGGGGTAAGTTAGAATGAAGAAATGACTCTCTATTTATAGGCAAATTCTGCCACTGTTCCCCGGATCCCACGGATCCCTCCCACAAGGGATCCGTCTAGTGTAATCCTAGGGATCTGTGGGACGCTCCTCTTTGCTCATGGGTCTTTTGGCTATGGGTCATGGGTTATGGGTTGGTCCATGGGTATTCTTTTAGATTCAATGTATCTAATGAGTACATTGTATCTAGTCTTGTGGGTATGGGTCAATACCATGGGTTATGGATATGATCCATGGGTTATGATTTTTACCCATCCTAATAAACTATTACAACAAATGATTAATTACAACATTTTTTTATTAGATGGCTATATGTAAATGCTTTACAAAAATAACATGTATCCTTATAAGTGTACTTAAGATAACATTATATTTGTTATCAATAAAACACAAAGAGATCGCAAAATATTAATAAATGTTTTTACGGTTTATTTGTATTAACATGTCTGTTATGGAATTTGGTACCGCCGTACCTGTACAGGCGGACCAGGCGGCACCATTTTTTTGGTTCCGCCTGTGTAAAATTTTGGTGTCGTGGATCCTCCAGGTAATTTTTAGAATTTCGCTTATTTCGACATTCCAAATTACCATACATTGCTTGTAAGTTAATATTGACTAGTTATTACCCATATTAAAACTAGTATAACATACTTAGGCATATAGGAAATCCATTTCCCACCAAAATTCAAAATTTTGAAAAATCCACCCAAGGAGCCCGTTTGCATACAGGAAGGAACCAAAAATTTGGTTCCTTGCAATCCGTGGGTAATTTGATTGTTAGGATCTCATAATCATTATAACATATTTATTGCAAATCTTTGTCTCTTCACTCCATCGTTCTTGTATGGATTGACTTGGGTGATATGACTAGCATTAAACCCACTTCAAAATCATTAGAAACCTCATCTCTTCTATGGTTTAACATCAAATCAAACAAACTTCTCCATAATTCTTTATTCCTATAAATTAAGAGGTTTTACCATGATCATCTTCACACCTTCTCAATTCTCACCATCTACTAGCAAAAGCTTAAGTCAAAATGACAAAAACTTCACCATCAACCAAGCCTTGCAAGAAAACCGCTTGGATTAGCGTAAGACCTTGTTGCTTTGTCAACTTGAGCTCTTCCTCCGAGTCATCTCCACTAACCATCTCATCTCCCATAAGGGATGACACAAACCTCACTTTAGCTACTCCTACACCACCTCCATAATCACCCATTACCATCACTACTCCACCACCAACAAAGACTCCAAGCTCACCACCACCGGCTCCCGTCCAAACATCAAAAACACCATTACCTCCGAAATCTTCAACACTCATCCCATTGGAGTTATTTTCTACACCACCTACTTCTCCAAATCCTTTCTTGGAGGACTTAGAAGATTTGCCTCCTAGGCCCAATCATCCATCATCACTACCATCATTCGGTACTATTGAGCGGATTGATCATGAGTCTCCAAGACCATCATTTGACCCAAAGGCCCCGTTAGGGCCAATACCTCTTCTCTTCCACCCTATCCACAAGGATATCCATGGTCCTTTGTATGGGGATCAACCACTTCCTACATGAATGTCTCCTCACATAGAGGACATTGAGGAGTCTATGTGGGAAGATCATCCCACAAGAGAGGAGATTAAAGCCGAACTCCAACATCTCCACCAATTTTCAAACATGGTGGATTCTCATCTAAGTGATGCTATGCAAATGCAAAGTGCTTGCTAGCCTCCGTCATCACCACACCAAACACCAAACACCAACACCAACACCTCCACCATTCCACCACCACAAAATCATTAACCATACTACCCTCCTAGGCATGGTTGCTCAAATTGTGAGCAAACCGCCCAAACAACCGAACGGACCCGGGTGATGGTCCATGAGTTCCAAGAGGAAATGAGGTTCATCCTCAATCACATCCTCGAGCGCCTAAATGCTCTTGCTCATCCACCACCTCAATAGGAGGGTCATAGATTATTTCTTTTAAGCATTTTTATTTTCTAGGATTTTTCTTGTATTTTTTTTGGATAATTTCTTTTTTAAGATTTTATCATTGTATTAAACACTCCATTGTGTTCTTCTTTCATGATTCATAAAATCATGAAAAATTTTAACGAATGAATGGTGTTTCTTATATTGTTGTTGCTTATTACATAGTGTTTGGAAATGCTTGTGATGATGCATATTACTAACAATTCTTTTTGTAGCTTTTTCACAATCCATGAATCTTTCCATTGGCACCCAATTTAGAGGGAGCATTGGTCAAGAGGGAGATAATGGCTAAGACCTCATTACACATTCCGCCTCGCATCTTCTTTTTGTTGAGACTAAAAGGCGGAGAAATATATAGAACTTGGTTATATTTGACTTTCTGAAAAAGTCAAACTGCATACATTGACTTTCTGAAAAAGTCAACATGATACTTCATTGGTAATATTTGACTTTCTGAAAAAGTCAAACTGTACATTTGACTTTATGAAAAAGTCAACATCATGCTTCAACTAGTGAAGACTTTGACTTTCTGAAAAAGTCATCATCATGTCTGTATTGGACATACTTGCATTATTATTTTTCTTTCAAGTTTTAAAACTAATATTTTTATAACTCTTGTACAATCTTTACATCTTTTATAAAAATAAAATTTATGTTTTGTCCTCAACAAAAAGGGGGAGATTGTGAATACAAATATCGTCATTAAACGTTATTTATAATTTTTTTATCTTTATTTAAGTTTTGTTAACGACAAAAGTAAATTTAATTTTTATAAAGCTTAAAGCTTGTCAAGTTTAATAGATATTAAAACAAACTTTTTCAAATAATATTTCATCACTCAAGCATTTACATTGTGATTAATCATATCTTGATATGACTCTAAACCATAATGTATGATAGTAGTTTTTCGAATGTTTTGGTTTTTTAAAAACTAAACATTACATATGTATTTACATATTTCTAAAAATAGAAAAACAAACACATGACATCATGTGATGCATCATTGAAATCATTGGAAGGTCTCAATAGATACTTTGTGTAGATTTAGGCTCTACATATCTTACACAATCTTGCATAGATATGGTTGACTTTGGCAAGATTTTGAGATCTTGCTGTCAGACCTTGGCGGCACCATAATTTAACACAGGCAGAACTCTTTTAAGGGTTCCGTGGTGCTTGCTGAATGTTTTGGCTATAAATAGCAAAGCCAAACCAAGTATTTTTTCATCCCTTTCTATCATACTCTCATACATTCCTTCTCTCTAACCTTTCTAACTCAGTTTCATATCATATTAATGATCTCTTTTGTAGCAAAGAAGATCAAGTCACATTCAAGCTTCAACGAGAAGTTGGAAGTCTTGTTTGCTTGTTGTTGTATGATCTTGTGTTGATTCATACTTCATTGTTGTACCAAACTATCATAATCTTGTGAGTGTGAGTGGTTAGTATTTTAGTCTTTAAAATACATTGTGTGTGGGAGTGGTTGTACCCTTGAAAAGAACTCGACATTTAGCTTTGTGTCGGAAATAGTGTGTAAGTGACGTGTAAAGGTTTCTCCGCTGGTGAAAGGAGCTTGTTGACTAGTGAAGTTAAACTCTCGAGTGTGAGACTCGGGGAGTGGAGTAGGGCAAGGAAAAAGAGTCCTTGTAGACCGAACTACTATAAACAACTTGTTGTGGTTTGATTGTTTCTTTCTTTATCTACTCTTTATATATTGTTTACATATTTCACTAACATATCTAAGATCAATATCAATTGATCTTTCAATAAGTTTCAAAACAAAGTTTTTAATCGGTAAACTATTCAACCCCCCTTCTAGTTTTCCACACTGTCCGTTCGGGTCGTTTGCTCACCCATAATGTTGATATCCTATCTAGTGTTGTAACAAGGAGTATGTCTCATTTGGGTAGTTGTGTTGTGGTGTAGTGTTGGGTAGTAGTTCATCCTTTGTAATGGAACTCGGTATCTAGCCTTGTACCGGATAAAGTGTAGGCGACGTTGTGATAGGTTCGTTTCTACCTCGTGGAAGAACTCGGTGTCTAGCCTTGTACCAGATAAAGAGTAGGTGACGTTGTGAACGCTTTCTCCGCCACATTAAGGAGCTTGTGTTGTGTAGTGCTTACAAACTCTCGAGTGGGGTACTCGGGGAGTGGAGTAGGGCAAGGAATGTGTCCTTGATGATGGGTTTTCAAAGTATTTGGAGACCCAATATGGTGAAGGTAATGATTATAGTGAAGTAGATATTTATTTAAAAGCTGGGGCTGAAAAAAAGGGGGATAATTCATTTGATGTTTTAGGATGGTGGAATCAAAATATGGTGAAGTTCCCAATGTTATCACAAGTAGCTAAGCATATGCTAGCAATGCCAATCTCGACCGTTGCATCAGAGTCGGCATTTAGCATCGGTGGAAGGGTTATCGATAAATATAGAAGCTCTCTTACCCTTAAGATCGCGGAAGCTCTTATTTGTGCACAAGATTGGTTACGGTCTACACCGACGGATTTGCAAGATATGCCCGTTAATGGCTTACCACTTGAAAAGATGGTGGAAAATTTGGAGAAACTAGAACTTGGTACATAATGAAACTTGATTTAACTATGTTAATTTTTCCCGCTATATGTTATGCTAATCCATTATTTATACTCCCTCCGTCCCAATTTAAGTGTCCACAATGGAATCTTTAGATGTCCCAAATTAAGTGTCCATAGAATATTCCAACCAATGAGATGAGACTTTAGTGGGTGAAAATGATATTTGATTGGTGAAGAGTGTAGTTAGTGGAATTTTCTAAAACTTTGTGCATATTAATAGTGGACACTTAATATGGGACGGAGGGAGTATTTGTTTGTAGATATGTTTTCTACCGGAAAAAAGCAACACAATGACTCTTCTCAACATGAAGTCATGAAGTTGTTTCCGTTAGAGTTTGAAGTCAAGAAACTATTTTAGAGATTGTGGTTTTATGTTTAGACGTTTGTGTTGCAATTTAAGATATTTTCGGATTGTTATCTTTTAAGTTGTTGGTTTTATTAAGTTATTGTAGAAATCATTTTTTGTTATCATTTTTCCTCCTAATGAGTTGTATAAAACAATTTTATGTTAGATCCTTACATCATTTTTTGTTAGATGTATATAAGAATTTTTGGGCAAAATTGGCTTAAATTGGGCCCAAGCGCAATTTAGTGGATAACCGACAAAACCGAGAAACCGAATCACGAAACCGACCATAAACCGAAAAACCAAACGGTTTCGGTTATGGTTTTGAGAAAACTGAACATTCAAATTTCGGTTTCGGTTTTTGCCAAAAACCGATCAAACCGAACCGTACACACCCCTACTCCAATGACAAACAATTAAATAGATTATACTTAAAATCCAACTGTTTAATGCATACATTAAAATGTGCTAATAAAAAATAAAAATGTACAAATCATTTCCCCTATTTAATTTAATGGAAAACCTAAATCCTCCGTTGTATTATTGTTTGAATTGAATCAGAAAATAATTTCTGTTGTCAGTAGGATAGCAATAGTGCGGACCCAGTTGTAGCTGTACCACATTGTCTTATTGCTAATTTCACCATGTGTCTAATATATCCCAACAGCGTCACGTGCTCTAGCTTTTGTCTTTATGCTTCATACCAGGTGTAGGTTTCAACACGTCGTCTTATCCAACGTGGTATACAAAGCAATCCACAATTATTATGATATGTACTTTCATACTTTGGTCAACTATATCAAGAAGGCTATGAGTTGCACGCACAATAAAATTATTTGTATGCTTAAAATACAAACAGTTAAAGCAAAATATTTAATATTGTACAAATATTAAATGCACAGATAAAGTGTCACAATCAAATTTTAAAATGTTCAACACATTAATTAGTATTTGTATATTTTTTTTCAATTTTCAAAGATTTGTATAAATCACATAAAATTGGATATCTCACTCAATCGAAGTATATTTACGTTCGTTTAAATTTTTTTTTTATCGATTTGTTAGTAGTTAGTAATTCAAGTTTAATAGTTACATATAATTAAATATCATGCTAACCTTGTGACTCATCTGCTAACAAAAGGTGATGTTAGCCAAAGTTAGCATCATCACCAACAAAAAGTAATGGGTCCTACTATTGCTACGGGGTCTACCCCGTAGCCTGCCCACTTGTCCCCCATTTTGTCTCCCGCTTTTTCCAGTATAACACAGTTTTTTGTCAGTTTCTGTTCCGTATTTCTGACAGTTTTAAGCGTTTGGCTTATTAAACTTTATATTTACAGTTCCGCATTTTCAGGTTTATAGCGTTTTGATATAAACAAAATTATAAAAATAAAAAAAAATAAAAAAAATAAAAAAAAAAAGGGGGGGGGGGGGGGGGGTATCAATAACCAAAAAGGGGGAGTATTAATAACTCAACCCAAAGTAATAGTTAGTGGTTGCAACTGCTAGCAATAGTTATGATTGTACTTTGTTGTAATTAAAAATTATAAAATAGCAAAAAGATATCTTTTATATAATGCAAAATGTTATTTAGAGCATCAGGTATCATAACATGCAGTCATACGTGTCAGTTTGTTATTTCAGCGTTATATTAGCAACTCACTCATAAACCAAAGGGTGTTGATATTCACATCATTTTATTTGATACTTACACCACTTTGTACAAGCTGTATAGCACACCGTACAACACCATAATGCACAGATTATAGTGAAAGTATAAAAAGTTGCGGTGTAAGTATCAACACCCTGAACCAAAACACCCCATGGCTCATAACATGCCAAAAGGGTCTTACCTATTCATTTTTTTCTTTTCCATTTTTCCAAACAAACTAAACTTCATTAATTTATCAAATAAAAATACAATACGAAACTTAAAAAAACATACAAAACTTAAAAAATATACAAAAAATAAAAAAACATACGAAATCTAAAAACAATATGAAACTTAAAAAAACTCAATAACTAATTTTATGGAGGGTCTTGAAAGTATTTTGCCATTATTGTGTCTTTTTTCTGACTTAGGGTTTTTAAAGCTGCCTTCTAGTGTCTTGTGTTTGTGTTGTTGTTATGCTAGGATAAGGATACAAGTAATGATAACATATCTAAAGGTGGTAAGAGAAATGTTTCGTGTTCCAAGAATGTGGTTAATACGTCAAATAAATATGATCTACTATTGAATGAATTTGACACTGTCTTTGAGGAGAATCAACCAACTGATAAGGAAAATGGAACGAGCAAGGTGCAAGAAGACGTAGATATTGGTGATGATAGCGAGGGTGAGGTGGAGAAAGTTGATAATGAAACAGGAAAGTTTCTGGCATCAGGAAGTGGAAATGGATTTGGGACCACGAGCTTGTATGAACAATCGAAGGAAATAGTGGATGATGATTATGATCCATATGAGGATGATTTGTACGATGAAAATGGTATATCTCAAGATCAACAGGCTTTCTGTGACACTTATGATATCAAGGTTCGCGGTCGAAAGAAGAAGTAGATTATATTTGATGTTATGTTAAGTCAATTGTAATCTTGTTATAGTCGTATCTTCGTTGTAGAAGCAGTTTTTCTTTGTTATTTTAGTCTTTCTGCCTATGTAACGGGCTGAGATATGCGAGTCACCCATATACGTTGTACATAAAAGTTTTTTGAGGTAATACATTTAACGGGAAAACCCTTTACCCAAAAAGAGATAGCATATAACGGGTCTTTCAACCCACGCTAACCAATTTACATTAACCTTCTTACATCTATTCCATAACAATGTTTGAGAAACAATTTTGTCAAAGGTCAAACCTTTTTTAGGCTTCTTTACCGCAAACAAACAACATTCCAAAAGCTCCAAATATGCCACAACAACGAGAAGAACGTAGTTTCCAAAGCCAATCTTTGCAAGATGGTAATCCGCAACCCGTTGAAGCAAAAGTCCTAAGATATAAGATCAAACAAATTAGGAATGTTGATATTCCACCACCGCCCAATTAACCTGTATAAATCAGAAGCCAACGGACAACAAAAAAAAGATGGTTACGAGATTCCGCCTCGTTCCCACAGACCGGACACAACACGCAAGTAATATCCATACCTCTATTAGATAAGTTAATTCTCATTGGAAGCTTATCTAGAAACATATGCCGAGAAAAAACATTAACTTTAATAGGAAGCAACTTTGACCATATTGTAGGGGAGGTAGAATTAACCAGCAAATGATAATTGATTTCTTTCTTTGTCGACTTCATCGATAAGTCACCATTCCCATTCAAAGTCCAACTCCATTGATCACTAGCAGAGGACAAAACCAACGAAGCTAATAACCATGATAACTCTTGCCGTTGACACTCTTCTACACCACCTCTCGGACACCTACAGAATGAGGAATCACATTATAAATTCTGCAATTTCTGAGCAACCAAAATATATTTTTAAAGCTCCAAGTTAAACCCTATATTGAACCTAACTTTGAAACATTCATCACCAATCCATTTTTCATGCCATAAGATTTTATTATTGCCATTACCTATCACTTTTTTGTAAATGAGATCAACACCCTTAGATTAATGGTTGGCAATGGCTTTACGCACCATAATCCAAACAGAACAACTAGTGTGCTTTGGGATCGGTTGATCAAGGGAGTCGTTGGTTCCATAAATAGCTTTAACTATGTCGAGCCAAAGACCAGTATGAGACATGTAGTACCACCAAATCCATTTAAACAACAAGGCACGACTAAGGGCAAACAAGCTACTAACCCTAACCCACCATATTGCTTGTGAGCCATCACTTTCCTCCAACACACCCAAGCCATCTTACGCTCATCCATCTCCGCCCCTAAAAAGAACGAATTATGCAACTCTTTTAGCTGTTTCAAAACCCCTTCCATGCCCTAAACAACGACATCTAATAAGTAGGAAGAGTTCCCAAAATTGACTTTATAAGAGTCAATCTTCCCCTAGCACCGATAGAGTCTTTGTTTTCCGTTTAGATAATTTTTCTGTAACCTTTTGGACAAACTCGAGCCTTGAACTGACCTGCGCCATATTAGCGCCTAATTTTACTCCAAGATATGTAAACGGGAATTTGTTTGCCTAACACCCAAAGCAATCAGCCATGTGTTGAATTTCATAATGCTAAACTCCCAAACCATACAGACTACTTTTGTTGACAATAATCTTCAAACCATAGGCAAGGAAGAAACAATGTAACATCATGACTAGCATAGTAACATTAGATCTGGACAATCTTCCTAAAAACATAGCATCATCAGCATTGAAAAGATGTGAGATATAGACCACCTCATCTTTTCCAACAATAATAGGGGTAAACATAGCTATATCAATAACCCGGTAGAATGTTACATGAAGACTTTTCATCACAAGAATAGACAGAAATGGAGATAAATGATCCCCTTGTTTTAACCTGTTATGAAACGAAATTCATCTGTCGGCTATCCATTAACCAAAACCGAAGCTTCTGAAGATTGAAAACAACCACAAATCCACCCTCTCCATTTACTACCAAACCTAAACTTATCAAGAATATCATCAAGGTGGTCCCATTGAACCGAATAAAACATTTTTTTTTTGAAAATCATCTTTAAAAATTAAAGCATACTCGTTCCTCGTCTTATACCGTGAGACAACCACATTAAGAATTAGAGGCCCGTCTAGAATATGTTTCCCTTTAATAGACGTCCATTCTTCGAGGCTAACAATCTCATCGGTCACAAGACTTAGATGGTTAGCTAATATTTTGCCAAAAAATTTATATTAATAACCTATTAGGAGATGAAAAACATTAACGAGCTTAACATTTAACACCTTTGGAATCAAAGCAATAAACGAGACCATTATGGCTCACCTCCATCGTCCAATAACCTACCACGTTATGTTTCGCTTTTACTTTATGTCATTTTACAATTATAATGATCGTGAAGATGATTATGATGACTATAATTATGATGATTATGCGGATCAGGTCTACGATCTTCCAGGAAATTTGTATGCTTTTTATGACACGTATGGTATCAAGCTCCAAGGCCTTGGTAGGAAGTACTTTTGTTTTCATAGGAGTCTAATGTTATCTTTTGAGTAGTGGTTTAATTTATTGTTCAGAAAGTAGGAAGTATCTTATTATATAAGCTTTTCCGCCTATGTAACTAGCTGAGATATGGGATTCACCCATATCATTTGTACTTAAACGTTTTTTAAAGTAATATATTTACCGGGTTTTTTACCTTTTACCAAAAAAAAAAACATTTACAATTATATACCCCAATAGTCCAATATTGTAAGATTGTCAGATAGTCGTTTCTTTTGTGGTGCTTCGGCGCTTCCTATATATTGTCATGTGCACTATCCATTTAGTTTTTGTTAAGGTAAAATTTGAGAATTAGACTATCTTCAATGCATAAACTACAAATAGTTTTTTACTATTCTAAAAAGTCATTTAAAAGGGTTTTTTGCCATTGCTTTGAAAGCTTTTTAAAAAGCTTTTAAGAAAGACTTGCGAAGCTTCAAGTCTTTCTTCAAAATCTTATACATTAAATATGATATGCATTAAATGTAAAAAGTCATTAAAGACTTTTTACATTATAGATGATGTTAGTTAATAAGTATAATCAAAATTTTAATTTAAATATTAAATATTTTATTTTTGTTCCAAAAATGAGTGAAGGGAATTTGTCTTTTGCTATGTTTAAAACTTTTAAGTATATAAAATAATTATCCTCATATGTATTGTATCTCTTTATAAAATTTTGATTTTGACATGTATCAAAATCATTTCAAAAACTTTCAAAGAAGTTATCAACTCAACAAACTTCGCACAATGATTTCAAAAACATGAAATGAGGCTTTCCTTATCTCTTCTTTACTATACATAAGGAGAAAATTATATCTTTCTAAAACTTAAATAATAAATAAAATAATCTTTACTATCTAATAAATCATGAAAGCACTTTTGAATATTAAAATTTTTAAAATTAAGCATTACAAGTTTATTACTAAAGGTATAACAAATTAAAACACAATTGGACATTAAATACCTTTAAATTTATCATTACAAGTTGAGTAATGATATTTACACCTATAATACATGCTTAAATATTTACCTAATGCATAAATTGTTTGTACAATTGTATTATGTATTTTCTCTCTCTAAAATTGTCACAAATCATTTTTTAAAATCAAGCAATCAAATCATTAAGTACATTTTTAGGCATGATTAGTAGGTACAACAATAATTTTTCTTACAAGTTTTATTGCTAAAGGTGTAACTTTATGCTCTAAGACATTAAATTAACACATAATTAATACTCATATTAAAACACTCATTACTTAAAAGTACAATGATTTATTCACATTATACAACTAATTAAAAATATATCTATCAAATTAAATATAACCAATTACAACACCCCTTTACTAAAAAGTATAGTAAAAATTTCACAATGTTCAATCTCAACAAGCTACAGCATAATCCAAAATATAAAATAATAAAACACACTAATTAATGTTATTTTTAAAACAAAAGTAAAACGAAAAGTACATGTTATTATACACATTGTACAAATTAATAAAACACACAAAGCTTCATACAAAATAACAAGTTGATGGTACATATAGTTTTGAAAATCAGACCGGACCAACGGGTTCAACCGGAAACCAATGTCTTCACCGGTTCGGCTAGCTAATAAAAGCAATCCAGAAACGAACCAAAAAACCCTGATAAAACCAATACAAACTGATGAATCAGATCTCATCAGAATTATGATACATGCGCGTTTTACTTAAACATCTTTAAATTATAAATTTGAGTGTTCACTTCTTAACTACACCACATTTATGTTTCTTTTTTCTCAACTTCCCTTTTCCATCCTTCCAGTATTGGCATTTTCTATACTAACTAAGCTTGTATATAATGCTATCATCACCAACAGAAGCACACACAATATCAACGCAACCGTTATTACGCGAGCTGTCGATATATATAGATACTCGTCTCGTATCAAAGATTTGTATAAATCACGTAAAATTGGATATCTCACTCAATCGAAGTATATTTACGTTCGTCTAAGGTTTTTTTAACGGTTTGTTAGTAGTTAGTAGTTCAAGTTTAATAGTTACATATAATTAAATATTCTGCTAACCTTGTGACTCATCTGCTAACAAAAGGTGATGTTAGCCAAAGTTAGCATCATCACCTACAAAAAGTAATAGTTAGGGGCCGTTTGGTTCAAAGGAATTCGATGTAATCTGTTGTAATTGTAATCTGAATTACATTATAATCCTGTTTGGTTGGCAGGATGGATGGAATTGTAATTCAGATTACATTACATCGGGTGTTTGGTTTGCAACGTAATGTAATTGAATTACAATCAATTACGTCCAGTGATGTAATTCAGATTACATAGCAAACTTGATGGAATCTGTTGAATTACGTTGTAATTCAGATTTTTACGAGTTAAATATCAATATTTATCTTTAATCGTTATTATTATTATATTATTTAATTTAAAAAATAAATAATAATTATAATAATTATTTTTATATTACATATAAATATCTAAATAAATAAATAATTTTTTAATAATTATTTTATATTAAATTTATAATTTTTATTTAATATTTTATTTAAAAAGTATTATTATTATTATTATTTAATATTATTATTATTATTATTAAATAATATTATTTATTATTACTATTATTATTATTATTATTATTTTATTAATTATTACTATTATTATTATTATTATTTTATTAATTATTATTATTATTATATTATTATAATTGTATCAAAATTATTATTATTATTATTTTTATATTTATTATTTATTATTACTATTATTATTATAATAATTATTATTATTATTACATTATTATAATTGTATCATTATTATTATTATTATTATATTTATTATTTAATAATAATAATAATATTATTATTATTATCTATTTATTATTATTATTATTTACTATTATTATTATTATTATTATTATTATATAACTATTTTAGTATTTTTATTTTTATTATTATTATTATTATTATTTATTTATTTATTTATTTTTTCTTTTTATAAAAACATCACTTTCATTATTATTATTATTATTATTATTATTATTATTATTATTATTATTATTATTAACGTTTTCTGAATTACATTACGTTGCAAGTCAACCAAACGTAATGACAGATTCTATCAATTACAATTCCAACACATTACAATTACAACACATTCCAATTCTTTAAATTACAATTCATTCAAATTACAATTCCTTCCAAAGATTACAATTCCTTCAAAAACATTCTGCGAACCAAACGCACCCTTAGTGGTTGCAACTGCTAGCAATAGTTATGATTGTACTTTGTTGTAATTAAAAATTATAAAATAGCAAAAAATTATATCTTTTATATAATGCAAAATGTTATTTAGAGCATCAGGTATCATAACATGCAGTCATACGTGTCAGTTTGTCATTTTAGCGTTATATTAGCAACTCACTCATAAACCAAAGGGTGTTGATACTCACATCATTTTATTTGATACTTACACCACTTTGTACAAGCTGTATAGCACACCGTACAACACCATAATGCACAGATTATAGTGAAAGTATAAAAAGTTGTGATGTATGTATCAACACCCTAAACCAAAACACCCTATGGCTCATAACATGCCAAAAGGGTCTTACCCATTCATTTTTTTCTTTTCCATTTTTCCAAACAAACTAAACTTCATTAATTTATCAAATAAAAATACAATACGAAACTTAAAAAAACATACGAAACTTAAAAAATATACAAAAAAAAAAAAAAAAAACATACGAAATCTAAAAACAATACGAAACTTAAAAAAAACTCAATAACTAATTTTGTGGAGGGTCTTGAAAGTATTTTGCCATTATTTTTTTTTTGTGACTTAGGGTTTTCAAAGCTGCCTTTCTAGTGTCTTGTGTTTGTGTTGTTGTTATGCTAGGATAAGGATACAAGTAATGATAACATATCTAAAGGTGGTAAGAAAAAAGTTTCGTGTTCCAAGAATGTGGTTAATACGTCAAATAAATATGATCTACTATTGAATGAATTTGACACTGTCTTTGAGGAGAATCAACCAACTGGTAAGGAAAATGGAACGATGTTAGGAATTAGAAAATTCCATAGTGAAGAGTCGGTCACCCCAAATATTATCTAGCTTAAGTTAGCTCGTAGACTTGTCGTTATTTACGTTTCTTAGTAGTTTATTAGTTAGTTTGTAGCGTAATATAGTTTAGTGCAACACCGTGGAGGAAGGACGGGTCTTTACCCACTGTATCCCTGATCCACAGGCCGATAGGAGGTCGTGTATTTTGTAAGTATAAATACCCCTTCCATCCATGGAAGGGGTGGTGCTTTTCAATCTAACATTCTACATTTTGTGAAGTAACTCTCTACCAAGAAAACACCCAACTCTCTAACTTTCTCTCTCTAATGGCTAACATGTATTTTGATCTCCCAAGACCACCCGAATCGTCAAACACATAAATATTGGATCCTAACAATTGGTATCAAGAGCCAAGGTTTTTTGTGTTTTTATGATTTTTGGTGGTTCGAATCTTGTATTAAACTGTTTTTTTATATCACTTTAAGGGTTGGATAATTTATTTCCTCACTTTTTCTGAATAAACAGTTTATACAAGTTTATGTTACGAGTCTTGTTGGGTATTTTATGTATCTTTTTGGTCAATAAGTCATATGGTCCACATAAGTTTACATAATCTTGTTGGGTATTTTATGTATCTTGTTGGGTATTTTATGTATTTCTGTAACCTGTTTGTATCAAAGTTTACATATCTGCTTATTTTTACAAGGTCAAACATGGTCATTAACTGGGTCAAAACTGTTTTTCTGGGTTTCTTATGAATATGGTCGGAAGTTGGTCGGAAATTCTTGCTGGCGACTTGTCATGTAACTGTCCAGATTCATAGTTTCTATATAGCGACTTGGTTAAATATTTCGTGCTAGCGACTTGGATAGCGACTTGTCATTCTTTAATGACAAGCGAGTTGTGTTTCAAAGTAGTAGCGACATGCTATGATTTTTTTCAGTTGACCAGGTCAATAGCGACTTGACTTGACTCACGAATCATAAAAAGTTAGCGACTTGGTGAAAAATGTTAGCAAGTTGTTGACTCTTACATAATCATGTCCAACAATACAAAATATCAAGACTCATATGTGACTTCAGGTTATATTTCCATCATAAGTCCAAACTTAAACGAAAAATCAATTAGCCTTGACTGATGACTTCGAATCAACAAGAACCATTCCAAATACCCCAAACCATCACTGTCCAACTCAACTCACAAACAAATCCTCTACTTTAACATCATCCCATCTCCAACTTAAAGTAACAAATCTCAAAAGCAAAAATGAAATTGTTTGTTGATCTCAGTTTTTCTAATCTCATGGAACTCATAAGCTTTATTAAGACCAAAGGTCTTATATACGATATTAGAAATCTTCATTGATCATGAGACACTATTCGAGATAAAGAAACGAGTTTAACAACTTTGTTAACTCTATTTCTTTTGCTCGTTAATGACTCAAAAACAACAACAAAGGAACGCATAAATAACCTACCTTGACTCCTTGAAAAAGACTCATCAGTCTTTACTTTAATCGATACCGCTCCTCATCAATTATGCCTTCCCTGTGGCTTAATTGATGACTTCTCTTCCTTCGACAAACCATCCCTGTGGCTAAGTCGAGGCAAGGTTCTACCTCTCAAAAGCCATCTCTGTGGCGAGTTATATATGTCATCACGTAAAGGGTTTGAAGGTATTTATTATTTGGATTGTTGAGATATGACTCAAAGCGTGCAAGGCTTAAGAGGTGTACTGATTGGTTTTTATGAAGAGCATCTTGTGTGAATGAAGGATTGATGGGGGCGATGATTACTAATGAGATGAGAAGTTTTCTCTTCAGATCTGCTTTTGGGGAGAGAAATATTAGGTGAATGTGGCGTTATATTTGTGATTAGGTTTAGGTCAAAGTCATTGTGTGACTATTATATACCGGTTGTATCATACGAATATGGATTTGGGATGGAGCATCATATGTTGGACCGTATACTTCTCTCATAGTTGTTACTGGATTGGACATGGGCCTCATAAGTTGGTGCTTATATGTTGAGAGTTGGATCAGGTACTTTGTTGGGCCAAATGGTATATCCGGATTTTGTATATGATTGGATGAGCTAAATGATTGAATCGGTTTGATAAATGATACATGTTTTTGAACGAGGGCCTTGTAATGTATTCTGCAATCTAATGAAAGGGTTATTAGGCCACTCATGTTTATTGGATTTTTTATCCATTTATTGGGTTGTGACTTGGATTTAATTGATTGAACTTCATGGACCGTGCCCTGATTGTTCTAGTAACCAAGTTTGGGTCGTACACATGATTGGGTCGGATAGGCATCTCATTAGATTTGATTAATTATGAGATTTGTTAATGAGACTTTTTGATGACGAGATCCGATGATGAGATTTGGAATGATGATGATTAATGTTGTGATATAAGGGGGTGTTTGGTTCGCCGTAATCCGCCGTAATTGGATGTAATTGTAATTTGATTACATTACGTAGTCTGTTTGGTTCGCAGAATGGAGATTACAATTCCTTTCAAAACATACTGCGAACCAAACGCACCCTAAGGGTTGATACTTTGGTCTACGAATTTTCTCAAAGAATATTTTGTCTCGGCTTGAATTTCTATTGGAACTAAGGTGACTACGGAGTTGTTTGGACGATATTTCTTATTTGGGTTTGATGTGAAGATTTCCAGGCGAGTTTACTTATTTCGTCTTCTTTCTTTCTACCCTTCCGCGAAGATGACTTGTTTGGGCGTTTATTGAGTGTGATAAAGACTTAGCTATTTAGGTACGGTTGTGTTTCTTTCTCAGTTTACCCACAACGTAGCTATCACTTCGGTGTCTCACTCAGTTGAGAATGTCAAGAGGTTTTGTACATTGGGTACACCGTTTCTTCTTCACAAGGATTAGTACAAGTTTAAGTAACAAATCTGGGGAACTCTACTTCATGATCAAGTTTGGTATATCGGGTTTACTTCTCCATATGGTTACTGCAATAGCCGACAGATAGCGTGAATGATGTGTTAACCAAAGTGATTATTGAATGAATGGTTGATGATTTTGTTGATGTTGGATAATGAACTGTTGATGAACCGCTGCATGTTCCCCTAAAACAGATATTCACCGAAACCAAAGTTGTCTGAACACATTCAAGCTGACATTGTTTACGGTTTTGTCTTGATTTCGTAAAATCCCGCGAAAGAACCTATTTCTCGGTTTAAATCATAGACTTGTAAAATCCCGTGACAATGGAAACATCCTGGTATTAGTAAAGTGCATTTCCGAATCTATCTTACGGTTTATTCTTGGTTTTGTAAAATCCCGCGAAAGAAAATATTTCTCGGTTTAAACCATAGAGTTGTAAAATCCCGTAATGATGGAACCATCTTGGAGAAGAGAAAGTGTAATTCTGGATCTTGTGATGCTGGTGCCACGGTTTCTGCTTCGAAGAAGGGATAAAAGGGTGTACTTTATGATTTGGATGTGTGTTTGGATATTCGTCATGACGGTTTGGTTACTTCAAAGTTTTACGGGGTTATGCTCATTAAACCATGGTCGGGATGAAACCATTATCATAGTTCACTTAAAAGGTCAAAGGAGGCTAGATTTGAGCAGTTCAGAAGATGTGACAACGGCGTTACTTCAGTATTATTTATTTGAGGTTGAAGTGAAATATCACGGGTGAGTGTACTTAGTATCTGAAGGTATCGGGGATGGTTGGATGAAGATTCTTCATGATCCTTGTTCGAGCTTTCTATCATAAAACGAAGACTTGGAAATCTAGTTATTGTTGGGTGTCTTTTACCTTTTCTTTTACCACTTGGGGGAATTGGGCTCATACCACCACAAAATAACTATCACTTTAAGGAGTTACATTGTAGTGCTCAGTGTCACATTCAATTGTGGATTTTCAAGAGGTGATGTACGTCTATTACTTGATGGTTGGTTGGTTGAAGAGTATAGAGTACTTAGAGATTCAATGGAGCATGATTTCTCGGCACCGCTCTTCGTTTCACATGTGCAAGTTTAAGTCACGAGTTCGGGTTAGTTTACTTCAGGGTCAAATTCATCATATTGGGTTATCTCCATCAGTTGTCACAACAAAGAGCCTACAGAATAATAATGGGTTAATTACATGTTTTGCTAAGAGAGCTGAAAAGAGAGAGATTATGACGTATGTTCACATCAGTTCAGGCCTCGTACTCCAAAGAAAAGAAATGTGTACGTTTCAGTGCGCATTATCTTCCGAAGAAGAGAAATCTTCTTATTATGACCATTCTCATCAACATGCTTCATACTTTTTCCATGCGCTTCAGTATTCAAGTGAACCGGGCTACCACTGATTGTTTTCTCATTCCACTTGCTCGATTATAATGAAGATGGCGACATCATGTGCTTATTTTGCGGGAGAGAAGTGTGAATAGAACATTCGGATGATTTTCACTTACTTAATCAAGAATGGCAACTCCGTATGCAATTCTTGAGGGGGAGAAGAAGTGTGAAATTACTGCATGGTTGATTATTATTTGAGAATTTAAATGGTCATACGGCTCTAAACTCATGTAAGAACCGAGCTTCTTCTTATCGGGTAATCTTCACATGGAGTTTCTTCTTAAGAGCCGTTAGTTGACATCTTCACAAGCTGATATGAGGTTATTGACAAAGTGCTTCCGGTTAATGCTTCACGTGCACATCAACATGATGATTCCGAACAACCTTCTGTTCTTGTTTGATGTGATGGTTTGCTTGGTGTTACCATTTCGTGTGTTCGTTGCGGCTTGATTGCTGATTTCCTTGATGAACATCTTTCTGTTCTTGTTTGATTGGGAGGGATTTTAGTTAAGGGGATTTGCAAGATGTAAGTTGATTGGGATGCTTTTTGGTGATGTTCTTGTTCTGGTGAGTTGAAGATGTTAACTATCTATTCCCCAACTGGACAATCTTGAAGAAGGTCGAGTCTACAGTCTATTCTACATTTTCTGCTACATGTTAGAAGACTAAAAGACGAGTTGCAGTTGATTATCAAAAGACTTCTTCTTAATCTGGTCATTCATCATACAGATTGTCAGTATAGGGGAGAGCACTAATTGGGGGAGAGTGATATGTCGAATTTAAGCCCCAATTAGACTTGCTCATATTCTTCAGCAAGTTGATTCCCACAAGATTACAAGTGTTCTTCTCATAAAGATTTCAAGTATTTGGGCTTATAATATGTTGCTGATTCTGAAGTGTCAAAACCAGCAAGGGGGAAGGAGACACGTATCTAAACGCGAGTAAACTTGATGAACTTAATACTTCTAAGTAATTGAAGATATCCCGGGAAGACAAATGTTATTACCGCAGAGAAACTCAAGGTTTGACTCATGGCGAGTAAACTTGATGGACTTAATACTTCTAAGTGATTGAAGTTATCCCGGGAAAACAAATGTCATGACCGCAGAGAAACTCAAGGTTTTACTCATCAAAGCGTTTAGTGTTCTTATTCTAACGTCGTGGGGGAAGTGATGTAAATGAAAGTTTCTGAAGATAAAAGAGGTACACTGGTGTGTGATGATCTCGATGTTATCGCAATCATCAGGGGAGAGAGAAGTGTGTACATTGGGGGCGCTCAGCTGTCTCACTTGAGGGCTTAATCAGTGATTCAGAGATATAATCACTTATTCCGGAGTTGACATCCGCAGAGATTGTCATCCGCAGAGATAATCAGTGATTCGGCCTACTTCTTCAATGTTATCGGTTGTTCTCTCTTTGGGGAATGTGTGTACTTCGGGTCCTTGAGCTTCATACACGATCATCAGGGAAGAAAGCCATTGTTTACCACAAACATTGGGGAGGTGTTTTCCTTCCGGGCATGATGTGTATTCGGGAGAGTTCTTGGATATTGGTGTACTTCGGGTTCTTGAGCTTCATACACATTCATCAGGGACGAAAGATGTGAACATTGGGGAGTTGTTCTTCATTACCCTCATGATGTGTATTCGGGAGAGTTCTTGAGCATTATACAAAGAGACTGACTGCATCAATTCAACTACTAGGGGGAATTGTTCTCTTGACACCTTTTGGAATGGATCGCTTCAGACTTCAGTGGTTATGAAATTTGAGAAGATTATTTATGTGTGGGATGATACGTTGCTGTTCTTATGGATGATATAACCCCGAACGGAGAGATTATGGTGTGCATCTCTGTGCACCTAGCTAAGGCAAGCTTGAAATATAGCTTCGAATCTGCTCAACATAAGGATTTTCGGTTTGGGGGGAAGCTGCCAAAGTCTCACTTTCAAGTGGCTCAACTTCTCTCTTCGATTCAAGAGTCTTGGAAGCTTTGGTGGTGAAAGTTTTAGGGATGATGACTTCTATCTTCTACAACGGGGCTGTTCGATATCCTTATCTCGGTACTCGTATCATCATCTTCTTTAACTATATCATCTACTCTATCTTTGTATATATTTATCTGAAAAACCAAATACAAAAATATAACCAGCAAAACAAAATAGAAAAATATAAAACTAAGAAAAAGAAAATAGAAAAATATAAAACCAACAAAAACCCATAAAAATCAGAAAATTTGAAAAAGACCAAAAATATGTTTTCTCAAGACATGTCTTCTGGTATCGATAACATCTACGGTCTTAGAAATGTCATTCAATAATGGCACGGGACCATAGATGAAGTTCGAGCAGGAGGTGTAAATATTCTTTTTCAAAACATGTCACAAAATATGGCTTACAGTTATTTCAGACTGTAACCCGGGCTTAAACAAAAGGCTTGCAGTTACTTCAGACTGTAACCCGTGCTTAAACAATGGCTTGCTATTATTTCAGATGGCAACCCACTCTTTAAAGGAAGGAAAGTGTTGCGCTAAAACAATTTTTCTAATATTTCGTGCACTTATCCTAATTGAAAATGAGGAAAGTATGTCGAAGGACTGCTGTTCCTACACAAATGTTTTTCCGTCTAAAATTCTTCAGAAAAATATTTGTTGTTTTTAAAAATTGATGGTAATGAGTTGCTTTAAAAACAATCAGATTCAGAGTTTTTATAAAAATTGAAAACTCAATCAATGACTTCAGCGCTTTTAAAATTTCAGAAAATAAGTCATTGATTGAGGGGGAGAATGTTTTCAAATTTATATCATCTAACGGACTTTCTTAATTATCCTACGTGCTTAATTAAAAATGATAATTTCCTGTGTCGAAGGACTAGGTTTCTAGGATATGATTGTTAGGTTTAGATGATTAGAGTTTGAGAAATACATTATTCCCATACCTTACATGATCTGATTGATATGTTGGATTGACTTTTATTAGTCGATTGCTGTTTGGGTGTTGTCGACCACCATATATTTGTATGTGTGTTCACTAACGTATGCAGGTATATTGGTTATAAGAATGTTCCCGATCCGGATCCCACAATTGAAGATGATTGGATGCCAAAAGGAAAGGGTAACTATATCTTGGGTTGGCAAATGAAGAAACGGAGCTTAATTGGACTTCTATGGAGAGTTGGCATAAATGCAACATAAGAGGTCTCACTGCATCACCAGATGGTTTTCTTCATCAGCAAATGAAGAAACAGAGCTTAATTTGACCTCAGTTGGCATTCAAAATGCAACGTAAAAAGAAGTCTCACTGCATCAGCAGACGGTTTTTCTTCCAAACCCTACAGCAACAACAACAGAAGCTTCTCAACCACCTAACGTATCGTTGTGCATGATACCATTTTTAAACAATTTTGAATAATTTGATTAAATTGTTTTGAAAATGGAAAATATTGTTTTGAAAATATATTGGACTAATTTTTTGAAAATCACCGGACTTCTTGTTATCAAAACCTAAGTCACTCAATTATTGACTTCTGTCATGGATTGAGGGGGAGAGTGATTTAATTTAAAATATTTTCATACAATATATCTTCAAAAAGTCCGTTTTGTACAACAAAAAGTGGTGATCTAAAGATTTAATGTTATGTCATGGTATGATTTTTTCTTTAGAATCAAGGTCTTTCAAAATGAAATTTTTTCTGTTCTTGTTTGATTGTGAAATTGTTTTATTTTACTAAAAGATCTCTTAAAAACTATCATACCTGACACTAACAATCTTTAATGTCTTAAATTGGTCCATATCTGTCATCTTTCAAAATTGAATCTTGCCACGTCTTTCCCCAAAATTTTATAAATGATTTAAATCAGTTGGGATCACAAATCTCAAATGGTTTGATATTTCTGATAGGGGTAGAGATCGTGTTTTAAATCTCAAATCTGTTTTAAATGGAATTGGTTTTAGTCCTTTAAAGACACTCCTGCCTCCATGTGCCAAACGATTTCAATATACATAATGCACATGTTGAGGAGGAGGATTTATCCAAAAAAACCAGATGAGTATTTAAACAAGACCACATTTTCTCCCATGTTTTTCTAAACATTATTAAATCACTTGGGATCCAAAATCTCAAAGGGTTTGATATTTTTGATCGGGGGAGAATTTGTGATTTAATATGAAATTTGATAAATGATGATCGTTTTGATTCAAATGTGCAGGCTGCTCTCTCATATGTGCTAAACGCTTTCGAATCTCGAAGCACATATTGAGGGGGAGCAAAACCATCGAGGTACAAAAGTTTTTTTAAAAAGAGATTTATAAATACCTTGATTGTGTTTTCAAATGGTTTTCTTAATGGATTTTGTGATTGTGGATGTGCTTCAAAAGAACTCTTGCCTCTATGTGATAAAATGTTTTAAAATATCCTATACACATATTGAGGGGGAGAATTTTACCAAGAAAATCAAATGGCTTTTTCGTATGAAAATTGTGATCAAAGAAAATATTTCAAAGTCCTCTTGCCTCCTTGTGCTAAACAATTTCTAAATCATATGCACATGTTGAGGGGGAGCATTTTCTAAATGATCAAAACTATTAAGGTACAAAATGCTTTGATCTCGTATCACAAGTACCTTGATTGTTTTTCCAAATGATCTTTCAATTGGTTTCAAAGAAGGAATGAACAATACCAAAAGACCGACCATTTTACTTTAATGTATGGAGTTATAAGGTTGGTAAGGTTAGGTATTTGTTCCCACGATCCGCCAGAACCGGAGGGATCTTCCCAGGGACAATCCACTAGATAGTGTAGAGTCCTTAGGAATATTGAAAAAAGGAGAAAAATGAGAATATGGGAAGAGTGCGGACTGAGACAGAGCTAGTACTGGAATAAACCCAACAAGGTTCTAGTTATGAAGTCTCGGTAAGCACTGAAGGGGTTGAAGAATGAAAAAGAACTGAATGTGAAAAAAGGGTGAAAAGAAATAGCCCTCCATCAATTCAACCTTAGGGCAGAAACCGGGTTCAATTCATATGCTACTGGTGGTTACTAAGGTAACACTGGTATTGAAGACAAGACGTCATGGACCCAGTGACGCACTGCACTAAACTTCCCAAGCCACTCAAGTTCCTCTTAAAAGGGCTTGTTTCATTCTCACGGGGAACCGACATAATCTATCGACTTTCTCTTAGAGATGGTTGATATTGAAGTAGGAGACCCTCTCCCTAGTCTCCGGCACAGGAACCAAAAGTGCACTAATTGAGTCTAGAGCCAAGAGATCATCCACAATATCTCGTTAGGACACTAAATTCTTGAAGACTTGCTTTTTCACACAATGTGGAAAGTAAGTATATATTAAGAGTCCTACGCATTATCCTTGTGGTATTGCCAGAACATCCGAGTGATATGAAAATATTCACGATGAAGATGGAAATCCTTCTAGAGCCAACATCAAACAAGCTCTTGGTGGGTGACATATGAGATCTTCTCGTAAGATCAAACTTGTGACAACTGGATAGAAACAATGGGGCGATTCAATTTTGAATCAACCTTGGTCCAGAAATGGAATTGACGAATACTTTTGGAAAAACCGTTCGATGTGCAAATCTTCTTTTCTCTAGCACGTCGAATGTGTATTCATGTTTTCAAACATAAAAAGTATCTCTGAAAAAAAAATACTTTTGGAAAAACCGTTCGATGTGCGAATCTTCTTTTCGCTAGCACGTCGAATGTGTATTATTTTCAAATACAAAAAGTGTTTTTGAATGAAAATTGATCTTTCTCATAAAACCTTCGTCGTATTGCAAAACTCTTTATTCTAAGCAATACGCGATTGTTTTTCAAATCATTTTTCATCAATCAGTGAATCTCAATTCGCTGGTTCACTCACTCCGTGTTGTCTTCTTTGAGACGTTCCGGTTTGAGAACAGCTAGAACAGCTGCGAAACCCTGTCAAGGAGATTCTTAGGAATCCTACCTGATCACAGGCAGTATTCATACTGATCAACGGGGAACCGTGGGCCGTGTACCTCAATTCAGCGAAAGTGATCAAAGACACTTTCGTGTGTTTTATTGCTAACTGTTGTTTGCAGGTACAATTGGACGGTTGCAGCTGATCAGAATTGAGGAGTCAATCCAAAGCCGCATGCTCACAGCATCCACACTTAATTTGAAGAAATCATGACTGGTGCATATCTACATAACCTGGCTCTGATATTTCATACTATGCTTATGCTACGCTGCTGCAAATATCATGAACCAGTAAGGCTTCCGCTACTCTGATGGAAAGATGTCATGATTTAAAAGTGTGAGCATGTCGGTCCAAATGTCACAACTTCACATGAAGGCAACACTACTATGGATGATCCAGAGAGATTTACTGTGGCTGATGATCTCAAAGAAAGCTCGAAGATCATCAAAGATGTGGATCAGTTAAAGGCCTCCACTAAAAGTACAAATCAATGCGGACTTTGAAGAATCGCTACAAAAGCACAAAGATTGTTGAAATGAAGAATTGAAGTCTACGAGCTCAAGAACAAAGACAAGAATAGAATGCTAGGATTCAAAATGTAAAACATGGGGTGACCTCCCTTAGGGGGAGATTGTTAGGAATTAGAAAATTCCATAGTGAAGAGTCGGTCACCCCAAATATTATCTAGCTTAAGTTAGCTCGTAGACTTGTCGTTATTTACGTTTCTTAGTAGTTTATTAGTTAGTTTGTAGTGTAATATAGTTTAGTGCAACACCGTGGAGGAAGGACGGGTCTTTACCCACTGTATCCCTGATCCACAGGCCGATAGGAGGTCGTGTATTTTGTAAGTATAAATACCCCTTCCATCCATGGAAGGGGTGGTGCTTTTCAATCTAACATTCTACATTTTGTGAAGTAACTCTCTACCAAGAAAACACCCAACTCTCTAACTTTCTCTCTCTAATGGCTAACATGTATTTTGATCTCCCAAGACCACCCGAATCATCAAACACATAAATATTGGATCCTAACAAACGAGCAAGGTGCAAGAAGACGTGGATATTGGTGATGATAGCGAGGGTGAGCTGAAGAAACTTGATAATGAAACTGGAAAGTTTCTGGCATCAGGAAGTGGAAATGGATTTGGGACCACGAGCTTGTATGAACAATCGAAGGAAATAGTGGATGATGATTATGATCCATATGAGGATGATTTGTACGATGAAAATGGTATATCTCAAGATCAACAGGCTTTCTGTGACGCTTATGATATCAAGGTTCGCGGTCGAAAGAAGAAGTAGATTATATTTGATGTTATGTTAAGTCAATTGTAATCTTGTTATAGTCGTATCTTCGTTGTAGAAGCAGTTTTTCTTTGTTATTTTAGTCTTTCTGCCTATGTAACGGGCTGAGATATGCGAGTCACCCACATACGTTGTACATAAAAGTTTTTTGAGGTAATACATTTAACGGGAAAACCCTTTACCCAAAAAGAGATAGCATATAACGGGTCTTTCAACCCACGCTAACCAATTTACATTAACCTTCTTACATCTATTCCATAACAATGTTTGAGAAACAATTTTGTCAAAGGTCAAACCTTTTTTAGGCTTCTTTACCGCAAACAAACAACATTCCAAAAGCTCCAAATATGCCACCACAACGAGAAGAACGTAGTTTGCAAAGCCAATCTTTACAAGATGGTAATCCGCAACCCGTTGAAGCAAAAGTACTAAGATATAAGATCAAACAAATTAGGAATGTGGATATTCCACCACCGCCCAATTAACTTGTATAAATCAGAAGCCAACGAACAACAACAAAAAAGATGGTTACAAGATTCCGCCTCGTTCCCACAGACCGGACACAACACGCAAGTAATATCCATACCTCTATTAGATAAGTTAATTCTCATTGGAAGCTTATCTAGAAACATATGCCGAGAAAAAACATTAACTTTAATAGGAATCAACTTTGACGATATTGTAGGGGAGGTAGAATTAACCAGCAAATGATAATTGATTTCTTTCTTTGTCGACTTCATCGATAAGTCACCATTCCCATTCAAAGTCCAACTCCATCGATCACTAGCAGAGGACAAAACCAACGAAGATAATAACCATGATAACTCTTGTCGTTGACACTCTTCCACACCACCTCTCGGACACCTACAGAATGAGGAATCCCATTCTAAATTCTGCAATTTCTGAGCAACCAAAATATATTTTTGAAGCTCCAAGTTAAACCCTATATTGAACCTAACTTTGAAACATTCATCACCAATCCATTTTTCAAGCCATAAGATTTTATTATTGCCATTACCAATCACTTTTTTGTAAATGAGATCAACACCCTTAGATTAATGGTTGGCAATGGCTTTATGCACCATAATCCAAACAGAACAACTATTGTGCTTTGGGATCGGTTGATCAAGGGAGTCGTTGGTTCCATAAATAGCTTTAACTATGTCGAGCCAAAGACCAGTATGAGACATGTAGTATCACCAAATCCATTTAAACAACAAGGCACGATTAAGGGCAAACAAGCTACTAACCCTAACCCACCATATTGCTTGTGAGCCATCACTTTCCTCCAACACACCCAAGTCATCTTATGCTCATCCATCTCCGCCCCTAAAAAGAACGAATTATGCAACTCTTCTAGCTGTTTCAAAACCCCTTCCAGGCCCTAAACAACGACATCTAATAAGTAGGAAGAGTTCCCAAAATTGACTTTATAAGAGTCAATCTTCCCCTAGCACCAATATAGTCTTTGTTTTCCGTTTAGATAATTTTTCTGTAACCTTTTGGACAAACTCGAGCCTTGAACTGACCTGCGCCATATTAGCGCCTAATTTTACTCCAAGATATGTAAACGGGAATTTGTTTGCCTAACACCCAAAACAATCAGCCATGTGTTGAATTTCAGAATGCTGAACTCCCAAAGCATACAGACTTCTTTTTTTGACAATAATCTTCAAACCATAGGCAAGGAAGAAACAATGTAACATCATGACTAGCATAGTAACATTAGATCTGGACCATCTTCCTAAAAACATAACATCATCAGCATAGAAAAGATGTGAGATATAGACCACCTCATATTTTCCAATAATAATAGGGGTAAACATAGCTTTATCAATAACCCGAGAGAATGTTACATGAAGACTTTTCATCACAAGAATAGACAGAAATGGAGATAAATGATCCCCTTGTTTTAACCCCTTATGAAACGAAATTCATCTGTCGGCTATCCATTAACCAAAACCGAAGCTTCTGAAGATTGAAAACAACCACAAATCCACCCTCTCCATTTACTACCAAACCTAAACTTATCAAGAATATCATCAAGGTGATCCCATTGAACCGAATAAAACATTTTTTTTTTTGAAAATCATCTTTAAAAATTAAAGCATACTCGTTCCTCGCCTTATACCGTGAGACAACCACACTAAGAATTAGAGGCCCATCTAGAATATGTTTCCCTTTAATAGACGTCCATTCTTCGAGGCTAACAATCTCATCGGTCACAAGACTTAGATGGTTAGCTAATATTTTGCCAAAAAATTTATATTGACAACCTATTAGGAGATGAAAAACATTAAGGAGCTTAACATTTAACACCTTTGGAATCAAAGCAATAAACGAGACCATTATGGCTCACCTCCATCGTCCAATAACCTACCACGTTATGTTTCGCTTTTACTTTATGTCATTTTACAATTATAATGATCGTGAAGATGATTATGATGACTATGATTATGATGATTATGCGGATCAGGTCTACGATCTTCCAGGGAATTTGGATGCTTTTTATGACACGTATGGTATCAAGCTCCAAGGCCTTGGTAAGAAGTAATTTTGTTTTCATAGGAGTTTAATGTTATCTTTTGAGTAGTGGTTTATTTTCTTGTTCAGAAAATAGGAAGTATCTTATTATATAAGCTTTTCCGCCTATGTAACGAGCTGAGATATGGAATTCACCCATATCATTTGTACTTAACATTTTTTGAAGTAATATATTTACCGGCTTTTTTACCTTTTACCAAAAAAAAGTCATTAAATGTGATATGCATTAAATGTAAAAAGTCATTAAAGACTTTTTACATTATAGATGATGTTAGTTAATAAGTGTAATCAAAATTTTAATTTAAATATTAAATATTTTATTTTTGTTCCAAAAATGAGTGAAGGGAATTTGTCTTTTGCTATGTTTAAAACTTTTAAGTATATAAAATAATTATCCTCATATGTATTGTATCTCTTTATAAAATTTTGATTTTGACATGTATCAAAATCATTTCAAAAACTTTTAAAGAAGTTATCAACTCAACAAACTTCGCACAATGATTTCAAAAACATGAAATGAGGCTTTCCTTATCTCTTCTTTACTATACATAAGAAGAAAATTATATCTTTCTAAAACTTAAATAATAAATAAAATAATCTTTACTATCTAATAAATCATGAAAGCACTTTTGAATATAATTTTTTTTAAAATTAAGCATTACAAGTTTATTACTAAAGGTATAACAAAGTAAAACACAATTGGGCATTAAATACCTTTAAATTTATCATTACAAGTTGAGTAATGATATTTACACCTATAATACATATATACCTAATTTATAAATTATTTGTACAATTGTATTATGTATTTTCTCCTTCTAAAATTCTCACAAATCATTTTTTTAAATCAAGCAATCAAATCATTAAGTACATTTTTAGGCATGATTAATAGGTACAACAATAATTTTTCTTACAAGTTTTATTGCTAAAGGTGTAACTTTATGCCCTAACACATTAAATTAACACATAATTAATACTCATATTAAAACACTCATTACTTAAAAGTACAATGATTTATTCACATTATACAACTAATTAAAAATATATCTATCTAAAGCGCCCCCTAATCCCAAACAGGTGGATAATTTTAAGATGAAAGCTACTGAAGTGGCTAGTATAAGTGGGAAGACGATTGCTACATCTAACCCATTTGATGCTCTTAATATGATCGATACTGCTGAATGTGGTACTTCTACTGATGTAGTGGATTCTGGTTGTACAATGGAAGCTAAGGAGCCGCTTGTGAGTGATTCAATGGAAGCTAACGAGGGTGGCACTACCCCTATTGTTGAGAAAATTGGAGAGCTTGAAAAGCTTCTTATGGATGGGAAAGCTACTCTTGTTGATGATGTTGATAATCCTATTAAAAAGGTTGATTATCCATGTAAAAAGGATTTTCCGTCTACTTCTTCTATTAAGAGGGTCAACCCATTCTCTAAGGTGGGAGAGATTGTGGTATCCGACATTGATGATGAGGAGGTTGTAAACACCTTTGATGAGTCGAGTAACTTATTTGGTGGTGGTCATGATCGTGAAGATGACTCTGATGACTATGGTTATGATAACTATGCAGATCAGGTTTACGATCTTCCAGGTAATTTGGATGCCTATTACGACACTTATGGTATCAAGCTCCAAGGCCTTGGTAGGAAGTAAATGTTATCTTCATAGGAGTCTGATGTTATATTTTGAGTAGTGGTTTATTTTCTTCTTTAGAAAATAGGAAGTATCTTGTTATGTAAGCTTTTCGCCTATGTAACGGGCTGAGATATGGGATCCACCCATATCCTTTGTACTTAAACGTTTTTTGGAGTAATATATTTACCGGGTCATTGACCTTTTACCCAAAAAAAAATAAAAATATATCTATCAAATTAAATATAACCAATTACAACACCCCTTTACTAAAAAGTATAGTAAAAATTTCACAATGATCAATCTCAACAAGCTACAGCATAATCCAAAATATAAAATAATAAATAACACTAATTAATGTTATTTTTAAAACAAAAGAAATGAAAAGTACATGTTATTATACACATTGTACAAATTAATAAAACACACAAAGCTTTATACAAACTAACAAGTTGATGGTACACATAGTTTTGAAAATCAGACCGGACCAACAGGTTCAACCGGAAACCAGTGTCTTCACCGGTTCGGCTAGCTAATAAAAGCAATCAAAAAACGAACCAAAAAAACCTGATAAAACTGATACAAACTGATGAATCAGATCTCATCAGAATTATGATACCTGCGCCTTTTACTTAAAGTTACTTAAACATCTTTAAATTATAAATTTGAATATTCACTTCTAAACTACACCACATTTATGTTTCTTTTTTCTCAACTTCCCTTTTCCATCCTTCCAATATTGGCATTTTCTATACTAACTAAGCTTATATATAATGCTATCATCACCAACAGAAGCACACACAATATCAACGCAAGCGTTATTACCCGAGTTGTCGATATATATAGATACTCGTCTCGTATCATATAGTAAAAGGAAAAACTACAAAACGATCCGCAACGTGAAAGTTTTTTTTATATTTTATATTTTTCCTTTTTTTTAGAATGGCTTGTTAGTTGTTAGTAGTTCAGGTTCAGCAATGACATCCAACTAGGCAGTATGCTGACTCTGAGCCCGCCTACTCCTCAACTCCTTTATCACTTGAAGGATAAAAGTCTCGGGTAGGACTCGAACTTGAAACATCCTCTAGCCAAACATCTCCACCCCAAAACACCTTAAAGACTGAGCTAGTCCAATTAGTTTCGCGTCGTGAAAGTAATACTTTAATACCACAAGCCCGTCATTGTAGACACCAGCAAAATTGTTTTCTCTAGTACGTAAACACACGCCATATATTATTACAGTATTATCTAATATTTGGCGGTGTTATCAATATTTAAAAACAAAAAAAACTAAGTAGTAATAATTTAGCAGCAAAAGGAAGATGATGGTCATAAGTACGGTCATCACACTATCTTATCACACACACTCATAAGAACACAAGTGATAGCTAAAGAGATAAGGTAACATTAGATCTAGAACATTTATCAGCTCACAGCAAAATGGGTCGAAGAAAGCTTGAAATAAAGCGAATCGATGACAAAAACAGCCGTCAAGTCACCTTCTCCAAACGAAGAACAGGTTTAATGAAAAAAGCACGTCAGCTTTCAGTTCTTTGTGATGTTGATATCGCTGTCGTTGTTTTCTCCTCTCAAGGCAAGCTTTACGAATCCAGCAGCGGAAGTAGCAGGTGATTTTCATTTACACAAGTTTTGGTTTTTAAAAATTTACAGTAATATGTATGTACTAGTAGTACTATTTTAGTAGTATTATATGTACGGATTATAACCTTTTTAGGTCTATTTTAGTACGGTGACATAGAAAATCTAGGGTTTAATATGGTGATTTTATGTGTGAAATATCATTCTAATGCTTTATATATGGCTCCATATAAGCTGATAAAATCCATAATATGGTGATTTATAGACCATATACCATAGGTTACAGTATATATAAAAAGAGGTGCTATTGTTTCATGCTTATCTTCTTCTTTTTGAAGGAACATTAATTAAAAAAAGGAGGTGGTTTTGAGGAATATTGTTTATTAGGAACAACTTGGGAAACGTGTGAACTATCTCATGTTTGATCAGTGATATTGAGAGGTGTCATATGGAATGGATAATGTGTTACAAGTTTTTATTTTTTTATTTTTATTTTTTTTACCAATGTGTATGGATTTGTAGGGCCACTTAGGTGTTCAAGAGTCTTTGAATAGATTTGAACATAAAATAGTCTTGGTATGACTTAGTGTTGTTGAAGATAAAGAGTCTTCACTTCAGTGTTGTTGTGGTTCAGCTATTAAAAAGTACAAGATCAAAAGAAGAAATTCAATTCAGTGAGGATGACACACCGAACAATGTTTAATCTCCTCGTTTACATAGATATCGAGCAAAAATGTATAAAGCAAGTCCTTTTAGGGATCCACACCTTCTAGAGTTGGTATAAGGATACAACAGTTATCAACGTTGTTTCCTTAAAGGAGAGTTTATCCCATTACCCAACATCTAATGCAATCTCACCAACCCATTGAATGCTCAACACGTGTAAAGTAGACCGTTTGAAAACCATAATTCTCTTTTGTAAAAGAGTATGATTGTAAAGGAGTAAATGCGTCTCTTGCAATTAATGTGATACACATTCAAGAGCATTTACTCCTCGAATTGAACTTGGCCGCTGAACATTTCAGTGAGTAAGAAGAGTTCATACTTAAATTATAACTAATGTTTTGTGTTTAAGTTAGAGAGGAGATCACCAAAATTGTCATTCAACTAAGATTAGTATTTCGCAACCAATCTTTGTCAAATTCTTTGATTAATTTCTGATAACAAGTTTAAATGTTGAAAAACTTTATTGTGTTTAAACTACTTTACATATTCTTGCTATAAATTGTTTAAATACCACATCAGAGAGTGATTTAAGGGTGCGTTTGGTAGAGAGAAATTCAGAGAAAAGAAATGAAGTAGAGAATAGAATCTCAGAGAATAGAAATCAGTAGAGAATTTTGTTCAATTCTAATGTTTGGTAACAACAGAGACTTGACCCGAGAAATGAAAAAAAAAATTATTTAAATTATTTAAAAAAATATATCTTTTTTTTTAATTTATTTTTTAAAAATTTATGTACTTTCTTTAAAAAAAATTTATTTTTTAAAAATGTATTTATTTAAAAAAAAACTTGTTTTTTTTTAAAATATTTTTTAAAATGTATTTATTTAAAAAAATGTATTTAAAATGTATTTATTTAAATTATTTTTTAACTTTTTTTTTAAAATTATATTTTAAAAATGTATTAAAAAAAAACATGTTTTTTTTTAAATATTTATTGAAAATATATTTATTTAAAACTTGTTTTTAAAAAAAATATATTTTTTAAAAATGTATTTATTTAAAAAAAAACTTATTTTAAAAAAAATAATTTAAAAAAAAATATATTTTTTTAACTTTTTTTAAATGTAAAAAAAAAAAAAAAAAAAAAAAAAAAAAAAAAAAAAAAACATTTTTTCAAAAAAATTAATCCATTTCTCCAATTTCTCCACAAAATTAATAGAAATGAGGCTACTTAAATTACACTACTCAACTCTCTCCATTTCTCCACCAAGAGAATTCTCATTTCTCCGCTCTCCATTTCTCTGGCTACCAAACATGCTTGAGAAATGAAATTAGATTCATTTCTCTCCATTTCTCCCTACCAAACACACCCTAACTTTCTGACGTTAAATCTTGAAAGAATTATTGTAGTCCATGGTAAATGGAGTAAAAATGTTCAAGTTCACCCAACAGATGATTTCTTTTTATATTAATTTATACTACTACACTAGTTTTATTTTTTAAGCTAAAGCAAAACACAATATTTAGAAAGGGCAAATGGCACAAAAAGGTATCAAAGTTAGGGTCCATTTCCAATTAAGGTATTCTACTTTTTTTCTTGCATAAAAAGGTACCCAACTAAATTTTTTGGCGGATTTGGGTTTTTTACTAACGTCCGTTAACTCCCTTCGTTAGTATATTACATATTTGGTCCCTGATTTTGTAGAGTCTTTTTATGCATCATCCCTCCTCCTCCACCGTCCACCACCACCCTCCTCCTCCACCAACACCGTCCGCCACCATCACCCGCCAACACCACCACCGTCCACCACCACTACCACCCGCCACCACCAGAAAACTCACAAACCCCGTAATAACCCAAACCCATTTCCAATTCCGTACAATCACCCAATCCAAACCCAAACCCAAGTCCAAAACCTCATTTCGTGAACTCAAATCCCATCTCAAATCCAATGGGAACTGAAGGAATGTGGGTCAGGATTGCTATGTTGTATTCCCAAGGTGGTATGGTTGATAATGCACTTAAGGTGTTTGATGAAATGCTTGAACGAAAACATCATTTAGGTTTGGAGGTGCGGAGTGTACACCTACTTGATTTTAACAGACTTGGCTAACAAACTACACCTTTAAGTTCCAGAAGCTAAAAACCAGAATTAAATCCAAATTCAAATGACTCAAACAACTGTGTAAGAACTGACAGAATGTGGTTCCATTGCTTCAACCCAGCAACTTTGCACCACTAGCAGCCCTACCAAAGGATTTTTTTGATTTTTTTCCTATTGACAAAAGTTAAATAAGCTAGTGAAATTGCTATTTTTATTTTTTTAAAATTTTTATAACAACTTAAAATGACTTAAAAAGCTATGCTAAAACTGACAAAAACTACTTTTTGGGACATTTTGACTGCTGAAGTAACGAAGCAGAGTTCCTGCTGAAGTAGCGAAGCAGTGTTGCTGCTGAAGTGAAGCCGTGCTTCTGCTGAAGTAACGAAGCAGAGTTCCTGCTGAAGTAGCGAAGCAGTGTTGCTGCTGAAGTGAAGCCGTGCTTCTGCTGAAGTAATGTCCAAGGTAAGCATGGGCATGTTTATGGGCAAAACATATATTTTAGTTAGATGTTTGTAGGTTTTCCCAACCTCAGCATCACAATGCCCCTTGGACCCTGAAGTAACAGCCAGGGGCTCTGCCCCTTGGACCCTGCCAGGGGCTGCCGCCCCTTGGACCCTGCTACCAGGGGCGCTGCCCCCGGACCCCCGTCCCTTATGATGAAATTGGTCAAAACAAGTTAATCCAGCATCACAATGCCCCTTGGACCCTGAAGTAACAGCCAGGGGCTCTGCCCCTTGGACCCTGCCAGGGGCTGCCGCCCCTTGGACCCTGCTACCAGGGGCGCTGCCCCCGGACCCCCGTCCCTTATGATGAAATTGGTCAAAACAAGTTAATCCAGTTACACTCAAATATCCAACAAATGATGTATTATTATGATGAAATTGGTCAAAACAAGTTAATCCATTTCAGAACTGACTATAGAATCAGCCAAAATCCCATGGTTTTCGTTCAAGCATTTCATCAAACACCTTAAGTGCATTATCAACCATACCACCTTGGGAATACAACATAGCAATCCTGACCCACATTCCTCCAGTTCCCATTGGATTTAAGATGGGATTTGAGTTCACGAAATGAGGTTTTGGACTTGGGTTTAGGTTTGGATTGGGTGATTGTACGGAATTGGAAATGGGTTTGGGTTATTACGGGGTTTGTGAGTTTTCTGGTGGTGGCAGGTGGTAGTGGTGGTGGACGGTGGTGGTGTTGGCGGGTGATGGTGGCGGACGGTGTTGGTGGAGGAGGAGGGTGGTGGTGGACGGTGGACGAGGAGGGATGATGCATAAAAAGACTCTACAAAATCAGGGACCAAATATGTAATATACTAACGAAGGAGTTAACGGACATTAGTAAAAAACCCAAATCCGCCAAAAAATTTAGTTGGGTACCTTTTTATGCAAGAAAAAAAGTAGAATACCTTAATTGGAAATGGACCCTAACTTTGATACCTTTTTGTGCCATTTGCCCTATTTAGAAACTATAATCAAACAAATTAAGCTTCATACAACGTACACAACAAAGTTCTCATAATTAGGATATGATCAAACCACATAAGGATAAAGTGGAAGTAAGTTGATACAAAACTAAATAACACAAGGTATGCATAGTTTAGTAAAAATGGTAATGAACACAACCACATCGTGATAATTAGTCTCTCTTATTAAATTTCAGATGACGGTCATGCTAATTAGTCTCTTATTAAATTTCAGATCACGGTTTATAATTACAAAATAAAAATGTGTTTGCACTGATCCAAACAAACCATATGGTTAGTGTAATTGGCAAGCAAGCGGTCGAGCCTTCCCGGATTACTACTATATAGAAAAGGCTTGATTCAGGCAACAAATCTACTTAACAAAGTAATCTTAAGTCGCCCCCTTATCTTAAAAAATTGTTGGTGGGATAAAATTCATGCATCAAAGAATCAGTGAATCACAGTATAAATCTAATACTTAAGATTTGCGAAGTGGAAAGATTTAGAGGGCAGATATTGAAATCCTAATTTTCTTTGAAATATCTTGATAGCTAAGGACCAATATTTTGGTTATAGGTTAAACAAGTGTGGCGTGGATTGAGTTGGTACCTCCTATCGATCAAGTTAAAGAAGGTTGTATATTAGGCCTTTTAATTGGCGGAACCTCGTGTATATATGCATCATGGCAAAGACAGACGGACTAATATATATCTCTGCTTAGAGAGACACGTTCATTACATAAAGGAAAATGCTTCATATAAAGAGATTCTTAGAAAGGCATGTGGTGAATGTAAATTAGAAATGTGAATGACACATGGGCTTTGATAAACAAGTACCCCATTCTCCATCCGCTAATATGTCCTCAAGTCTCATGCGATTAGTTACTGGCATGTTCACTTATTGGTATGCGGACGTGCACATAAATGGGATCGACACGATGGTAGGGGTGGGGTTGACCATGGGTTAGATCAAATTTTTGTCTTCTGGAATTTTGAATATGATTTAGTATTTTACTTGCACGTTTCAGATAGGTTCGGGTTTAGAATTTTGGTTGTCAGATGGTTTTGGGTATTTTTAGCTTACGAGTTTGGCATTGGGTTTGGTTTTGTAGTGTTGTAAAAATCGGTCATGGCGGCCGATATTACGGCGCCATGACCGCCTGTCCACCGTCACACCATTTAACATATCGGTCTAATTTGAAGGTCATGGTCAAAATCGGCCAAAATCGGTCAATATGGCGGTCAAACTCGGTAATTTATTATTATTATTATTATTATTATTATTATTATTATTATTATTATTATTATTATTATTATTATTAAAAAATTATAAGATTTACAAGAAATTAGTAGGGAGCCGAGATACCAACTGAGCCCCCACTTCTCTAGTTATAGCGAAGCTAATCCTAATAATAATAATAATAATAATAATAATAATAATAATAATAATAATAATAATAATATTATTATTATTATTATTTAAATTGATAAGTAATTATGGACTTATGGTTTTTATTTTTTAAGAATGTTAAACTTTTTATTTTTTTTAGTTATTGACTTATTTTGTTAGGATATTGCTAATATTTATTTTTTTAAATAAATTCTTTTATAATTTATAGTACCCGCCGAGAAACCGATATATCGTCGCCAAGACCGATATGACGCTTGAAAAGGATTAACCGCCACTGTACCGCCAACCGATTTTTACAAGTGCTTTTGTGCATTAATTGACCCAACCAATGATTTTCCATTCCCGTTTTTCGTATTTGTACGACTAGATTTTGGCTATTCTATTGGCACTAGACGAGTACCCGCGCCTAGCGGCAGCGATTCCTAGCAGCAGAAAATTAACGATATGCGATATTGTCGTAAGTTTTTTTGCGTACGTTCAAAATATAAATGAGTACCTGTGCACAACAATGCGATTTTATAATGATAGATCGTTTTGTGTTAAAAAAAGGTTTATGGGTTATTAAACGAAAAATAACAAAAATTTGAAGATTTGGGGATTAAACATAATGTTTTGAAAGCCAGTTCGACCCGGGTGTTTCAACCGGTTGAACCGTTACTGTCGAAAAATGGGTCGATTTAAACCGAGTCAACCCGACAGGTTGGGTAAAAACCGGGTCAAATTAAACCGGGTCAACCGGTCGGGTTTGAAGCGTCCCGAGTCAACCTGGTTTTCGATATGTATTAATAGTTTCCTTTTGAAATATATGTTTTCAACATTTCATTTTTTAGTTTCAATTTTTCATTTTTTACTTTTTGGTTTTTCCTTTATATATATAATATACCAGGGTACCCGCGCGTTGCGACGGCGGGTACCCTGTGACGATTAACCGGAGAAATAGATCTCGATGAGACCTGATTTATCAGTTTGTATCGGATTCAACGGATCCTCTCTGGTTCATTTGCGGATGGCTTTTATTGTTTAGCCGAACCGGTGGCGACACCGGTTCTCAATTGAACCCGTTAGTCCGGTCCGATTTTCAAAACTATATGTATTATCAACTTGTTAGCTTGTATAAAGATTTGTGTGTTTTATTAATTTGTATAATGTGTATAATAACTTGTACTTTTCATTTTATGGTGTTTTAAAAATTACATTAATTAGTGTGCTGTATTATGTTGTAACTTGTTTAAATTGTACATTGTGAAAATTTTAATATACTTTTTAGTAATTGGTGTTTTAGTTAGTTGTTTTTAATTTGGTAGATATGTTTTTAATTTATTGTATAATGTGACTAAATTATTGAACTTTTAAGTAATGGGTGTTTTAATAAGAGTATTAATTACATCATACATTTCTCTCACCATTGACTTTCAACATTTCAAATTTCAAAGTTTGACAATTTTTCTATTATGTGTAGTATAGATATGTAGTATAGATTGGTTGTACAATGTGAATAAATTATTGTAGTTTTAAGTAATGTAGTGTTTTAATAATAGTATTAATTCCACTATGCATTTCTCTCTCATTTGACCAAATTCAATAATTCAACTTTTCAACTTTTTCATCTTTGACCGTTTTTCTATTATATGTAGTATAGCAGTATAGATATGTAGTATAAATTGGTTGTACAATGTGAATAAATTCTTATACTTTTAAGTAATGAGGTGTTTTAATAAGAGTATTAATTACACTATGCATTTCTCTCTCATTTGACCAAATTCAATAATTCAACTTTTTAACTTTTTAACTTTTGACCGTTTTTCTATTATATGTAGTATAGTAGTATAGATATGTAGTATAGATTGGTTGTACAATGTGAATAAATTCTTGTACTTTTAAGTAATGGGGTGTTTTAATAAGAGTATTAATTACACTATGCATTTCTCTCTCATTTGACCAAATTCAATAATTCAACTTTTCAACTTTTTAACCTTTGACCGTTTTTCTATTATATGTAGTATAGATATATGTAAAGGAAAGTGTCAAATTAACAAGTAATATGGCGCTGGCAATTTCAATTTGTCAAGATATGGTAAGAACACAATAACCCATAAATATGCTGTGCATAGACCTTAAGAACTAAACTATCATTCAAGTTAATGTAAAATGAAACTTGTAGGCTCAAAAATCAAGAAGTAAAATTATCATAGAAGGCAATATATGTATACATTTTAGTTGATCGATTAATAGCAAGGCGGGTTGGATTTTTTGGGAAATCCAAGCTGACCCGAATGTTTTTTTAAGACCAAAATTCTAATCGTCACTTTTTTGTTTGTGTTGGCGATTTTGGGTCAGTTTCCTTGGTCATTGGGGGTTTTTTTTCGGTGGTTGCTCACTCCTACATGTGTGTGGAACTGTAGATATATATCTGGTCCTTTTCTCGTCCCTATGTTGACTTTGTGTGTACATATTTGAATTCCTCCCATGATGTTTTTCGGTGTGGATTTTTTTAATAAAGTCTCAAACATATTTGAATTCATGTGCTTTACATCTCTTATTTTGTCACTACTTGAATTCATGTGCTTTACATCTCTTATTTTGTCACTACTAATTGTTGAAGTTTAACAATATATGTTTCAGTGTGGAGAGTATCCTTTCTAGGTATGAAAAAAGTTGTGCTGAAACCGGTGAGGGATCCAACAGAGGAGCTTGCACAGATTTAGTAAGCAATAATTTCTCTAGGAATATACAATTTGTGTCAATTGTTACATGTGTAAGATCAACAAATTACTGAGATGCTCTGAAAATCATTTCTCCAGGAGTTTCTATTGCAATCGACAAGATTTCGAACTTGTAATGAGCTTCTACAAACAGTGGACAGGTAACATATATATTAGACATACATGTATGTCCATATTTAAACAAAAAAGATCCAAATAAATATCAGAGATGAAATATTGATTTTTGTACAGGCTTGTTGAAGAGAATAATGAACAGCTCTCTGTGATGGACATGACACAGTTAGAACAAGAACTTGATGCTGCTCTTATGCAAACACGATTGAGAAAGGTGATTGTCTGTTGCTGTTTTTAACACCATGCACCTTCTTATACATTATATGTTCAAAAAAATAACAAAGTACTCCTTGTCAATATACATTTTGCTATCACTTGCTACTATTTTGTTGTCCGCCAAGGTTCGTTTGTTGTTACATTAAAGCTTTAAGGCTCCATTGGTCGTATACTATTTATAAATGCATACTCTAAGCCCCTCACCTGGGAGCAATTATTACAATAAAGGGTCCCCCATATATGGGTGAACGTACTTATTGAAGTAAGAAACTGAAATTGAAACCTAACCTAATATATTTTTGGGTAAAACGTCAAAGACCCGGTAAATATATTACTCCAAAAAACGTTTAAGTACAAAGGATATGGGTGAATTCCATATCTCAGCCCGTTACATAGGCAAAAAACTTACATAACAAGATACTTCATATTCTCTATACAAAAAACTAAACCACTACTCAAAATATAACATTAGGCTCCTATGGAGATAAAATTACTTCCTACCAAGGCCTTGGAGCTTGATACGACACGTGTCATAATAGGCATCCAAGTTTCCTGGAAGATCGTAAACTTAATCTGCATAGTTATCATAACCATAGTCATCTTCTCGATCATGACCACCACCAAATAGATTACTCGTCTCATCAAAGGTGTTCACAACCTCCTCATCATCACTATCAGAATCCACAATCTCTCTCACCTTAGTGAATGGGTTAACCCTCTTAGTAAACGAAGTAGCCTGGAAATCCTTATTATAACCCTGATAATCAACCTTTCTAATAGGCTTACCATTATCATCAACAAGAGTAGTTTTCCCATCAATAAGAAGCCTTTCAAATTCCCCAATTTTCTCAACAATGAGGGTAGGACCAGCCGCGTTAGCTACCATTGAATCACTCACAAGCGGATCTTGTGATACATTGCCTGTTTCGATAGACCCAACCTCCTTTGCTTCCATTGTATTACTAGAAACCTCTACATCAGTATGATTGCTAGATTCCTCAGGATCGATCGTATTAAGTACAACAAAAGGGTTAGATGTAGCAATCTTCGTCCCACTCGTACTTGCCACATCAGTGGATGTCTTCTTCGCACTATCCACCTTCTTGGGTTCAGGAGGAGGCGCTTTAGGTTGATACCTAAATTTAGGACCCACTTTAGTAAAACCTCCCTTACCTGGAACACTTGGACCACCATTCCTACCCTTATTCTTGTTAGTGCCAGGTTGAAAACCATCATTAACAGGCTGAGTAGGAAGTGGAACAGATTTAGGACAATCAATCAGCGTATGACCAAACAATTTACATGTATCACACCGAGGCGGTTTCCATTCATATTTCACTCGAATCTTTTCAATAGTAGATCCTGTTCCATCAAGTAATGGTATCTCAACAGTGATGCTCTCCTTAAGAACCTGATGTTAAATTCATATTCCACCCGAATCTTTTCAATGAGTACGGGCTTTATGGTTTTCGGTTCATTCACAATCTAAAACTGGATGTTAAATAACAGAGAACAGTAATTGTATGTCTTTAATCATATACAGTATATGTCTAGATATAAATAGATAAACACATCGGCATATGTATATATACACATTCCTGTGTGTGTATGTATGCATGCATGCATACATGCTGTGATATATGTGTCTATGTGCAAACTCTATTTGGTCAGCTGGTTGGCCCAGATTTACCAATCAACTAAGTTTTTTTTATTAGGTTTAAACAAAATTGATCCATGACAAATTGCCGCCTAGGGGCCATGAAATTAAGTTCCCTGACAAATAGACCATGGAAGCTACAAAAAATAAGTTATGAACACCCCAAAATACAAGTGCATGACACGGATAAATTGGAATGGTTGGTGCTAAGGCTTTCCGGCCTTCTCCGACTATTTTTTGTCACTGCACCTCATGCATGATTCGCTTGTAAGTCAGCGGAAAATAACCTTTTCAAGTATAAATTAAAGTAACACCAAATTCTCCCAAAAAAATATACCTCCAAGGCTCCAATCATATACTCTAAAACATTACATGTAAAATTTATATTTTATTAAGCTTGGCCATTTTTATAAAAGACTTTTTGTTGATTTAGATTATCTTTATTGGAGATAAATAAAAATTCTAGTTCTAGTTGGTTAATTTTTAAATAATGTTATTGCAGTAATAATTAACAATGAAACAACATGGTGACATTCTTGTTGGGGTTCGGGTTGGCGAGATGGTACAACCCAACCAAACCTAAAGGTGACATGTTTAGGTTACAGATAAGACGTGCGATCCCTGCGTAACCCACATTACTGATTTATCTAAGTAGGCTCATGGCTTACACGGTTAGTGGGTGAGGAGGTATAGATCCAAAAGTTGACAGACTTTTAGATGGATCAAAGGGGACATACGAGGTGGAAAACAACCTGGCTTAGAAAGGCAGTAACTTTTAATCCGCTTAGAGTTGAAGGACATACTGGTCTACTTTAAATGGATGGAAAGCCTGCAATGGGCCCATTGTTGTGAAAAACAGCCATAGGCCGTCTTCTGCAACGAGTCCCATGTTGTGACTTATAGCTATAGCCAACCCTAGCACGTCCCGTTTATCAAACATGTTAGGTGTGTCGGCCCATAAAATGTCCGCAAATCATTTGAATTCCACCCTTTCGTGTCTTTTAGTCATGTTTTACGACATGATAGCAACAACGATACCTAGTAATTATTTTTGTATAACGTTAATCATAACAATTGATTATCTATAATAGTTACTTGAGAGGATCCTCTTCCATCTATAATACTCAATAATAATATTATCATTATATTGGAGTGAGTTCAGCTCCCTTTAATGTTTATATATGTTGATACAAAAGTTGGGCGTTCCTTGTTTGGGCTCCGGCTCTCGTATCAATTGAGGATTGTTGCTTGAGACCTGCGCACTAAGAAGACAGAAAACACCGTTAGGCTTACCGTGGGATTGTCTCTCACGATTATCCTCCGGCGTGAGAGTAAGTAATCGATTTAGGGTTAAAGGAGAGTTAGGGTTTGTAGATTGTACCTTTAACGAGGGATGGGATTCCCTTTATATACACACGGAATCCTTGTTGGTTCCGTGTTCCTTAACCTTCGGCGTATCCCGCCTAAGTCGGTTGGGGAATGATTATCTCCCTAACTAGGAGATATCCGATATTGTGTTACGTGAATAACATTGGGTTTGGGCCTTCGTGGGCCTAAACACTTATTGGCGTAGCCCAGTTCGTGTTGGGCTTATTAGTATTGGGCTTTGGTCGGGTGCGTGACCCGAATATAGACTATACGTCATCAATATATGTCTTTCCTATAATCTTTAATACTCCGTAATAATAATATTAATCATAAAAGTTAAATAACTATATTACCTACTAATATGATTATCATTATATAAGCCAATAGAGTGTCTTGCCTTCGCAATATCGAAGGAGAGACGTAGTCAATGCTTGCCATACAATTAACCATCCCTTCCCCACTTCCGGGAGAATTCAGCTCCCTTTCCTGTTTATGTAAAGGAATAGAGTATGATTCATAGGGTATAGCCAGAGATAGCCTAAGGCAAAATGATTTTTAGTACTTGTTAGTACCATCATCGTTTTTATACTTCATAGTTTCCGAGTCTCAAAATCAGCCAGTTATGAAAAGTCGACATACTTTTGTGCCAAAAGTCGCCCCTTGGAAATTATACCATGGACCAACCGTCTTGTAAGTCTTATAAATCCATGGGTTCACTATTTTTATTTTTACGTGAATGGCAAGGATGCCTTCCCCACTCTACACCCTTTTTACTCCTATTTTCCCGGAATTTGATCTTACAACCGCCTGGTTGATGTGCCACCTAGATATTGTTTGGCTACATTGGTATGAAGGTCTATTTGGATTTCTTCCAAATAACCGGCTTCAATCTCACATGTCTGGAAACCAGACCTTGCTTTTGACCATACACAGCATTAGAACTTGCATGGACAGAAGCCCATTCATATGTTTTGACATTAAAAAAAATCATCAAAAGGAATAGAGCATTGTTCTGAATCCAACCCTAGGATGATGTTGTATCCTAACACCAAGAAAATGGGCCTCACTAACTACATGTTGTTGGTTTATGCCCTTTAATGACATGTGTGCGAGTACTTTCTCACAAAATATCGTATATGACAAGTTGATATATATGAGACTGCATCCTACGGTTCAAGTAGTAGTAATGATTTAATTTGAAACAGATATCAGGTCAGTAACTTTATTATGTCGATCGATCGAGATACGGAATAGTTCTTTTATGCATGGAAGTGAACAGAGACAATGGTGTAGCTTTTTCTCCTGCATTAATCATCTATTGATCGACACTTACTCTCTTATAAAAATAAAGACAATCATCTAAAGCGAGAATGTACTATTGTCACTTCTAAAAAGATTTGAGATAATCATCACGGAAATGACTGTAACCCTGTTAGTAAGACAATCATATAACATGATGTCTTATGGACAATCATCTAAAGCGACAATGTATACAAGCTAGTATATAATACTGATTGTAACCCTGTTTGATGCAGACACAGTTGATGATGGAGTACGTATCAACCCTCCAAGAGAAGGTATGCTTCTCTTTTTATTTTTTAGTCTAGATCGCCTATAATTAGTCTAATGATAGCCAGGATCCACCACAGGACTAAATATTGTTAAAATAACTTTTAGCTTGCTAGATGTCGCATACTAATATTTGTATTCATACTGTTTCCCTTTGGGCCTTGTATATCTCAAGACTTGTTGCAAAATATTCCGGTCTAGGAAGATGGATAAAAACACCAGAAAATGAAATAGGCTTCATGAAAATTATGTTGATTTTTTATTTTTTATTTTTTATTTTTTCGAGTTACCCGGATTTTCGACTTGACATCGCGAATCCACTAATCCCAGTGCGACTACCCTTTTGGATAGCCCGGATTCGGCGCAGGTGAACCTTTGTGGTGACAAGGGGATTAATTTTCTTCCCGTTGGATTCGAACCCTTGACCTCCTCTTTGGAAGCTGCTGGTATTCTTACCGTTTGGTCACCACGGAGTCGGCGTAGGTGAACCTCCGTGGCTACAAGGGGATTAATTTTCTCCCCGTTGGATTCGAACCCTTGACCTCCTCTTTGTAAGGCTGGAATTCTTATCGCTGGCAAAAAAAATATATGTTAGTTTTCTAGTGAGCATCATGATTTAATGCAGTGTCTAGTCTGAACAAAGTCAGAAACCAAACTCGCCAGACCTATTTTCAACGTTAGTTTTCACATGGTGGGAGCTTTATCCATAAATACAGTTTAGAGTCTGTAACTATCCATCTGGTAGAACTGCTCGGTATAGTAGCTTGTTTAATAGAACTGCTAACATTGCACATTTATACCACATTCCTGAATTTCCAAGTTGGTGAAACATTAGTACGTGTATTTTGAAAGGTATTATATTGGTGGAGGACTTACTTTCTCGCTCTTACTATTGGGCTCCAAGCATTGAGGCCTGAAATATAAATGTACGTTGAAGGCTTGAAGCCTACGTGGTTAGCTGCAACGATGAGTTAGTTATGCATTGGCAAAAGGAACTAAGAGAGTTCATATGGTCATAATTTGAAAATAACTCAAATAGAAATTACATGTCTAGCCAGTTGCTTTCTTTATTGCACGTTGAGGCAAATTCATCTAGTTAATTGCAAGGTCATTGTGATGATACACTTTATCGTAACATCAAGACCATAGTCTCCCTTTTTCCTGTTGAGAAACATAGCAACTAGTATTAATAACTTGAAAAAGCACAATATGAGTATAGTTCTCTTTTTATGTTTTTTTCAGGAGAAGACGTTAAGTGAGGATAAGGAAGAACTACAAAAGCAGGTAAGTTTTTTACTTTCTTTTTGTACATATTTCATTTAAGAAATATAGAGATCTGATCTAAAATGTGAATAAGCTCTTTAAGTGTCATGGATTGAGAAACAACTCTTGCTTGTTTGCTTATCAATTTCAGTCCTCATTTAAAGTCTTATAGACATAGACGAGATATCGAGCAGAAACAATCTAGGTGTGAAATCTTTCTGCTTGCTATGTCTAGTATCATATTAAGACTTCCAACATTAAGTTGTCTTTCATGCATTTGGTAGTCTAGATAGCAAGATTGCTAGTTACTTTAGATCTAGATTTCTATATATCTCTATATATGTAGTTTCAACTAAAGCTTGAATGAAATATAAGAATTAGATCTATGACTTACAGGTTCTCATTTTCAAGTTCCCTTTATAAGTAGTTCAAAACTTTAGATCTAGACTTTTTATGTCTAGATGCAGTTTCAACTTTAAACTGAAGCTGGATGACTTACAGGTTGCAGCAGCAAAGCAAAATGATGGTGATGATGGTGGTGGAGGTCTCAACAACCTTGCAAATAACTACGAAAATTCACTCCAACCTCTTGTTACACTTTCACTTTTCAATGGCTAGATCTGCTCCAAAACAACACATATCTAGCAGCCAATAAACCAATGCAAGCTACTGGTTTCTTGACTCTTTACTACAGATTCTTAACTGTACTATTGTTGTACTATCAATTGATTATTTGTAATACAAGCTTTTTGTTATTCTTTTGCATTAGAAGATATGATTTTGCATTTTTGTTTATGCAGATGTTATCCTCTTATTTGTGTGTGTGTGCTTGTTAGTATAGCAGAGAACAAGCATAGGTTATTTATATTAAGCTTATATATTTTGTGTAACGCTGGCGTCGACGTATTGTCCACCTACATGGCTTACAAAACAATGCAATATTGTATGGTTATAAAATCATGGGCAAAAGAAAAGAAAGACATCCACGTAGAGGTTTCCTGTCTAGGTAGGTTGGTAACTATTTAAATGGGCTTTTTTGGGTCAAAAATACATTATATGTGGTATGGCCTAAGTCCTAACTTAACTTCTGAGAGCATTCTAGTTTTAACTAGATAATACTGACGCAAAGCGATTGTCTATAGCGACAAATAATAATACTTGCGAAATCGTGATTCAGGTTTGACTTTTAATATAAAGTGTGTATTTTTTGAAATATAAAGCGCGTGTTTTTTAAAATTTTTATAGTGTGTGTTTTGAAAAATTTTCAAGTTTAAACAAATAAAGAGTTAATTGCATTTTTGGTCCTTGTGGTATGGTTAAATTGCAGGTTTAGTCCCTAAAACTTTGAAAATGCAATGATAGTACTCATTTTGAAGTTTGGATTGCAATTTTGGTCCCTGGATAAAATGAAATGACTAAAATGCCCTTTGCCTTATTCAGAGAAGACAAGGGTAATTTAGTCATTTCACATCGATCAGGGACCAAAAATGCAATTGAAACTTCAAAATGAGGACTATCATTGCACTTTTAAAGTTTTAAGGATAAAACCAGCAATTTGGCCATACCACAGGGACCAAAAATGCAATTAACTTACAAATAAATAAAAATTGTCAAGTTTAGAATTGATCAAGAAAAAACATAATTTAAATTGACAAGTTTTTGAAAAGTTATCAAATTTAAGAGGTACTTAAAGAATAATTTAGGTTTCGAGATTCAAGAAAACATATACACTCTTTATAAGTAGGGGTAGCAATTTTTGACACGACATGATAAATAACACGAACTCGACGCGAAGTTAAACATGTTAGGGTTGAGAATAAACAAGTTTAGGTAAAAAAAACAGGTCAACGTGCTTTAATAAACGTGTCGTGTTTGGGTTGAGTAAGTATTAAACAAGTCAACTCGTATATGCTTTCAGGTATATAACATCTAAAGAGTAAAATATATAAATTCGATTTTATGCTGAATTTGAATTAAATGTATTTTATTATGTAGTTAATATGACAATGAGTTACTGTTATAACTCGGATATTGTCGAAATTTTTGTATAATTATTTAGGTCTTATTTATATCATTTTTCGATATATACTAGTTGAATCGATAAATCGCCAACCTTCTTCACCAGTTGTCCTACTTACTTAAACGAGTTACAAACGGGTTACACATGTTATGTAGGTATGTGTTAGGGTTGATTTTTTTGACACGATTAATAAACAAGGTGTTTGGGTAAAGGTTCTACTAACCCGCCAACCCGACTAAGTTAACCTGAATACGACTCGATTGCCACCCCTATTTATAAGTAGTAGAGATTATGATTTTACTTAAAATGTAAACAATTTTCCGATGAAAATTACTATCCGTCGAATAATGAATTGAAAATTGAGGGAAAAAACAAAACAAAATATTCTCTTTGGCTTACTTGCTTTGCAGAAAAAACCTCAAAGAAACGAAAAAAAAAATCACTTACGATTACAAAAATAGTTTCTAAGTTAGATCTAGGACTTTGTGTAACAAAAAATTACATAAATGCCTCTACAGTTTACCTGCGTTGCGAAAACAGTTTTAAAGAGTTACAAGAGTCATCCTTGCCATTACTTTCCATTTCAGAAACAATCCTTGAGTTATCTAGGGATTGTTTTTGTACCATTAATTCATAAATAGTCTTTGTAGTTACCTACAATTTCAAGAAACGATTCTTGCCCGCGTCTTAAACGAAATGCGAGTAAAAAAGTCTTCATTTACTTCAAGTATCGTATACTAAAAAGTATATGAATTGAACTTGAATGTTGAATGTGATTGATTTTATGACTAAACAAGTCTAACATGTTTATTGTTTTGTGAAAAAATGCGTTCTTTTAACTACAATTAACATGATGCGGTTAGGCATCTTTAGGTACAAAATTAGACACGATTTATGTCTCACAATCATTTCTTGTTAAAAAGGTTGGGTCGAATAGGTGACTAAACATTGATGATTTTGTGTTTATGTTTCAAATAACGGTGTTAGATATCAAGTTGTGAAGACTCATCGTCATCACAAGGATCTAATCATGGTCACTTGGATGAGTGTTTGCGGACAGCACTGCAAACTGCGTGTTTCATCGGAAACTCATCTTCAGTGTTAAGTTGACTTAACGTTGATCCGAGTAGAGTTGGAGAGGAAAATTTAATGGTGTATGAATGGTTTATAATCGGGATATCAATCTGAATCGTGTAATCACTTTCAGTTAAATTCGTATGAGCTATTTTTGCTATACATGGTTGATTTGTTACAGATAAAAAAACAAGTCAACTTAAGTTAGCTGCTATATGTTGTGATTAAGGTCATGATTAATGGCTAGCTACAAAATATCTAATGAAACACTAGTGGTTTACGTGACAAACTTCAAAATATTTAATGAAACACTAGTGTTTTACGTGACAAACAGCTTATACAGCTGTGTGCTTGGGTTGACGTATAGTATAATAAAAAATACTGTCGTGCTCGATTTCTAATGGAAGTTCTGGTCCACTAGCATGTGAAAACTTCGCTATGAAGAAATGTGCATTTTGACTACTTTTTCTTATTAAAATAAAGGGCAAATCACCTAGAAATGTAGTTAACTTGCCACTTTTTCCTATTGTATGTAGTATTCTTTTTTTTTCTCATTCTGTCAATAAACTTCTATCGTTAGTCCTTTGTGTGTACCCGTTACCAAAAAAACCTGCATCGTTAGTCCTTTATGCTAACGACCGTTAATAAATAACTTAAAATTTGGTTATCTTACGCTAAACTTGGGTCGTTGGTCCTTTATAGTAACAATCGTTAAAAAATAACTTAAAATTTTGTTTTCTTACGTTTCCGTCCGTTTTTTTCACGTTTTCGTACGTTTTTACACGTTTTCGTTCGTTTTAACACGCTTTCGTCCGTTTTTTCACGTTTTTATCAGTTTTTACACGTTTTCATTCGTTTTTACACGTTTCGTATGTTTTTTCACTTTTCTTCTGTTTTTCCCCGCTTCATTCGTTTTTTCACGTTTTTACACGTTTTCATTCATTTTTACACATTTTCGTCTATTTTTGCATGTTTTCATTTGTTTTTACATGTTTTCATCCGTTTTAACACGGTTTCGTCCGTTTTAACACGGATTCGTCTATTTTTTTTTTCACGTTTTCATCTGTTTTACACGTTTTCATCCGTTTTAACATGGTTTCGTCTGTTTTTTTTTTCACGTTTTCGTATATTATTTCACGTTTTCATCCGTTTTTGCGTGTTTTCGTATGTTTGCAGGTTTTCGTATGTTTTTACACATTTTCGTATGTTTTAACACGTTTTCGTCCATTTTAACACGTTTTCGTCCGTTATTCACGTTTTCATCTATTTTTTCACGTTTTCATCCGTTTCTACATGTTTTCATCCGTTTTTTCACGTTTTCGTTCGTTGTTTCACGTTTTCGTCCGTTGTTTCACGTTTTCATCCGTTGTTTCACGTTTTCATCCGTTTTTACACGTTTTCATCCGTTGTTTCATGTTTTCGTTCGTGTTTGCACATTTTGTGTAAAAACGGATGAAATCGTGAAAAAAACAGACGAAAACGTGTAGAGACGGAAGAAAACATGTAAAAACGGAGGAAAACGAGAAAAACGGAAAAAAAAAAAAACGTGTTAAAACAGAAAAATTGTGTAAAGACATACGAAATCGTGCAAAAACAGTCGAAAACGTGCAAAAACGGATGTAAACGTGTAAAAACGGATGAAAACGTGAAAAATTACGAAAGCGTGTTAAAACGGACCAAAACGTGTAAAGAAGGACGAAAACGTGAAAAACGGACGAAAACGTGTAAAAACGGATGAAAACGTAAAAAACGGATGAAAACGTGCAAAAACGGATGTAAACGTGTAAAACGGATGAAAACGTGAAAAAACTGATGAAAGCGAGTTAAAACGGACCAAAACGTGTAAACACGGACGAAAACGTGAAAAACGGACGAAAACGTGTAAAAACAGATGAAGACATGTAAAAACGGATGAAAACGTGAAAAAATGGACGAAAACGTGTTAGCTAGGACGGAAACGTGTAAGAAGGGATGAAAGCGTGCATAAACGAACGAAAATGTGTTAAAACGGATGAAAACGTGTAAAAACGTATGAAAATGTGAAAAAACGGAAGAAAACGTGTAAAAACGGACGAATACGTGTAAAAGCGAATGTAAATGTGCAAAAACGGGCGAAAATGTGTAAAAACGGATGAAAACATGTAAAACATATGAAAACGTGAAAAAACAGACGAAAACGTGTAAAAACGAATGAAAACGTGTAAAAACGGATAAAAACGTGAAAAACGGACGAAAGCGTGTTAAAACGAACGAAAACGTGTAAAAACGTACGAAAACGTGAAAAAAACGGACGGAAACGTAAGAAAACCAAATTTTAAGTTATTTTTTAATGATTGTTACTATAAAGGACCAACGACGCAAGTTTAGCGTAAGATAACCAAATTTTAGGTTATTTATTAACGGTCGTTAGCATAAAGGACTAACGATGCATGTTTTTTTGGTAACGGGTACACACAAAGGACTAACGATAGAAGTTTATTGACATAATAAGAAAAAAAAAAGAATGCTACATACAATGAGAAAAAGTAGCAATTTAACTACATTTCTAGGTGATTTGCCCTAAAATAAACCTATTTTTATACACTACGGAGTATAACTTTACTAGATTTCTTATATAAGTAGTTAGGCTTTTCAAATACGGTTGAGTTATACAAAATAATACATGTCTCGATTTCTTGTTCACCTCACTACTTCAAAAAGTTTAATGTGCGTGCATATATTATACCATAAAATGACAAATTAATTTTAGATGACATAAGAATCTCAAGAACAATTAGGTGCTGTTTGTTTTTCTAAAAGGATTTTTCTATCTTGTGCCCTAGGGGCACACGATAAGAAAGGTAAAAGTACACAAAAAGTACTCACGGACCCACACAAAAGGACCAATATATCTATAAAAAATGTATTTTCTGTGGGTCCGTAAGTACTTTTTATGTACTTTTACCCTTCTTATCTTGTGCCCCTAGGGCACAAGATAGAAAAACCCTTTCTAAAAAAAGTATGAACAACATTGAAGTCATTTTATCATTTTTTTTTTTTTTTTTTTTTTTTTTTAGAGTTAAGAGATTAAAAAGTCTAAATAACCTCCATTTCTATTATAGGTTGGACAACCTCTATTTGTCTTTCAAAGCACACGTAAAACAAACCAAATAATAACAAGCTCCCACATTTTCATTTGGCGCTCCATCATCTTGATCTGCTGATCCTTTTCGATTTATTGCTCCATCTTAAAATCAATGTTCTTTCCCAAAATTTAATAATCCCATTAAAAACCAGCTGAAAAGTGTTGGCCCGTTTATAGGATCTATGATCTTTCTAACTTATTCAACATATATACCAAAATGTAAGAAATAATTGAAATGTAAAATACTTTTCTATATATCTGTCATCATCTTTACAAAATACATGTTCCTATCTATTTATACTTTCTGAATCGGTACAAGAAAAGGTTTGTGTCGATTGGCTGTAACTGCCAATAACCGTTTTGTGTAACTGTCATGTTAATTGTCGGGTTTGACTTTTGCTTCTGACTTTTGGGTTTGACTTGGTTCGATTGGGATTAACCCAATATTCTCCCCATTAATCACAATCACTTTGTTGTAGATCTTTGACTCCAATTAGTTGTCTCATTGTTAGGAACTTGATATTCGGTAGTGCTTTTGTGAGTGTCAGCTTTCTGAAATTCTCCACTTATGAACTCGACTTGTAAATCTTCTCTTTCGATGCATTCTCTTATAAAGTGGTATTTTATATCTATGTGCTTACTCCTTCCATGAAATACAGGATTCTTCATTAGTTCTATGGCAGACTTGTTGTCAACCATTATTGTAACCTTTTCTTCTTGTGTGTGTGCGTAAGCTTGCTTAGTAATCTCTTTAACCATAATGTTTGTGTTGCTGTTGCTGTTGCTGCAATAAATTCGGATTCACATGATGATAAAGCTACTGTGGCTTGCTTTTGTGTACTCCAGCTGATTGGTGATTCACCATAGTAAAATATAATTCCAGTAGTTTCTTTTCCTTCTTGAGTGTTGACTCCGTAGCTACTATCACTATAACCTTGTATCTGGTTTCCTCCATTGTGTTTGTAGGTGATTCTATAGTCTTTTGTTCCTTTAACATAGCGTAGTACTTGCCTTATAGCTTTCATGTGTTGTTCCTTTGGTTCTTGCATAAAACGACTAAGTAATCCAACGGAATAACTTAAGTTGGGTCTTGTATGTAGCAGATATCTTAAGCATCCAATTAAACTTCTATATTCAGTTGAGTTGACCATTGTTTCTTCAGTGTTATTTGTTAGTCTTGTTCCTGGATCCATAGGTATTAGAGTTTCGTTGCAGTCTAGCATTCCAACTTCCTTTAGGATCTTGCTTGCGTAGGCGGATTGTTTTATTAATATGTCACCTCCAGTTTGTGTAACTTCAATTCCTAAATAGTAGGATAGTAATCCTAGGTCACTCATCTCGAACTTTTCTTCCATTTGAGCTTTGAACTTGTCTATCTCCTCTTTTGGTGTGCCAGTGATGATTAAATCATCTACACAGACTCATACTAGAAGTATTGAGTCCTTTGATTTTTTTCCGTGTAGACAGCTTTAAACAAAGCACATTTCTTGAAATCTAAAGACTTCAAGGTGTTATCTAATTCTATGTTCCATGCACGTGGTGCTTGGCTTAAACCGTATAGAGCCTTTATGAGTCTATAGACTTTTCCATTATCTTCTTTCTTTATAAATCCTTCGGGTTGTGTAACATACACTTCTTCTTTTAAGTCTCCATGCAGAAATGCAGATTTTACGTCAAGGTGATGGACTTCACATTTATTATTAGCAGCTATGGCTAATATAATCGGACAGTTTCCATTCTTGCTATAGGTACAAAGACTTCTTCAAAGTCTATGCCATGTTCTTGTATGTAGCCTTTTGCTACTAGTCTTGCTTTATGCTTGACTATATTTTCATTAGCATCTTTCTTGGTCTTGAATACCCACTTTAATCCAATTGATTTATGTCCTTTGGGTAGAGTGGTTAGTTCCCATGTATTGTTTCTATTGATGGAATCTAATTCGGCCTTCATTGCTTCATTCCATTTCTGATCGCTTGATGCTTCCTTGTAATTCTTAGGTTCATATTCAGCCAGTAGTACTTCCTCGGTGTTATCGTATAAGTCATTTAATGTTCTAAAACCTTGTAATGGTGTATGATCAAAGTTTGGATGCAAATTTCTGGTTGCGTTTGAATTACTTTGATAGGTTGATCGTACTGAGGTAGTTGGCGTAATTTGAGAGTTTACTCTCGATGAAATTATAGATGGTGTGCGAAGTGTTTATGAATGTGAGGGTAAGTTTGTTGTTGATATTGCATATTCATCATCATCATTGTTAGGGAAATTGTTGTCTTCTTCATTTGGTTGGATTTCTTGTTCCTGATGTTCATTTGTGTCTTCAAGATTTTTAACTTTGAAGTCAAACCATTCAGGTTCATCGTTAGTGTGCTCATTCAAGTAATCCTTCCAATCCCATGCTTCATCCTCTTTAAACTTCATATCTCTACTAGCACATATCCTTTGTGTTGTTGGATCAAATAGACGGTAAGCTTTTGATCCTTGTTCGTTTCCTAAGTATACCATTCTGTTGCTTCTATCATCTAACTTTGTCAGATGTTGTGACGGTACCTTTGCATATGCTATGCAGCCGAAAACTCTTAGATTTTCTAAGTTTGGCTTTCTTTGTTTGATTGCCTCATTTGGAGTAATTTCTTCTAAAGCTTTTATAGGAACGCTGTTTAGAATGTATATAGCATGTCTAACAGCTTCAGCCCAAAAATTTTGAGGCATGTTGATTGCTTTCCTCATGCATCTCGTTGTAGACATAATCATCTTATTTATTCGTTCAATTACTCCATTTTGTTGCGGTTAGTAAGGTGCTATAAGTTGTTGTGCTATGCCATTTTCTTTGCAGTATTGAGTGAATTCATTAGATGTGAATTCTCCTCCACGATCAGTTCTCAGCATTTTCAATTTTGTCCTTAGCTCCTTCTCTATTGTATTTTTGTATTCCTTGAAAGTATCAAATGCTTGATTATTCGTGTTTAGGAATAACACCCACATATATCTTGAGTAGTCATCGACTAACAAGAATATGTATTTCTTTCCAGATGGTGTAGGTGGTGTGATTGGTCCACATAAATCTCCATATACTAAATCTAAAGGTGATGTTGATCTAGTTTTTTCTTTCTTGGGAAATGACACTCTACCGTGTTTACCAATTAAACAAACATCACAGATTTGTGTTGTATGTTTAATGGCAGGTATTCCTTGAACTAACTCTCTTTGAGTCATTGATTTTTGTGATTCAAAGTTGAGATGTCATAGTCTTGCATGTCATAACCAAGTATTGCCCTTTAAATTTGCTAATAAGCCAACAGGTGTGCCTATCTTCAGACTTGCTTTGTATAGACGGTTTCTCTGTCTTGTGACTTTCATGAAGAGATGTTGTTAACCATGTCATAAAGTCGTAATTCATCATCTTCCATTACTACTTTACAACCGATTTCGGTGAATTGTCCAAGGCTTAATAAGTTACTTTTTAAGCTAGGAATGCAATATACATGTGCTATAATTCTTTGTTTTTCGTCATCACATTCTATTAAGATTGAACCTTTTCCTTTGATCTCTATGTGAGATCCATCTCCGAATCTTACTTTTCCACTAACATTTTCATCTAGCTCTTTGAAGTGTTCTCTTATTCCAGTCATATGATTGCTGGCTCCATTGTATAAATACCATAGACTATCAACATTTGTCTCTTTATATCCTACATCTTCTTTGTGTAGCGAGACATTTTGATCTTCAAGTTTTGTTACATGTGGGTCTTCTAATATTGCCATTAGTAAGGTAGGTTCTAAGTCCTCCTCGACAAGATTAGATTGCATACTAGGGTTTGTTTTTGAGTAACACTTAGTTGCATAATGACCCATCTTATTGCATTTGTAACATTTTACTTTCCTAAGATCAATGTTTGATTTGTTGAAGTTGTTATGAGAGTTTTCTCCATCTTTCTTTTCTTCTTTAAATTTTTCGTGGTTCCTTCCTTATGAAAATTTATACTTTTCACGTCCACGTCCTCTAAAATGTTTTCCTCTATTATCATGTCGTGTGAACATCAATTTTTCTTGATTGTCCACTTGTTTTCCTTTTTTGAACTTAATGCTTTCTTCGTAAGTCTTAAGTCTTCCGATTGCCTCTCCTCCATTTTCATCGTACTTAGGTCGAAATATTGTTCTATAGATGCGAATATTTGCAGATACCTATCAGGTACAACATTTAGTACTTTCAGTACTAAGGTTTGATCTTCTATTGTGTGTCCTAGACTAGCGGCTTTGTTTACGAGTGTTGTTAGTTTTGTAGTGAAGGTGTCCATTGTCTCATCTTCCTTCGTATATAACATCTCAAAGTCGGATTTGAGTGTTTGTAGTCTTGCTTGTTGAACTCTGTCTTCACCAACGTGTCTAGTTTTCAAAGCATTCCAAATGGCTTTGGCGGTTTTGTGCTTTGTTATTTGAAGTAATTGTTCTTCGGGTAAGGCTTGATAAAGGAATGCAATAGCGATTTTGTCTTTTTTCTTATCGGTTGAGTCGTCTCAGACGGCTCTATTGTTTCTCATAAACCATTCGCTTCGAGAATGATTTGCATTTGAATTACCCATAATGAGTAATTCGTGGGCTTTAGGATTGGACGTTGAAATTGAGGTGTACTAGTTGTACTAAGTTTCTTATTTCCATTTTCTTTCGTCATATCTTAAAGATATTGACAAAAAATCTCCAAAAAAAAAGAATTTAACACGAGGTGTGTTGAAATTTCTTATTTCTAGCGAGCTCTTATGTTTTATTTTTCCTTAAAGGATATAAAACTTTATAGGTCTAGTTTTAATCCAAAAACTATCCTCAGAGATTATTTATTCTAAAATGAAATAACCTAAGGTTAATTACTCCTGAAAAATTATTCCTAATCAATATAATAAGTAGTGTAATCACTAGGTTATTATACTTTCTAAATTTTGACAAGATACTAATTTGAAAATAAAGTAACTTATCAAAAGATACAATATATATCAAAAGATTAATATATACTATAAAAACTTAAAAGTGAAAGGGTGGTTTTGTAAAGTTTTGGAACCTGAGGGGTTGATGGTCTAACCCGTTGCCTAATATCCTTTTCTGTGTTGCCCTAAGTTGTGACACGCCTCTTTTTATTTTCTCTTGTGAGATATTATAAATTGTCTCACTCTTTCTCTCTCCTTTTGAGATATATTGTTTCTTCTTTTCTCTGTTCTTTGGAGACTTACTGTCTCTCCCTTCTTCTTCTTCTGGTGGTGGTTAACCGCCTATGACAAGGATTGGTTAACCTTCCTTGACCTCTGGTTGATGTGGTCTTTGCGAGCACTATTAATCCCACAGACGACACTAGGGTTTCGTTGATTTGGGGGTTTTTAAAACCGTGTGCGATTTGGATTTCGGAGATAAGATTGAATCGAATAATGATTCAATCGTGTGTTCTGGGCTTAATTCTTCAAAGAACAGGTGTGTTTGTTCCTTGTTTATGAATCGATTGATGATTATTTTCCCTTTGATGACTATATGTAATTTGTTGGTAAGGTTTTTGTTTTTGAATCAAGTTGACAAAACGGTTTTATAACCGTGTCTACAATCCGTTTAGATTGGGTGATATTTGTTTTCGGGGTTGATTAGTTCTTGACAGATTTTTGCAAGAAGAAAAAAATGGACGAAACCCTTTTTTGATGTAGAGTGGTTAATTACTAAGTGTGGTTAATCCCTCTTGGTGACAAAAAAAACTGGGTTCTCCTCTAAAAACAACCACAAGAAAAATGATTTACTTGATTTTTTGTGGTGTTACTGGATTTGCAGAAAACAACAACTATGCCGAAAATAAAAAACTTTTCTTTCGATTCAAAACAGAAAAACGAGAAACTGGTAAATGATGAATTTGGTTAGGATGACCAAACTGCTCTGATACCAATTTGCTTTTATCGATTCTTGTGGATGATGAAGCATGATGAGGTTTTGATCATTCGATCCTAGAAACCGCCACTCAGAACCTATAAAAATTGGTATCAGAACTTCAAGGGATCAAGCAACACCCAAATCATGTTTCAATCACCAATCAAGAAGAAAATTATGCGCTTCATATCATAGAAAAAAATGCATACCATGGAAATAATGGATGCCGTTTTAAAGAGAAAAAGAAAAAGGCTTGTTGGTTTTTCCTTTGCTTCACACCAAAAGCCATGAAGATGTACTCAAGTGCTAGGAAGAAGGCCAAGGGATTTACTTGCCTTGAAGTCACAGAAAAGATCAGTGACATCACCAAATGTTTGAAGACATCAAGAATAAAAGGATTGAAGAAAGCATCAATGAACAAGAAGATTGAAGAATAAACAAAGATTAATTAGATTAGGGGGAATATGTTGGAAATCATAATCCAACTAATCTTTGTTAACCTGATTAGTTTTAATAAATCCCATCTAGGCCTAAGTTCTGTAAACCAAAGTTTGTATGGGCTGGGTCAAAACATGGCAGTTATATAACGGTTATTTAGTTTTAGGTCGTTTAGTTTTATATGAAACGTTGTGTTGCTTCATAACACATCGATTCATTATGTATATATATGTAGAATTCTGTAACATCATAGGCAACCTTTTCCTGCATTCATATCAGTTATTATAAAGGGTTCAAACCCATCTTCTTAGTTTCACTTTTATTCTTTGAATGATGATTATCAAATATGATGTTGTTCTGATCATTCGATCCTGGAAACTCCCACTCAGAACCTGTAAACAAAAAGACTCAAACGGCTTCTCCTGAAGCAATTGCTCGAAGTCAGGGAAAGTGTCTAAGTCCAAGACATAAGCCTTTGAGACTTCTCAACTAGGAGCACAACTTTTCTGTCCAACCTGAACCCCATCAAGCCATGGTTAAAAAACTTAAGAAATAATCCACCATATATTTTCCCCAAAAAAGGTGGTCAAGAAACCCAAAGGCCTCAACCTTCTAAAGTCCTCACATGCTAAGGACATGAGGAGCCCAACCAACCGCTTGTTATCTCCCTTGAGGTTCCAAGCAGCCAAAAAGGGGCACTCAAACATACTCCTCAAAATCTTCTGTAGGAAGAGGAGGTGAAGATAAGAACCACCCCCGATCCACTAGAGAATCTCAATCTGAGTCTGCACAATCAATACCATCCTTACACTCTGAGTCAACACTTAGGGACGACGGTTTAGGGTTTACAAAGCCTTAACTTGACCTAAACAATCCTGAAATGGGCCTTAATAAACAACAGTCAGGTTGTAAGGGTCACACTCTTTGGGAAACTGAACCTCACCCAGTTCCTCATAATCTTGAATCACATCTACCAAAAGATCCCAAGGAAGGCACTAGTTCATCCCAATCTTTGCCTGAGGGACACCAACAAAATCCACACAATTCAGTGATTTTACACAATTCCCTAATGAGGGACAAGAACATTCGAATCTAACTTTTGCTGAAATGCAAGAATTGTTGGACTCTGACTCTGATTCTTTAGTCGCTGACTATGTTTTATCAATTGACGAGGATGGAATCATAATTATCGAAGAGGGGATTGAGGATTTTGTTGAAAGGCCTTAAATCCGTGATGATTCTTGTAACCTCATATATCCTCCTCATGACCTTTTTACTGAATATCTGAAACTACCAACCCTCAACAAAAGCTATGAAACACTCATTTATCATCTTAAGGCTACTGTAGATTAAGTGGTTGATCACATCTTGGATGATACTCAACTTAATCATTCTGAGCTTAGTGATGCTTATATGGATCTTTGACATAAAATCAAGAAGGGATTCAAAGATATTGGGAAGATTGTTGGTCACATTGACGAACAAATTAGCTCTCTCACTTCTGTCACTAAGAACCTCTTTAAGGCAGTGTCTGAAGTTAACATCCTTGATATCAAGTCTGAAGTCTCTTGCAACTTCCCTTAAATCCTTGGCATGGTTCACTAGCATAAGATTCTCCAAGTTGAGGCTTCTCAAGCTGTTATGACCTCTGACATTTTTTTTGGTTAAAGGGTTTCCCCATTAAATATTATTAGACCAACAAACAATTAAGTACAACGAATGAAAGTGGATCCCACATCTCAACCCATAAATAGGAAAAAACAACCTGCAGCCTCCCGGACTTCATATTCATCATTTTTGAAAGCGGGGGGAAGGGAAGACCAACTGTGCTTCGAGCCTAACTTAACATAAGAATAGCATGCAAAACTTATATGACCTACAAAACTTTATCTAAGTTGACCACAAAGACTAATACCATAATCATTTGCTAACTTTTTTAGATCATAAGGCAGGACACAATCATCAAAGTCATCATCATCATACGAGTCTTCATCATAATCCTCCTTCCATTTTTCATACAAACTCTTATTTACCCCCCCCCCCAACTGCCACTTTTAGCAGCTTTTAAACTCGTAGACGCCATAAAGCTGAAAGTTTTATCAAAGACCTCCACAACCTCATCACTATCACTATCCGTATTATCTAGATCAAAAACCTTTTTAGAACTAAGAAGCATTGATTTACAAGGTGTTAGCGGCTTCCCATCATCACCCACTAGCAGAAACTTCCCATCAAGCATATGACTTTTCAGTTCATTAATCCTTGCATGGTCATCGCACATCAAGACCTCCTTTCAAGACATGCTCAAGCTACTTTAGTTGGTAGTCTCATCTGGTGGTTCAACTCCTGGTTGGTAAGAGGAAAAGAAAAGTTCAACATGTTTAACTCGGTCGTAAAACTTGATGTTTAGTTCAACTCATTTTCGATTATAGTTTTCGATGTGATGGCCCTTGAAATGACGATGCTTTTGGTATTTCAGTCAATCGTCTCCTTCGGTCAGCAGGAGCCTAATCGATGTACATCCTCGAAGCATACCTTTCACTGCGAGTGTTGTTGCACTAAAGACAACGAGAAGATTAGTCCCATGGCCTTTGGTCATCTCGTTGTTAAACAAAGGGCTCTGGAACAATATATCTTTTGTGATGATGTAGTTGTAGAGCCCTGCCCCAAAAGGTTGTGATTTCAAATCTCATCTAAAAATATGTGAGATCTTAAATGATTTAAAGGTGTAAATAGCGTCTTTTCCTAAAATATGCCAAGTTTGAGAATAACTTTTAAGAATATAGTAAAATTAAGAAACATGCATATACCAAAAGAAAAGAAAAAGTGTAGCCGATCACAATAAAGTTCTATGTGGCAAAACTAACGTAACATGAATCAATATCATTTATATTTTATTGCTTTTTTAGGTAGCGTTTTGATAGTAACGCTTAAACAAAATACAAAAAATACACACTCTTTGTCACACAGGTTTTGTATTTCAAAATTGTATACTAGATACTCCAAAATGTTCAGAACTTTGCACCTCAGTCACAACCTAAAGTATAAGATGTATGCTACTTAGCTTTAACAACAGTTGGGCTGGAGGTATCTTGGGCCTGGATAACGGTCCGGATGTACTTGGTATAAAAGTTACTCTAACACGTCACATTTTGACGTGTAACCTTTTTTTCCATAAAGAGCAAAAAGCGTAAAACGAATATAGTAAAATAGTATAGCGGTGAGTTTGGATAAAAATCTAGCAGAAAGAGAAATGAAGGTATAGAGCTTTTGGTGGTCAAGATCATCTGCGTGTGGCTAACACAATAAGTTAGATCTAATACAACTTTCAGTACACTGTGATGTTGATACAGCCGTCCTTGTTTTCTCCGCTCGTGGTAAACTTTTCGAATCATGTAGCGGCAGTACTAACAGGTGCTTTTCAATGTTTTATATTCTGTATGGCATCCTTGAGATATATATTAGTTTAACTGAAATTAGCTAGGGTTTATTAGGTGATTTTATGTGTGATACATTGTTGGCGTATGTCACCTCCCGGCAGTTTAGTCAAATGCCGAAGAACCTAACCCCCCGGCTATAAGCCAAAACCACTCGGCACAGAATGAAATCTCTCGGATAAGGCACACTAGCCCAGTTGGACCAAGCATATATGCAATCATGTACCGGAGGGTTAAATATAACCCCCGGCATAACGGACACCTGACATCATCGTGTATAAAATGAAAGGAATCTTGGTCAGAACCACTGACCCTTTCCAGGCGGAATCCAAACAGAGTAAAGTCAACTCCCGCCCAAAAAAGTCACTATCGCCCACGTGATCTCCGGGTGAGGACAAAAGCTCCGCATCTATAAAAGGAACCAAGCAACAGCATTCTAATCCATTCTCACCCATTTTTCACAGTATTTTACTCTGACATATATATATACTCATTCTTACGCCGGAGCTTGGTCTAGGGATAAAACCCTAGGCGAGGCTAACGCGTGTTGTCTTTGTGTTTACAGATCCGAAGGTATCTCATCCGGAGGGCTTGACCGAAGGATTACCGAAGGATTAGCTTGTTAGGGTAATTACAACTTTTTACCTCAACAAATTGGCGCCATCCGTGGGACCGCTATTCTAACTACCAACACTAGAAAATGGCAGGTCCTACCACCGAAACACCCCCGGGTACCTCCACGGAAACACCGCCCGGAGGCAACCCACCTAACCTAGAAGAGCAAATACTAAACCACATATCATCGCTGAAGGCATTGATACAGCAGCATAACACCCAAGGAAAAAGCCCGTTGCAACCCATACGGATAGATTTTGGAGATGAAGTCAAAGGCCCCACCCTAGTGGAAAAGGAGAAAGACCCGAAAGGAAAGCAAGTCGTGGAAGATCTGCACAAGCCATACAGAGATGCCCCCAGATCCCCATTCACGCGGCGGATAGTAGAATTCGCCGGAGCAAGACACGAGTTGCCTAAGAACATAAAACTCTACAACGGATCCTCAGACCCGGATGACCACGTTACTCGTTTCTCCGGGGTAGCTAATCACGGCGGCTGGCCAATGCCGGTATGGTGCTGGATGTTCCAGCAAACTCTGGACGGTCCAGCAAGCGGGTGGTTCGAGCGATTACCCAATGGCAGCATTGACAGATGGGAGGAGCTCAGAGATAGCTTCCTAGAGAGATTCGCCCTCAGGAGGAAGTGTTTAAAAGACCCGATGGAGCTCACGAAGATCGTGCGGAAGGCTCATGAAACCCTGCTCGAGTTCAAGGAAAGATGGACCGACGAAGCTAGCTACATCCCCGGGGTGCCAGAAATAATGCAAATATCCTCGTTCACCAACGGAAGCAAATGCCCGGAGTTGGTAAAACGATTCTCAGACAGAATCCCCAAAACAGTCACGGAAATGATGAAGAGGGTAGAAGATTTTGTACGTTCGGAAGAAGCCTACAACACTACGGAACTCCCTAAAGGGGAATGGAACCGCAGATTATGCACAGGAAGTCAGCCAGATCGAACCCCCCGAATTGCAAGCCTCCCCGACAAACGAAGAGGAGACAGAAGAACGGAGCAAAAATCCCGGAGCCAGTACAATCCCTACTACCCGACAAAGACTGATAACTACAGGAACGACAACCGAAGTGATAACAGGAGGAACCATTACAGGAACGAGGCCAGACCCATAGACTTGAACCTTCTCTCAAAAGCCCCTAAATAAATTTTGGCGACGGAGCTTCAACTAAACCTGCCACCACCCCCGCCTCTGAGAGGAGCACCAAGGAGAGAAAACTTAGACAAGTTCTGTGACTATCACGGTGAAAAGGGCCATCTCACCAATGACTGCTACCAACTCAAGGAACACCTCAGAAAAGCTTTGGAAACAGGCAAGTTGGATCATTTATTAAAAGAAGTAAGGCAAAGGGGAAGAAACCCACCCAGAGAAAATCAGCCGGGCAGAGGAAGGGTGATAAACATGGTATACGGAGGAGGAATAGACAGAAAACGAAAGAGTAATTGCCGAGAGGAAGACTGGATGAATGTTCCTATAGCTTTCCCTCCCGTTCTGCCGGGGGACGTTTCCGAAGAGCCACTGATAATCGAAGCGGATGTTGAAGGATACACTGTAAGGAGAGTTTATGTTGATCCTGGGGCAGCCGTGGAAGTAATGTACGAACACTGTTTTCAAAACCTATGCCCAGAAATCAGAGAAAGGCTAAGAGAAACGAACACACCTCTAGTAGGATTTTCAGGCGAGACAATAAAGCCCCTTGGGAAAATAGACCTAAACGTGTGTTTCGGAAACGATGGCCTCTATCGCCGAGCCGTGATGACATTTGCAGTGATAAGATCCCCCTCTCCATATAACATTATCCTGGGACGATCAGGTATTAGGGAATTAAGGGCGATCCCCTCAACCATCCACTCCATGATAAAATTCCCAACGCCAAGGGGAGTGGCAACCCTGGTCACCAGATCAATAATCATCTCTGAATGTAGGAGGTTAGAAAAACACTTCATGGCAAGGGAGTCAGAAAGCAAGGGTAGAGAAGGCCCTCAGAAAGAAGAAGGGCCTGGTGACAAAACAGAAGAAGTAATGATAAACCCCCAATTCCCAGAACAAATGGTTACTATCGGAGGCAATTTTTCCAAAGAATGCAAGAGGCAATTGGTAGAACTGCTGAAAAACAACAAGGATGTATTCGCGTGGCAACCGGCGGACATGACAGGGGTCCCCCGTCGAGTCATAGAACACAAACTAAATGTCAATGTGAATGACAGACCAATAGCTCAGAAGAAGAGAACCTTCTCGTCTGAAAAGAATCAGGCAATCAACACCGAAGTAGAGGAATGGCTGAAAGCAGGAATAATCCGGGCAGTGAAATATCCTACATGGATTTCCAACCCTGTTTTGGTAAAGAAACCGGACGGATCATGGAGAATGTGCATGGATTTCAAGAGCATCAACGCTTCGTGCCCGAAGGATTACTACCCACTCCCAGAAATCGACTGGAAAATAGAGTCTGTAATGGGTTACAAATACAAGTGTTTTCTCGATGCATACAAGGGGTACCACCAAGTCCAGATGGCCAAAGAGGACGAAGAGTAAACAGCCTTCTACACAGAACATGGAACTTTTTGCTACACCAAAATGCCTTTCGGTCTAAGGAATGCCGGGGCGACATACCAAAGACTGGTGGATTCAAGTTTTAAGGAGCAAATTGGCAGGAATTTGGAAGTGTATGTCGACGATATGGTGATCAAAAGCAGAAGTGAAGTAGAGTTGATTGCAGACATGGCAGAAACGTTCGACAACCTCCGAAGGATCAACATGAAGCTCAACCCTAAAAAGTGCTCTTTTGGAGTAGAAGAAGGAAAATTCCTCGGTTATGTAGTAACATCCGAAGGAATAAGAGCCAACCCGAAGAAAACAAAGGCGATAGCCGACATGCAATCACCCAGAACACTCAAGGAAATGCAGAGCCTCAGCGGGAAGTTGGCAGCTATGAACAGATTCCTGTCTCGATCGACTGAAAAAGCGTTGCCCTTCTTCAACACTTTAAAAAATGTCACGAAAGACAACCAAAAGGAGTACCGGTGGGGTAAGGAGGCCGAAGAGGCATTCCAGAAGATGAAGAGTGTGATTTTAGAGCTACCCAATCTAACAGCCCCGGTGGCAGGAGAAGATCTCTTCGTGTATCTAGCGGCGGCCGAAGAAGCCATAAGCGCTGTACTAATGGTAGAAAGAAAGGGGAAACAGATGCCGGTGCACTATGTTAGCAGAACGCTCCACGATGCCGAGCGAAATTATGCTCCTCTGGAGAAATTAGCTTTGGCACTACGACACTGTTCTAGAAGACTCCGGAGGTATTTTGAAGCACATCACATCAAGGTGATCACAGACCAACCCATCCGTGATGTATTAAGCAAGCCTGAATCTTCAGGGAAGCTGATGAAATATGCGGTAGAATTGGGAGCATACAAGATCACTTACATCCCCAGAAACGCCGTCAAGGGCCAGGTCCTGGCAGATTTTATAAACGAGATACCGGTCTGCAAAGTAGGGAGAGAAGGGAAAAGCAAAGAAGTATGCAACGTCTCTACAACAGAGGAGGAATGGACACTGTTTACGGACGGAGCGTCTAACAAAAAAGGCTCCGGAGCAGGATTGGTGCTGATAAGTCCCGACCAAACAGAGTATACGTATGCTCTTCGGCTAAACTTCCCCAGCACAAATAACGAGGCAGAATACGAGGCGTTGCTGGCCGGACTGAGGATAGCAAAGGACATGAAGATCCAAGTGCTAAGTGCTAAGGTAGACTCCAACCTGGTGTCAAGTCAAATCAACGGAGAGTTCACCACCTACAAAGAAAGTATGGCCAAGTATTTGGCTAAGGCAAAGGAATATATCGGATGTTTCAGGCAGTTCAGAATACAAAACATTCCCAGAGCACAGAATCAAAAGGCCGATGTGCTGAGCAAACTGGCCTCTGTTGCATTCGATCACTTGACAAAGGAAATACTCGTCGAAGTATTGGAAACACCATCGACCGAAGAGAAGGTCATAGGAGCAATAGTGGAGGAAGAGGAAGAAAACTGGATGTCTCCCATCATCCGGTGCATTACTGAGGGAAAATGGCCTAGCGACGAAAACGAAGCAAGAACCTTGCGGATGAAGATACCCCATTACATCATGGAAGACGGGGTACTGTTCAAGAAGTCATATCTAGGTCCAATGATGAGGTGTGTGGGTCCACTGCAGGCCAATTACGTAGTCAGGGAGGTGCACGAAGGGGCATGTGGCATGCACTCCGGCCCAAGATCCGTGGTGGCGAAGCTGATCAGACAGGGATACTACTGGCCGACAATGCACAGGGATGCCCGAGAGGTCATTCAAAAATGCGAATCTTGCCAAATACACTCCCCGGTTCCCAAACTGCCGAAGACTCTCATGACTTCTATCATGTCACCTTGGCCTTTTTTCCAATGGGGAATGGATGTATTGGGCCCTCTCCCTGAAGCACCCGGGAAAGTCAAGTATGTCATAGTGGCCATCGACTACTTTACAAAGTGGATGGAAGCCAAACCCCTAGCAAAAACCACAGGCAAAGAAGTCATAAAATTCGTGTGGAATAACATCGTGTGTCGTTTCGGCTTACCACACATAATCGTAACAGACAATGGTAGCAACTTCATTCATGACCCCTTCAAACGTTGGTGTGAAAAACTAAACATCAAACAGATAAATACTGCCGTGGCACATCCCCAAGCTAATGGTCTAGTAGAACGAGCAAATAAAAGTTTGATGCACGGTTTCAAGACAAGGCTGGGCAAAAGTAGATCCGGATGGGTCGATGAGCTACCGAACGTTTTGTGGGCTCATCCCACATCCTTAAAAACTAGCAACGGCGAAACACCATTCAGCTTGACATACGGAAGTGAAGCTGTGATCCCCGCGGAAATCGGCATGCCTACCTTCCGAACAATGATGATTACCGAAGAGGGAAACGAAGAAGAGAGGCGTTTAAGCCTGGATCTCTTAGAAGAAAGAAGAGACTCAGCAGCCGTTGAAGAGGCCAGGTACAAAAAGAAGGTGGAGCAGTATTACAATCGAAGGGTCAAAGGCAAAAAACTCAGAGTGGGAGACTTCGTCTACAGAAAAAATGAAGCCAGCAGACAAGAAAACCTAGGGAAGTTGGGACCCAACTGGGAGGGCCCATACCAAATAACGGAGGCATACGACAATGGCTCCTACAAGTTACAGACGGCCGAAGGAAAAGAGGTCCCCCGCACTTGGAACGCGGTGAACCTAAAAAAATGCTTCTTGTAGAATAGAAGAAAGCTATGTAACCGTTAAGCCCTAGAGGCAATATGTTTAAACAAGTTATTAATGAAAATCGTAGCTCCCCGTGTTTCGGAGGGGCAATTTTCCATATGAATGGTTTCTGAACATAATTAGTAAATGATCCCCCCGACAGGCTCGCGACCTCCGGGGAAAAATGGTCAATGTTCAAAGATGGTTTATATCCAAAAAGGATTGCCATAAAATGCCGAACGGTTCATACCCAAAAAGGGTTGCCCAGGCGACAAAAAGATGGTTTATATCCAAAAAGGATTGCCATAAAATGCCGAACGGTTTATACCCAAAAATGGTTGCCCAGGCGACAAAAAGATGGTTTATATCCAAAAAGGATTGCCATAAAATGCCGAACGGTTCATACCCAAAAAGGGTTGCCCAGGCGACAAAAAGATGGTTTATATCCAAAAAGGATTGCCATAAAATGCCGAACGGTTTATACCCAAAAAGGGTTGCCCAGGCAACAAAAAGAGGGTTTATATCCAAAAAGGATTGCATTAAAATACCGAACGGTTTTTACCCAAAAAGGGTTGCCCAGGCGACAAAAAGATTGTTTATATCCAAAAAAAAAAAAAAAAAAAAAAGAAACACCGAACAATCCATGCCTAGAGAAGATCGCCGAAGTAAACACAAAATAATCCATATGTAAACAGGCAAATAAAATACAAAGATGTAAAAAGAGGAGCGACCATCGATTTCATTCGACAAACAGAAATTCCCCAAACAAGTTCATTCAAGGTTACAAAACATATCATTACAAAATAACATCGTTCGACAATATCACCGTCACAAAAGAGTTATCTGAAAATAAAAACATAATGATAACAAACTTCAGTTGGGAGGAGCGCTGGTCCCCTCATCCTTATCCTTATTCTCAACCTCTTCTTCAACGGCATGATCCGGGGCTGGGTCGGGCATCAAAGTCGAGACAAAATTGTAAGGACGATGACAAGCATTTCAAACCTTGGCGACGTAAGGATACTCCTTGACAAAGAGTTCATCGTACAGAGCTAAGTACTTGGCAGGAGCATCCACATCCAAATCTTCAGTATCAGCCAATATCCTCTGCACTTCCTCCTTCGAACGGCCAATGGACACACCGTCCAACCACCCTGCCATACCACTCAAACTGAAGGGAACAGCCAGCGAAGCCTTATACTCGTGGCTGCCATGAAGACGAGCAACAAACGCCGGGATGAAGTCCCTAACAAGATTCGCCCGTTCGATCTCTAAATTCCCCGCGGCTATGGCCACTTCTTGGCGTTGTTTCAGCAGAGCGGCATTCTCTTCCTCTTCGTTCTTCAGAGCCCCCTTCGTCTCCATCAACTCTTTCTCCAAACTTGATATTTTCTCACTCTGAGCAAGGGACAATTTTAACCATTCGGCTTTCTCACCCTCCAGCGTGCGAACCTGTTTTTTCAAACCCTCCTCCCGAGCAGAAGTCTCGCCGAGCGCATCCTTCGCGATTTTCAATTCAGTCAGAGTCTTATCCAAAAAAGTGAAATTGTCCTTAGCAACTTTCTCACACACACTGTGCTCTTCGACCAACTCGCGGTGATCAAGGTCAAGACTCTCGAAGCGAACAAGCAAATCGACGAAGGCAAGCGAACCCCTAGCCAGTATAGCCCATGACCGCTGGGCTGACTCAGTATCCGACAGAGTCTGCATATACTCCTCTTCGGCGGGAGGAGGCAGATGAACCATGAGATCCCGATACTTTTCATACCCCTTCACCCTTTCATCTTTTTTGATTGACCACCTCGGCACATAGGTGGCGCTGGACGAGGTACCTTCTTCATCACCGGTACCCTTGCCTTCACGACGCTGAGGAGGAGGAGAATTAGCTACAAAAAGTGCAAAATAAAAGTTAAGTATACACAGGAAATAATCAAACGATCGTAACGAAAAAATAATTCGGAGGAGAAATAAACCGACTCACCATCCTCCTGAGGAGCGGGCTGTTCAACAAATTGGGAAGCCTCAGCATCATGATCCTTCGGCCCAGCCTCCACATCAACACCAACATTAGCATCATTAGCATCCCCTAACTTGTTGCTGGAGTGAGCCTCCAAATCTCCCTTTTCAACAACCGGAGGATCATTCGGTGGTTGGCCCTCCGGCGGAACGGTGTTCCCCGGCGTCGGATTCGTATGGGAATCCAAGTTGATCACGGGAGTGGGACTCTTCTTCCGTCTCTTCGGCAGACCAGAGCCACCTTCCCCAACCTGACGTTTACGGGGTTTATAACCCTGGGCTTTCGCCTCCGCGGCCTTCTTTTTCTTCTCTTTGGCCTCCAAAACTTTGGGGTCGGCCACCTCGACCCTCTTCATGGCATTGGTCTTCGGCGGAACCGCCGTGCCAGGGGGACTCGGAAGGGTAACATGCATTATATGGGCTTGCCCCTCTTGGTACTTATCCCCTCGGGTCATTGCAGCCCCCTTGCGATAGCTCGGCTTAGTAAGATAGTCAGACATGGTCAAAGCTGCAAAATACATGGAAAATGTTACACAAGAAAACACAAAATCTTAAACAAAGAAAGAAAATATACAGGCCAAGTTCCATTCCCCTCGGCATCCTTCAGAGTCGCCCGATAACCCGGATACTTCCATTTGGCCGACAACCCCACGGCATACAAAAAGTCCGGCGGAATTTTAATCAAATCTATGACATTCGCCGACAATAAATCCGCATGAGGCATAGAAAACTCCCCGGTGGGAAACGGATCGGAAACATTTGAGTCCGGATGCCTCCACGGCATAGCAAAGGGTACTGCCCGACGGTCAATCAAAAAGAACTGTCTTTTCCAACCCTTTAACGAAGACAAAATCTCTTGAAAACACGTTTTACGCTGCTTACCATCTCGTTTAGCAAACGTGAACCAGTGCCCTTGTTTATGTAATTTATAAAAGGCTCGGAACAAAGAAGTCGTGGGAGTAATATGAAGGCTACGACTATATACCTCAAAAAGTGTAACCCTATGTAAACCTATCGGCACTAATTGGGAAATATGAACTTTGTAATAATGGAGAACATCTAAGAGGAAGCTAGAAAAAGGAACAGAAATCCCACCTTCAATAAAATATTCTAGGTATAATCCTATGGCATCATCCCCAAGTTGCCCCATGGTAAAGTCACCCGGTGGCAGCCTCGGATAAAGATCGGAAGGTATCCCAAATTCCCTCACGGCCCATTGCAACGACTTATCGGTCATAACCGAAGTATACTTATCCAAGTCAAATTTGGGTCGGGGTTGGGACGGACCCTCGGAAACCGGCCCAGATCCCCGAGCAGATGACGAGCCGGACGGTTCAGACATGTTTGCCGGAAGGGAATGGTCGAACCTATAAAACTAAAGAGGAAAAACTAGAGTAATACCTGGACAGAAGACGGAGAGCAAATGAAATCGTTCGGCCAAAATACGCAGAAGAGACGTGTGAGTAAAAAAAATTTTACGGTGGTAAAAATGAGGAGAAACAAGCGTATTTATAAGCAAAAAATGGGGGTAGCTGAGGCGTCCCGTCGTGTCAGAGATGACGTGGCAAAATCTTCACCACACAACACACGCCCACTGCCACGTGCCCCAGCATCGTATAATCACACTGCCACGCAACCTGCTGACGTGTCACACCCCACACAGTAAAAAAAAAAAAAAAAAAAAAAGGGGGGGAAGAGTTACTAAGAAGAAAGAAGGAGCGACCGGCGAAACACTCGCCGAGGCACGCTACAGACTTCCAATATCATATAATGAACATGTCCATTAACATGATACTGGGGGGGGGGGGGGGACATGTTGGCGTATGTCACCTCCCGGCAGTTTAGTCAAATGCCGAAGAACCTAACCCCCCGGCTATAAGCCAAAACCACTCGGCACAGAATGAAATCTCCCGGATAAGGCACACTAGCCCAGTTGGACCAAGCATATATGCAATCATGTACCGGAGGGTTAAATATAACCCCCCGGCATAACGGACACCTGACATCATCGTGTATAAAAGGAAAGGAATCTTGGTCAGAATCACTGACCCTTTCCAGGCGGAATCCAAACAGAGTAAAGTCAACTCCCGCCCAAAAAAGTCACTATCGCCCACGTGATCTCCGGGTGAGGACAAAAGCTCCGCATCTATAAAAGGAACCAAGCAACAGCATTCGAGGTTAATCCATTCTCACCCATTTTTCACAGTATTTTACTCTGACATATATATATACTCATTCTTATGCCGGAGCTTGGTCTAGGGATAAAACCCTAGGCGAGGCTAACGCGTGTTGTCTTTGTGTTTACAGATCCGAAGGTATCTCATCCGGAGGGCTAGACCGAAGGATTACCGAAGGATTAGCTTGTTAGGGTAATTACAACTTTTTACCTCAACATACATCATTAATATATGCTTTATGACTATAATTTGCTGATATTCCTTATTTCCCTACAATTAGTCTAGGGATTCCGAGATGTAGCCTTCGTGTAAGCTAATGCAAATTGCTTCCTTGTGCGTTTTGGTTGCGGTGCATCTGACCTTTCTCCGGCATTTGACCTTTTTCCGGCATTTGACCTTTTTCGCAAGCGGTGCTACATAGGCCGAGTTGTGATTGGCTAATTTGTATCTCTAATCCGTTCAATATTTGACAGATTTATTCTTTTTTATCATTCTCTCACTATACATGTCAAACTTTGATCCTTACATGTGTCACAATCTCCTCTTTAGGTGTATAATTTGGCAGACCGAGTAGTCATCACAATCATTCTCCATATAGGTCTAAATCATAGACCTTGTCTACTCATCATTTGACACGTTTCTCACTTATCATTTCTAATCGGTTTCCCGTGTGTCTTAATAATTCTGTTAAGCCGATCGATAAGTTAAATAATGTTTTTCTTAGGGCGAGAACTACCTCAATTTCTTCCTAATAAATTGTGTCTTCCATTTCATTTATATATATTGTTTGAATACAAAGAAGACAATAACCAACATAAACTAGTGGTTCCTCTCCTTGACGTATAGTTGCCTAAAAGTAGCAGGAGTAACCAAACTTATTGATGTAGGAATTATATGGATCATGTTCATCACTGGTATATGTTACATGGTAGTTCTCCCGTCTCTTCAAGTTTTCTGATGTATGAGTGTTAAATAGGAAATTAAGTGGAAAACATATATTTGGAAGATTTCTCCATGGTTTTAATTAGGTTTCAACCCCATAACTCAAAAGAATTTTGGAAGATTCATTGTCAATTTACTTTACGGCATATTTTAGACGCACTGTGAATCTGTGATTGTCTGTTGTAAAGGGGGTTTTAATGTTGAGATCGAGTTTACCAAATATAATAAAATAGTCGAGCCTAAACGAGCTCAAGCCCGATCTCGAGGCTAAGTTGAAGCTCGTTTATTAATCGAGCTTGAGCCCGATCTTTACATACAAAGCTCGATTGGGCTCGCCAGCCTAAACGACACTAGAATATTTTAAATATTAAACATATTTAAAACGTTATGCATTTGTATAATAGACGAGATTATTAATGAGCTCAATAACAAGTTCAAAATAGATATATTACGAGCCGAGCTCGAACCAAGCTTTAAGTTTTGATTACCAAATCGTATGAACTAGCCGAGCCCGAGCTTGTATAGTCTACGTACTACGACCCGAGCTCGAGCTTGAAAAACAAGGATCGAACCGAGCCGAGCTCGAGCTCGAGCTTTCTACAACCTAAACGAACAGAGCTCGAGGTCTCGCAGGCTCGGGCTCAGCTCGGCACGTTTCCACCCCTACGAGTTCTAATAAGTTAAATATTTAGAAAGTATGTGTGACATCCTTCCACAAGATTTCAATACACTGAGTTTGGTGGTTCACATCCAATTATATAACAAAGTTTTTATATGCTTAGACATAATCATTTTCTCGGTCCTCCATTGGGGGATGGAGTAAGAAAACGTTTGGGCAATATGTTGGTGAGTTACGCAAACCAACGATTACATATGTGTACGCGATCACACACATAGGGTAATAACTACTTCCGAATTTTAAGTCATAATTACTTGCACAATAGTAATTAGTTACGAAAAAAAAGAAAACAATTTTATGCAGGCCAGTCAAAAGGATAATGACTTGCAATAATAGAGTTGTTCGATAGTGAGTATCTTTCATTAATATTATGTTAAGGTAATAACTACTTCCGAATTTTAAGTCATAATGACCTTCAGAATTTGTACTAATGCATCAACATGTCATGAACTCATAATTAATTTATTCCCTGCATCAGTATCCGGTGTAGTTTTGTTTCAAGATCACCATTCCAATCAATTATTGTGATCCTAAAAAAATTATGTATATGAGTTAGTGTGCTTAATATCTTTTGTATTGACTATTATCTCACTGCTAATCGTACAAATACTCATTAACTACACACGTTTCAGTGTGGAGCATATCCTCTCTAGGTATTAAAGAAGCATCGCTGAAGCAGGAGAGAGAACCAACTATGGAGCTGGTGGGGATTTGGTAAGCAATAGCTTTTCAAGAGCTGGTCATTTTACACATGGTGCAAATGGTAACCTATGCAATGAATTAACAACTTGTGTATGTCTCAAAAATCATGGCTTCAGGGGGTTTTATCGCAGAGCACAAAGTTCAGGACATGTAAACAACTTCTACATACGGTGGATAGGTAACACAAATCTCGAATGTTTATGCACAACATATATACTCTAGACGACGTGTGTGTGTGTAGCAGCATGAAGTCCCTCACCCAAGAGCAATCCAAGGAACACCTGAATTGTAGATTTATGACCCAAATATGAGATTTATATGATCTAATCCCTTGTGTGACTGAATCATGTGGACTCTAGTGTTCTCTTTTACATGTGTATGCCTTGAATGTGCACACGATCCATGTTACATCCTTTTCTAAAATGGTCCATGTTAATTACGTGTTCGCAGACTCGCAACCCGACACTTCCTTGTTCCTTCAGTGTTTCCATAACTTCAAAACTTCCATTGTATCTATAAGCTCACAGTCCAACAAATCTTCACCTGAATTACACATCTACGCAAAAGCAATTAGCAAATGCTTGGTCCAAATATAATGGTGCTGAATCCGATCTACCATACTTGAGATACCATTTGTGTAACCATGAACAGAATCACCACATCTTTTGGAACATCCACAATAGGTTAAACATCTGTATGATGTCAGTAATTAGTGGTAACAGACATGAGCTAATGTTTTGCATGCTTTGTTATACTTACGATTGTTTAATGGGTGACTTATTTGCTCAGGTCAGTTACGCATATATACTATTGGGTCACCCTATTTGTTACTAATTTCTGGACACACGTGCAGCGCACACAAATTCAGCACTTGAAATGATAGTCAAACTCGTATTTGCCTGCAGTATGTTATGAAGCTCATACAAGATGATGGACATTGGCGGCATGACATCTCTCCTGATCCGGGGATGAAGATATTGGAAATTTGGCAACGTCTGTTCGGGTCCAGAGATGGAGATTGGTAATTTGGAACCACTTATGAAGTGGCTACAAAAGTTCAAGATGAACAAAGGATAAAAATCGGAGTGGATAGTAGCAACACGATTGGGATATTAAATTCCAGCACACCTTGATGGTAGCAATGCACATCCATTATGTATGACTATAGGAACAGGGTAGTTCAACTGTTTTTTTTTTTTTTTTTTTTTTTTTTTTTTTTTTGGAGACCCGGAGTTCAAAATTATAAGTAATCAGTATAGTCAGGTCAGGCCTCACGAACGTATAAATGCATTTTTCTGATTTTTTATAATTAGTTATATCACATAGATCCAAATTGTGCTGACAGAGGGTAGGCTAATTTTCTTGTGGTCCAAATTCTTATTTAGTGTGTTGTCATATGTGCTCGACAGCAGGCATTATGTGGTTACAATCGCAGGCCTGATATCTCTTAGTTGACACAGAAGGAACCCAATCTTACAGCTCAGACATTGTTTTATATGATATGATGAGCGGGACCGAGTAACATAACTGGACTCTTTGTTGGCAGGAAAGGAGTAGGCTTAGGCCAATCCGATGCACAATTTGTTACTAGATAAGTTTATTATGTTGTTCATTCATCACGATACGCTAGATTGTAATCTGTTCACAATTAGTTGCATGATAAGTTATTATGTTGTTTATTAATCACGATACGCTAGATTGTAATCTGTTTCCACCCCGACTCCAATAACTAAATGATCCAGTTTTGCTAGAAATTAGTTATGTTCTCCTCGTTCACATGCAACTGAGATCAGAGAACAGATGCTCTTTTACTTTAGTCTTCAATTTTAAGATGGTTCACGGCTCTTTGATAAAATGTTAACTTGCACTAGTTCTTCTATAGAACAGCCTAGTTAGATGCTATCCTGTGGTGGGTAACTATTTGTGATTATATGTAAAACTGTATTAGCAGCAAAAACATCATCAATCGTTCTTTGTTGGTTAATATGTTGACCATATGTGATCTTTGCTAACGCAGACACAGTTGATGATGAAGTACATATCGACCCTCCAAGAAGAGGTATGCTTTCACTTGATTTCTCTGCGTAAATAGCTCTTGAGGTAGATCTCATAATTTAAGGGTATTCGAGATTGCTAATTTTTTCTGTTCATGATCCTGTCTAAGTACTTGCCAAACTTCTTAAAGATAAGAACTACACAAAATTGGATATGCTTGTTTTGTCAAAACTGCATTGATAACAGAAGCAGTTTTTGGTAGAATAGAAAATTTTCTGTAAAAAAATCAGCTATACATTTGAGCTCCATACTAAATGAAACGTTACCCTTATATAACTATTGATCGTTTGTTGATTCATGATACTGGCCCTGCCCGCGATATACAAGCAGACAACTATTAGTTTAGACATAAGCTCCAACGGACTTGCCTATTGGAGACTAGATGCAGAAATAATTTATGTATGATCACTGTTCTCCTATGGCCTGCTACCTTAAAGGCGTAGATGGCACTGCAATAAGCACGTAAGTTATATTGGTGTGCATCAGTAACGTATTACGGCTACTTTTATATGCTCAAGTCCTATAGGAAAATGGTTGAAACCATGGCTACCCGCATAGCCACCGGGGACAGCACTGTGTACGTGGCAACTTCGATACCACACTTCATTTTTAGCTTGATGCATTGCTGTGTTACATAAAAACATTAGAGGATTATATGAAGTATGAGAAAATTAAAAAAAAAATTATATCAATTAGACATTCCTGGTCATAATTTGGAAAGGGTTCACCAAAATCACGGTGATAATAAGACTGTTGATGAGGTACGTCGAGGCTAATTCATCTGGTTAATTGCAAGGTCGTTAAGATGAGACACACTTTGGTTGTATTCGTGTGCATCAACGACCATATACCCCCTTTATCCTGTTGAAAAGCATAGCAATGTTAATAAACTTGAACAAGCATTATACGAGTATCATAATCTTGCTCTATATTATGTTAATAGGAAAAGAAGTTTAGTGAAGATAAGGAAGAACTGGAAAAGCAGGTAAGTTCTTTACTTGGTTTATCTCAAGAATGCAATCATATTCTATTTAACTGGGTGTCTTGGATAGCTTAAAATTTCACCTTATCAGCTTATAGCATTTCTAAAATAAAATAAAAAATATACACTTTCGATTCTATGGAAAGAGCTTCCACCTATCTGCTTATTTCAGGTTGAAGTAAGCACCTCTCCATAAACACCATTATAGGTGCTTATCCGCTTATTTTTAAATAACAGTTGTGAGTGTTCTATAACTTGCTTCTTAACAAGCAGGTTTCTCAAATAAGCAATCCTGGAGACCCCCTAACAATGAGCATATACTAAAATATACATTAACCTTAATCAAGTCCGATTCTTCAGAGAATACTTAATCAGTCAAACTGCTTAACATGCTTAATATCATTTAAAATTCTGTAAACATAGTACAAGCTGAATTACTTTCAAGATCTAGCTTTTGTCTCTTTAATTTCATTCCCGGTTATTCACTTTCGAAGTTCCCTTTATCTCATTTAAGCCATCCTTAAAAGTTGCTTTTTTGGGTAGATTTAAAACTATAAATCAAACCTGCTAAAGTACTACATACTTACCATGTTCAATACCATTTATAATCTTGAAAACATAGAAGATCTAGCATTCTTCTTTAGATTCTGCTTTTCTGTATATCTATATGTCTCAGATTCATTTTGGTTGTTCATTTTTAAGTTTCAAAAGTTTAGATCTAGCTTTTGATGTCTAGATGCTGTATAAAGTTAAGCTATAATGAAACATTAGTCAAGTACAAAACTGAGTTAGATGTATGGACTTACAGGCTGCATCAGCAAAGCAGCTGCAGAATGATGATGGTGGTGGAGGTCTTAACAACCTTGCAACTAACCAGACAAATTTACCTCAACATCTTGTTACTCTCCCTCTTTTCAATGGCTAGCTAGATCTGCTCCAGACCAACACATTTCTACCTTAAAAACAAGAAGCTGAAGCTAGCTACAAAGCAAGCAGCCAATAAAACCAGTGCAAGATACTGGTTTATTGGTTTTTTTCTGCTACTGATTCTTATATACCTAGAGGAGATATCGATCTGCCTTTGTGTGTTATGGGTGAGATGAGGGGTTATTTATGCTAATGGGTGACAATAGCTAAATAAAAATGTATACTGTAAATGTTTGTGTAAAAGTTAATATGGCTTCACTGTGAAGAAACAGGTTGCTAAAAAAAACCACCAAGAAACAGTGACTTGCAAGTTGCAATATTTACTATAGAGAGAGATGATAAAGCAAAGCTGTTTGACGGTGACTTTTTATTTTTGTTGTGTAGAGTTTTAACTCTATTGGTTACATGATGATAAAGCATCACATGTGTATCTATATTTCAATCTATAAAATGTCTTTGTTGGCAAGTTGCATTTCATTTAGGGTGCGATTGGTTGGATTATATTGGATGTATTTCATGGCATTTATATTTTAATTTTTTTTTTTCGAATATTGTGTTTGGTTTCTAAATGATAGAATTTAAAATTTCACGAATTGCTAGAATATGGAGAATTAGAATGACTTCTACGAGGAACTTTATTTTACTTGGATTTTTTTTTCATAATTTTTTTCTTGTTGTTTTTGTTGTCTTTTTTGTTGTTGTTTTTGTTTTTATTTTAAATCAAAGGAAATATGCCACTAGGGGTGTTAGTCAGGTGTGGGGTTGTTCGGGTTTGGATCAAAGTTTTTTGGTGCAAAGGTGAATGATATATATTAATAAAAAAAACTTTGTACATTTTAAAAACAACACCAACTGGTTGGACATGCCCAAGACAAGGATACTTAAATCAACAATTCTATAGCCTATCTGATATCTGACAAGCTTATACTACTTATCTCTGACAAACAGAGTCAAAACAGAGGACTCAATCTCAGCTACTCCAATCATCTGTTACATTTTCATTCATATTGCAACACATCACTTTTGATAATCACCCATTGTTGCACCAAGACCATAACCTCATTATTACATTTTCATAATCACCTCCCAAGCTTGACCATTCAACCATATATCATCCACAATGTATCAAGTCGGAAGGTGAAAAGGCTTCATAATGCAGGTTATAGCTCAGTCAAGGGCTCTGCCAAGATTCCTACATTTTTCTCTTTACAAAAGGCTTCAGAATATTGGGAACACTCACCTTGAGGGAGAATCACCTAACCTCCTGTGGCAGTGTATAGATATGAACAAGTAGGTTTATCTTTCACTCCTCACTATTCCTATCTTCATACACTACCTTCCAAACTCACTTTACCCTTCACAAATGGAAACCTACTTTATGGTTCTCAGTAGACTGTTTTCAGATAAGACCCCAAATATGCTCAAAATTACCTAACAAAGGCCTATTAAGAGGTTGTTAAAAAGCTTATATGTAACACCCCAACTTTTAAAGTATTGATTTTTATTATATTTTAAAGCTTTCCAGTTAACTTTTGTTAGTCTTAGGACCTCCCATAAAATTTTTGTAAAGCAAGTAGGACCATCTATGCAATAGTTCTACTATCAGGGACTAAAGTTATCAAATATTGAAACTTATATTAAACTCATATATGAGTTACTTCACTCATAGGAAAGTCTCATTCTTATCACAGTTTTTTAACCATCTTGTTTCCGTCTCTGCTACTACGACATACATTCACATATACAAGAAATTCTAGGGTTTGATTATTAACTTGATTTTTATCAAGTTTAAGACAAGATATTGATATATTCAAGCTTAGAGGTCCGAATTCTAGCTTCCTCATGAGCTAATTCGAGGTAAGAATCATGTTCTTGTTTTTGAAATTCAAGTAAAGCTTATATCCATTATAGGGGTAAGTTTAATTTCGTATTAGTAAGCCATAAGTGGGGTTTTGGTGAATTATAAAGTAATATGTTAAGTTGTGATTTTTGGAAATCACTATGAATTGAGGTTAAGTATTTTGTTATGTTATAAGAAGGTATGGGTAACCTAGTAAGATGATATAACACAATTTTGTGGTGTTAAATTACGAAAAGTAAAATTATTGTTCTTGGTTATTCGCGAAATCAAACGCCCCCTTATGTTCTAGTAAATTCCAAATGCTAGCTTAAGTAAGTTCCATGTTATTTACGTGTTCCTTGATTGTAAAGGTTAGCCGAGACGTTCACGGGAACTCGTGATAGATATCAAGCTATATCGAGGTGAGTAACGTATATAAAATTAGAAACGGGTCCTTACTAACCCGTTAGAAGTACCACATATCTCGTGGTACTCATATTTAAGTTTTATAGTATGTTACGTGTTATACTCGTGTTATGAGTTCGCATTAGTATATTTGCATATTATTAGTCTTAATGATTGACGTGGTATGTATTTGTGTGTGAAATAAAGTAGACGGGTCAAAACAGCCCGTTATGACCCATGTGGTCTCAATAACATGTTTTTAGCATAAATGATGAATCATTCCTCATTTTAATGTGTCCTTAATAGCTCGTTAGAAGTGTCACATTCTGTGATAGTTATATCTAAGTTTTTATTGTATGTTTATGTATTATGCTCGTGTTATGAATTAATATTGCTTACTATGAATTTAAAGGATTTACGTGGTATTAATTATATGTGAAATAAAGTAAACCGGTCAAAACAACCTGTTATGACCCATATGGTCTTAGTAAAATGATTGTTGTCAAAATATTTTGTTATTACTTGTTTAGCGTCCTATGTAGACGACATGACTACAAGAGTCATATATGAGTTCGAGACAAAGTTGGAACTAGATATCCTTAGTGGGTGACTTGCATAAATATATGCAATTATGACCCAAGATGGGATTAGACGTCTTAGGTGGACGATATGTGCTATTATGTGATCACATATAGTTGTTTCAGACAAAGTTGGAACTTAGATCTCCTTAGTGGAGAATCGAGCCTCAGGATAGTAGAAGTTCCAAAAACGGAACTCAGACATCCTAAGTGGATGATTAGTATATTTATATGGCTCGTCAGTTATGAAAAGCACATGCAACTAGATATGGCAAGTCTCAAAAACGGGACTTGACGTCCTAAGTGGACGACTAGAGCATATATGATGCTAAATTGAGCCAAATACGGGTTCACCAAGTCCTAAGCGAACAACTAGTATATTTAAGGCAAGCATGATGCCTTCTAGCATTATGATGAGGTATCTAGCCCCCAAGTGCATGTTACGATGCAAGTATATATTCCCGTGGGGGATTAGCGGTGTTATAATCACTGAGATAGCTATGCGAGGGAAAGTTATTATGAAGCAACATCTAGTAACGTTGACATGTTTATTTTTAGTTTTATATATGTTATCTCACTAAGCTTTATGCTTACGTTACTTCATTTATGCTTTCTTATAGGTGAGATCAAGTTTAAGGCATAAGGTGTGGAGTTTGTTAGGACTCCTTGAGATCGTTTTGAGCCTTATGGTTCGACAATAACATAGATTAAGAACAGGCACAGCGAAATTAAAACAAACATTAATGTTATTGACACAAGGTTTCTTTCACAATCACCACCAATTATTATTTGATGAGAATAATAACGTGCAACCTAAATGTAACAGGGATCTAAGACACCTCAGATCTTGGGGGTTAACTAAACTACTTTCCTAGGAGTTTACAAGACTATACGCCTAGGACACACACACACACACACACACACACCCCTTTAATGACTACATTATGGAAGACTTGGATATTAAAACCTACACCTCATGTCCTCTTTATATACTAGAGGATTAGGGTTTACAATTCTCTACGAAGGACTAATAAATAAAACTTCTTTTGCAAGTAAGTCCTTCCATCTTTTTGTAGATTTCATTTTTGTAACTTTGAGTCCTTCTTGTTTCATTCTTCTTGTTTTGTATCATCAAATCAATAAACCCAACAATCTTCCCCTATTTGATGATGACAAAACAAACACGGTTCTTGTACGAACTTCCCTAGACGAAGTAGCAGAATTTGAGATAATTAAATCTCACCATGAATGAAACACTCTCGTCTTCCCATTAATACATGCCATGCCACTCCAACATCTCTTCCCCTTTTTGTTATCAACAAATAGGGAATGTAAGCAGTAGAAACTTCCCCTTGAGTGGTGCATGAACATCAAATGATTCTTCAAATCTGTAGGCTCTATGTAATGATCACATGTGAAGAAAACCAAATATAACGAACTTGATGAAGAAGTAAAATAACCCAAACTTGTATCTTATGTCTTGTACTGTGGAGTTTTTTAGACTCCTTCAGATCGTTTTGAGCCTTAGGGTTTGATAATAACATATATTAAGAACATGCACAGCGGAATTAAACAAACATCACTGTTATTGATACAAGGTTTCTTTCAACATCACCTCCAATATATTAATACGTGTTATCTAAACTATAACAGGGATCAAAGACTTCTTTGATCTTGGGGGTAACCAAACCTAGACGTTTACAAGACTAACGTCTAGACACACACACACCTTTACTAGTTGACTACATCATGGAAGACTTAATTAATAAAACCTACACCCCATGTCCTCTTTATATACTAGAGGATTAAGGTTTACAAATCTCTACGAAGGACTAAATAATAAATCTTCTTTTAAAAGCAAGTCCTTCCATCTTTTTGTAGATTTCTTCTTTGTCACTTTAAGCCCTTGATGTTTCATTCTTTATTGTTTTGTATCATCGAATCAATAAACCCAACAATCTTCCCCTATTTGATGATGACAAAACAAACACGATTCTTGTACGAACTTCCCTAGACGAAGTAGCAGAATGATAAGGTTTTAAAATGTACCTTTTTGAGGGGTCGTTTAAGCCCTTATTTGATCACTTTTGTATCCGTTATTACTTAATATCGTTCCTTTTCACTTTTTAGGTATCTCGAAGGCAAATTGCTGGAATGACACTTATTCGGACGAAAAGGCGCGAATATACGAAGAAAATGGCCAAAGTCAAGAATCGAGACACTCAGGCTGCTGGAACTGAAGGGGACGGCGTCAGGTTCTACAAGGGGACGACGTCAGGTTCAACTAGAGACGCCGTCGGACAAATTTTGTGACGACTTAGTAGCCAAACTGCTCATTTACAAGTGACGGCTTCAGGTTTTAAAAGAGTAAGACGTCGCAGCTCAGAAGACCTAGATTTGATCCAGATGATGTCAGAGACTGAAGAGGACGGCGTCACAAGCATAAGGTGACGCCGTCGCAATACTAACGTGGCCAAGACGAAACCCTAATAACGGCGACCCGACGAGTCACAAATTAAAGGGTGACGCCGTCGCATGTGTAATCTTATATATAGAATCCGAATTTTTTCAGTTTTCAGTGTGTAGTCTTTTGGAGTAAAAACCTAAACCGAACCAAGGCTATCTTGTACAGTATTTTAGGGTTCCATACCCTATCTTACATCAAGATAAGTGTTTTAGTTCATTAATTCTTGGGTACAGGGGAGTAATCCTGCACCCTGGTAAATATATTAACCAAATAAACGTTTAAGTACAATGTATATGAGTGAAATCCCATATATCAGCCCGTTACATAGGCATAGAGCTTACATAACAAGATACTTCCTATTTTCTAAACAAGAAAACAGACCACTACTCAAATGATAACAAATGACATAACGAAATAAGATTACTTCCTAGGACCTTGAAACTTTGTGCCATACATGGCATTAAAGGCATCCAAATTCCCAGGAAGATCACGAACCTGCTTCGCATAGTCATCGAAGTCATAGTCATCATACTCATCTTCAAACTCTTGGCCACCACCAAATATATTAGCAGACTCATCAAATGGGTTAGCAACAACCTCATCTTCAGAATCAGACACCTCAATCTCTCCCACTTTAGAAAAAGGGTTAGCTCTCTTAGTAGAAGAGGTAGACGGAATAGGTTGACCATCATCATCCACAAGAGTAGCTTTCCCATCAATAATTAGTTTTTCAAGCTTACCAATTTTCTCAACTATGGGAGTAGAACCAACATCTATTGTTCCCATTAAATCACTCACAAACGGAACATGTGATGTAGAACCAGTCTTAATCGACTCATCCTCATTAACCTCCATTGTACGACCAGTATCCACATCTGTTTCGTCCATATTAAGAGCATCATACTGATTAGACGTAGTGATCCTGGTTCCACTCGTACTAGCCACATTAGAAGCCATCGTCTTACCGACATTTACTTTCTTGGGTTCAGGAGGAGGCTTTTTGGGCCGATATTCAAAATGCTTGCCCACCACAGATTTAGTAGAACCTCCTCGACCCGGATTCGGCCCAACTTGCCTTCCCTTCTTCTTATTGTTAACAGTCTGAAAACCATCACTTACGTTCTTATGAGGTTAAGCAGTCGGAATCACAACCTTAGGACAATCCACCAAAGTATGTCCAAATACCCGACATTTCTCACATCTAGGCGGTTTCCATTCATATTCAACACGGATCTTCTCAATTGTCGAACCCGTACCATCAAGTAAAGGAATCTCGACAGTGAGGCTGTCCCGAAGAACCTCATCCGACTTCACTTCAATCATACACCTAGCAAAACTACTACGGCCCCAAGATTCTTTGCACATTTGACTAGTAAAAGCATCTAACCTTTTGGGCGTACCAATCAATGTAGCAAGAATACTGAGCCCGTCATCAGAAAACATAGCTAAAGGAACATCATGGAATTTAACCCACACCGGAATGTTAGTCAAATCCTCTTTAAGCAAGTTGGTGTTCAATGTCCATGGTTTAAGAATAATAGGAACATTACGAATCAACCAAGGACCATTATCAAGAACATCATCAACGCCTTTTTTCGAATTAAACTTGAAGAAGAAGAATCCCTTAGCGTTCATCATAACCTTTTGTAAACCATACTTAGCCCAAGTATTGCGAACATAATAGTCAACAACAGGAAAAGCAAGGCGTTGACCAAGGAAGTAACCGTAAAGAGTATTCTCAAACCTCATGTTCACCTCTTCCACCACTTTCATTGGGACTGAAAGGTCAACATCATCCTTCTTTTTGCTGCATTCTAACCTCCGAAAATTAGACACGTGTTTCTGGGATTCATTAGAAGCAACACCCGCGTAAGAAACCGACTTAACTCCATTACTACTAGTATTAACAACCTTAGGTGCATTAGGATCAGAAGTAACACAATGATTAGTACCAAACATCTGGGATTGCATAGCCACATCAAAACTCGACGGAGGAGTATTTGCTGAATTCACATCAGAAGATGAAACCATCTTAGCAATATCACTATCAATTTTATTCATTGCTTCATCAAAGTTCTTATGATCGTTAGCAAGCAATTGCTCCACAATAGGCTGTTTTGAAACATTAGAGGCCAAATCAGAAGCTGTATCATGGCTTTGCTCCAAATCATCCAAAACAACCTTATCCTTAACCTTATTCTCGTTATCAACAACATTAACCACAGGCCGTAACGTTTCCAAATCATCCACTTCAGCAACATTAACCACAGGCCGTGACGTACCAAGAATCTCCTCTCCCAAAATCGACATCACAACAATCAGAAACCCTAAAACAAGAAGAAAAGAATGTCTGGTCTTCAAACAAAACAATTAAAACCCTACTTTAACAACTAGGGTTTATATGCATAAGCGCGCAATACTGATTACATGATATGGTGAAGGAATCAGGTCGGTATAATGATTTTGAATGACAATCAAACCGACTATAATCAAACCCTAATTAGCGATCTGTAGAAATCCCTAAAAACTAGCCAATCGATCAGGTATCTAAACAAAAACCGAAACAGAATAAAGATAGAGCATACACAAGGTATAATCCACGCTTAATTCAGCTTTGTATTAGAGAAGATAGAAGATTGATTGGTGGAATAGTTAGGGCTTCGTTGGTCTCCAAAGTCGCCAGGGGGGAGAGTTTTTTTTTACTTCATTAATTCAATTATGTCTTCCTTTGATTGTGTGTATGCTTGCATGTTCCACATGTCCGGCTAATTTATTTGTGTGTTTGCTTAGGTAATATGAAACTTAGTTATTGAATATTGATTGGTTGTCTCTTATCTTAATTGTTATTGACCTGGTATTGTGATAGGTCATTCGTTGTGCTAATAATGCTTGATTAATCTTTGTTGGACCTTAGTTTATAATCACCTAGAGATTGTAGGCTATAAATCCAAAGAATACCTTAGAGTTAAAGTTTATAGATCCTAGAGATTTTGTAGTCATTGACCTTTGGTAGCTTCAAAGAGTTAGGGATAAACGCATACCCTACGACCTTAGAAACACAACACGATTAAGAATAAGGACGTGACAATTCAACCACCAATAGGAGATAACTAGGGAGTAATAAAGCCTAAGCAAATACATTTTTAATCATCATACGAGCACACAACAATAGACATAGACTACCCTCACCTTAGTTTAGATAATTAGATAAGTAGAAGTAATCGGTAGAAATACCAACCCCCAAATTCAAACCCCGAGATTCGTACCTTTCCATTTCCAAAAAAACATAAAAAGATAAAAAATAATCTTCCTCAACCCCAACCTTAGCGTAGTAACTTCTTACTAGCATTCGTATTCCCCTAGAGAACGATATCAATTCCCGTGGCTTACCCTAATACTTCACTACAACGATTAGGTTCACTGCCTAGGGTGCTGAAAAACTTGCTCGACGAAAAAGAAGTTCCTTTGACCCCGAACGACGCGTGTAGCGTTATCAAGTTTTTGGCGACGCGTGTAGTGTAGCTAAAAATAGAATAGCTAGTTAGGAGTCCGGCTCGTTTAGGTTTCCTTGCTTGATTCCTATCAAGTAAGCTTTTTTTTTCCCCATTTTTAGCTCCCTCGTAGTCTATCCCTTTTCATCGTGACCTTTGTTAGTAATCCTATCACTTTTCATCATGGAAGGTGATAACCATCCACCACCAAATGACCCGCCAAGAGGCCGTACTCTTGGTGAATACTCGAGACCAAGCCACTTAGGCTATAGGAACACCATTGAGCTTCCCGACCAAGCCCAAACTACGGCCCTGCGATCCGACACCATCCGGTTGGTGCAAAACGGATGTGCATTCCATGGATTTCGTTCCGAAGATCCTAATCAACATCTTAAGGATTTCCTTAAAATTGTCGATTCCATCGACCTCGATGATGCTACTCGGGAGACCACACGTCTGCGTCTCTTCCAATTCTCTCTACGGGACCAAGCTAGTAATTGGCTTGAGCGACTTCCCGCCGGCTCCATCTCAAGTTGGGATGATCTCACCTCTCGCTTCCTTGCTCAATGTTTCCCACCGGGAAGAACCACTAAGCTTAGGAATGAAATCTTGATGTTCCAACAACGTCAAGGTGAATCTCTCTACGAAGCATGGACTCGATTCAAGGACTTACTCCATAGAGTCCCTCATCACGGCATTGATCTTTGGCTTCAAGTCCAACTCTTCTATGATCATGTCAACTTCCCCACCAAGCTATCCATTGACCAAGCGGCCGATGGAAAACTTAGTGATCTCACCACGGAAGAATCATGGGGCATAATAGAGGACCTTGCTCTCTATGACAACGAAAGTTGGAATGACCCCCGTGAGTTGCCCAAAACCGTTAAGGCAATCTCCTTGCCTCCCATTGATTCACAATCTTCCGACCGTAGGATGCTCGAGCTTGAAGATCAAGTTAAATTCCTAATGAGCTCCTACGAAAATCCCAAGTCTTCACGCCAAGTGAACAAAGTTTCTTCCTCGTGTGAGCCGTGTAGTGGTCCTCAAAACACGCGCACTTGCACAAGATTCCCCGAACAAGCTTCCGTTGACTACGCATCCTCGCGTACTAATGGAACGGGAGAAAGATTCCCTACAACACCCGGACCTAGGACTTTTAATGACGCCCGAGAAGCATGGAAGGGCAAGCCCGACTTTTATTGGGGACAAACAAAAGAATTCACATCCAATGATTTCTCATGGCCCCATCTCACGGCCCTAACCAACAAAACATTGAGGGGATGTTGCAACACCTAGTCGCATCCCAAGAAGCTCAGATAGCTAAGCTCTCGGACCGTTTTAACCAACAACAAGCCGAGATGGATAGGAAGATAGATAACCTCTTGAAAGCCATGACCAATAGTAATATGAAGGTTAATGCTATCTCAACTCCTGAAACTTCCGGTGTAGAGATTAAGGACCCAAGTAAGCTAGCTAAACACGTTCAATTCGTCAATACCATCACCTTAGTGAAACCTAATAGAACAAATGACGAAGCGAACCATGAAACGATACTTGAGGTTAGTGAAACACCTAGGAGTGAAACAATCGAGGAAGTAGATGAAGTAGACAATGACTATTTCAATAAGTTTCCTACGGTAGAAGAACTATCTCGCCACCCTCACTTAGTGCGTGACCTCCATCACATGTATGTTAGGAGAAGCCCTAGGATCAAGTTTGGGAACCCTTGGAATCTTAACATACCATGTTGCATAGGACACCTTTTCGTGGCAAAGGCCTACATTGACCGCAAGTCCCCAATAAACATAATGACTAGCACCTACTATAATTGGGTAATGAAGAAGCCTATCCCAACTAGGCAAGATCCCGATAATCCTAGGGTTAGTTGCAATTTTCTTGGTAGAGTTAAGGGATTGCCCGTGTATGTAGGTAGTTTCACGTTTCCTACGGATTTCATAATAGTGGATGACATTAGTACGGCCATAGATCCTAGCTTATCCCACGTTATTCTAGGGAAGCCTTTCATAGAAAGCACCGGGATAACTTATGAGTCCTCATTAGGAATAGTGCGATTCAAGGATGAGACCGATGATGTAGCTTACCAAATGCCGTTTAAGATTGAGAAGTTTTCATCACTCTCCAATGATGAAAAGGAACTTAAACTATCGATCTATTATAGGAATGAGGAGGATAAGGAGAAAGGAGTGGATTATGTTATGGCCAAGATTTTCGGTTTCTATAAGGATTGTTTGAACTTAGGACCGGAATATAGAACCGATTGGGGAGAAGACGACCTCTTAGAAAGGTGCATCATAGGGCACTTCTACAACATGGAATCCCCCAATAGAGACCGTTATGAGGAAGAAGGTGACGGTAATGAAGTCACCTAGGAGCACGACTTCGAGTCTAGCTACAAGACTCATAAATAAAGAAAAGCGCTTCGTGGGAGGCAACCCATGCTTAATTGTTTGCTTGTTTGTGTCATGTATCTTTTATTGATTGTTTATTCTCATGTTTAAATTTGTAAAAATGCTTTATTTTGTCTTTAACCTCGTCTTAATTACATATAAAGGTATTTTACATAAGGGATAAGTGTAGGGAGGATTACACACGTTTTCAAAAGAAACGTAAACATGAGAATTTCAATTATTTAAAAGATATACATGTGTGTTTGTTCGAGTCAAATGCTTGTATCGAGTCATAATGGATGTTTTGCAGGAAATTTTTCCAGATTCTAAAGATAAAAATTATCCAGAATTTTTTCCAGAAAATCGCAGACAAGTTTTTGGCAGTATAACCTGACGGCGTCAGGATCACAACCTGACGGCGTCAGGAAGGAGCAGAAACAACTAATTACTTTTTCTCGTTTTCTGAGCTACTTATAATTTTTTTGGAATTTTCCAGGCCTTAATTTTCCAGAAAATCTGTAAACATCCATTCCACAAGCATTATATCCTAGTTTAGTAGAGTCCTATATATATTGTTACCGCCGATTTTACGCGAAGGTTTCGTTTGTTTTCTTCAAGTGTGCATGTTTAATTTACCAAGAAGAAGATACATAAGATGAGAAGGAGCTTTTCACGCAAACGTTCTTCTTGAAGAAAGATGTAACCACTATTTTACACGGATCCTACCGAGCTAATCAGGGGAGTATTAGTTTCATTCGTCTTTTATTACCTTCCATTATCATAACTTTGATACTTTCGGGGAACATTGGGGACAATGTTCAGTTTAAGTGTAGGGAGGGAAAATAAAACGGGAACTTTGAAACTATGCTTATCCTTGATAATTTTCTTTGTCCAATTGCATTTGTGTAATAAACCATGAGAAATATCGGTTAGGGTAATTTTGGCACCAAATTTAAAATTTTTCATGACATGTAGGAGTGGGCCATTAGTCTTAATAAAGCGTCTCATGGATAGGAAATTATATGACTAGCACAAAAACCCTTTAACACTTAAATTTCACCCAAAATGTGAGGATCGCCCTTAGATTTGTAGGAATTAAAGCATTCATCTTTAATGCTTAGAGTGTGAACCGGTAGTATAATAGATTCTAGAACTTGTTTTGTGATGCATCCCAAGATCGCTAGTAAGACTACACTTGTGTAGTTAGGAATAACTAAATGATAAGAGGTATTAGGATAACCCTTGTTTGATACCCGTAATATAATTACTTCTTCCACATCGGTTGAGTAATTCCCCCACACCCTTGCGTTGTACTCATCTTTAGTACACGATACCCCTAGTTAACCCCTCAGAGCCTATCCTTTTCGCGGTTCTCGTGATGTTTCGGTTTTCCGGAATATCAATGAAGAGCATTGTTTACAATCCACCCCCAAATGTACACCCAAATCTCCTTAGCCTATCTTGTATGCACTCACTTTTAGTGCATTATTGTTATCACACTAAACCCTTAGTTCAATTATCTTGTTGCTTGCATAAGTTGCTAAGTCGAGTCATATCCTTTCCTTTGCTTCACACCAAAAGCCATGAAGATGTACTCAAGTGCTAGGAAGAAGGCCAAGGGATTTACTTGCCTTGAAGTCACAGAAAAGATCAGTGACAACACCAAATGTTTGAAGACATCAAGAATAAAAGGATTGAAGAAAGCATCAATGAACAAGAAGATTGAAGAATAAACAAAGATTAATTAGATTAGGGGGAATATGTTGGAAATCATAATCCAACTAATCTTTGTTAACCTGATTAGTTTTAATAAAGCCCATCTAGGCCTAAGTTCTGTAAACCAAAGTTTGTATGGGCTGGGTCAAAACATGGCAGTTATATAACGGTTATTTAGTTTTAGGTCGTTTAGTTTTATATGAAACGTTGTGTTGCTTCATAACACATCGGTTCATTATGTATATATATGTAGAATTCTGTAACATCATAGGCAACCTTTTCCTGCATTCATATCAGTTATTATAAAGGGTTCAAACCCATCTTCTTAGTTTCACTTTTATTCTTTGAATGATGATTATCAAATATGATGTTGTTCTGATCATTCGATCCTGGAAACTCCCACTCAGAACCTGTAAACAAAAAGACTCAAACGGCTTCTCCTGAAGCAATTGCTCGAAGTCAGGGAAAGTGTCTAAGTCCAAGACATAAGCCTTTGAGACTTCTCAACTAGGAGCACAACTTTTCTGTCCAACCTGAACCCCATCAAGCCATGGTTAAAAAACTTAAGAAATAATCCACCATATATTTTCCCAAAAAAAGGTGGTCAAGAAACCCAAAGGCCTCAACCTTCTAAAGTCCTCACATGCTAAGGACATGAGGAGCCCAACCAACCGCTTGTTATCTCCCTTGAGGTTCCAAGCAGCCAAAAAGGGGCACTCAAACATACTCCTCAAAATCTTCTGTAGGAAGAGGATGTGAAGATAAGAACTACCCCCGATCTACTAGAGAATCTCAATCTGAGTCTGCACAATCAATACCATCCTTACACTCTGAGTCAACACTTAGGGACGACGGTTTAGGGTTTACAAAGCCTTAACTTGACCTAAACAATCCTGAAATGGGCCTTAATAAACAACAGTCAGGTTGTAAGGGTCACACTCTTTGGGAAACTGAACCTCACCCAGTTCCTCATAATCTTGAATCACATCTACCAAAAGATCCCAAGGAAGGCACTAGTTCATCCCAATCTTTGCCTGAGGGACACCAACAAAATCCACACAATTCAGTGATTTTACACAATTCCCTGATGAGGGACAAGAACATTCGAATCTAACTTTTGCTGAAATGCAAGAATTGTTGGACTCTGACTCTGATTCTTTAGTCACTGACTATGTTTTATCAATTGAAGAGGATGGAATCATAATTATCGAAGAGGGGGTTGAGGATTTTGTTGAAAGGCCTTAAATCCGTGATGATGCTTGTAACCTCATATATCCTCCTCATGACTTTTTTACTGAATATCTGAAACTACCAACCCTCAACAAAAGCTATGAAACACTCATTTTTCATCTTAAGGCTATTGTAGATTAAGTGGTTGATCACATCTTGGATGATACTCAACTTAACCATTCTGAGCTTAGTGATGCTTATATGGATCTTTGACATAAAATCAAGAAGGGATTCAAAGATATTGGGAAGATTGTTGGTCACATTGACGAACAAATTAGCTCTCTCACTTCTGTCACTAAGAACCTCTTTAAGGCAGTGTCTGAAGTTAACATCCTTGATATCAAGTCTGAAGTCTCTTGCAACTTCCCTTAAATCCTTGGCATGGTTCACTAGCATAAGATTCTCCAAGTTGAGGCTTCTCAAGCTGTTATGACCTCAGACATTTTTTTTTGGTTAAAGGGTTTCCCCATTAAATATTATTAGACCAACAAACAATTAAGTACAACGAATGAAAGTGGATCCCACATCTCAACCCATAAATAGGAAAAAACAACCTGCAGCCTCCCGGACTTCATATTCATCATTTTTGAAAGCGGGGGGAAGGGAAGACCAACTGTGCTTCGAGCCTAACTTAACATAAGAATAGCATGCAAAACTTATATGACCTACAAAACTTTATCTAAGTTGACCACAAAGACTAATACCATAATCATTTGCTAACTTTTTTAGATCATAAGGCAGGACACAATCATCAAAGTCATCATCATCATACGAGTCTTCATCATAATCCTCCTTCCATTTTTCATACAAACTCTTATTTATACCCCCCCCACTGCCACTTTTAGCAGCTTTTAAACTCGTAGACGCCATAAAGCTGAAAGTTTTATCAAAGACCTCCACAACCTCATCACTATCACTATCCGTATTATCTAGATCAAAAACCTTTTTAGAACTAAGAAGCATTGATTTACAAGGTTTTAGCGGCTTCCCATCATCACCCACTAGCAGAAACTTCCCATCAAGCATATGACTTTCCAGTTCATTAATCCTTGCATGGTCATCGCACATCAAGACCTCCTTTCAAGACATGCTCAAGCTACTTTAGTTGGTAGTCTCATCTGGTGGTTCAACTCCTGGTTGGTAAGAGGAAAAGAAAAGTTCAACATGTTTAACTCGGTCGTAAAACTTGATGTTTAGTTCAACTCATTTTCGATTATAGTTTTCGATGTGATGGCCCTTGAAATGACGATGCTTTTGGTATTTCAGTCAATCGTCTCCTTCGGTCAGCAGGAGCCTAATCGATGTACATCCTCGAAGCATACCTTTCACTGCGAGTGTTGTTGCACTAAAGACAACGAGAAGATTAGTCCCATGGCCTTTGGTCATCTCGTTGTTAGACAAAGGGCTCTGGAACAATATATCTTTTGTGATAATGTAGTTGTAGAGCCCTGCCCCAAAAGGTTGTGATTTCAAATCTCATCTAAAAATATGTGAGATCTTAAATGATTTAAAGGTGTAAATAGCGTCTTTTCCTAAAATATGCCAAGTTTGAGAATAACTTTTAAGAATATAGTAAAATTAAGAAACATGCATATACCAAAAGAAAAGAAAAAGTGTAGCCGATCACAATAAAGTTCTATGTGGCAAAACTAACGTAACATGAATCAATATCATTTATATTTTATTGCTTTTTTAGGTAGCGTTTTGATAGTAACGCTTAAACAAAATACAAAAAATACACACTCTTTGTCACACAGGTTTTGTATTTCAAAATTGTATACTAGATACTCCAAAATGTTCAGAACTTTGCACCTCAGTCACAACCTAATGCTTCATGACCTCTAACTTTTAAATTGATAGGCTAAAAGCACATTTGCTTGAGGACAAGCAAATACCAAGTGTAGGGATATTTGATAAGGTTTTAAAATGTACCTTTTTGAGGGGTCGTTTAAGCCCTTATTTGATCACTTTTGTATACGTTATTACTTAATATCGTTCCTTTTCACTTTTTAGGTATCTCGAAGGCAAATTGCTGGAATGACACTTATTCGGACGAAAAGGCGCGAATATACGAAGAAAATGGCCAAAGTCAAGAATCGAGACGCTCAGGCTGCTGGAACTGAAGGGGACGGCGTCAGGTTCAACTACAGACGCAGTCGCACAAATTTTGTGACGACTCAGTAGCTAAACTGCTCATTTACAAGTGACGGCTTCAGGTTTTAAAAGAGTAGGACGTCGCAGCTTAAACGGCCTAGATTTGATCCAGACGACGTCAGAGACTGAAGAGGACGGCGTCACAAGCATAAGGTGACGCCGTCGCAATACTAACGTGACCAAGACGAAACCCTAATAACGTCGACCCGACGCGTCACAAATTAAAGGGTGACGACGTTGCATGTGTAATCTTATATATAGAATCCGAATTTTTTCAGTTTTCAGTGTGTAGTCTTTTGGAGTAAAAACCTAAACCGAACCAAGGCTGTCTTGCACAATATTTTAGGGTTCCATACCCTGTCTTACATCAAGATAAGTGTTTTACTTCATTAATTTAATTATATCTTCCTTTGATTGTGTGTATGCTTGCATGTTCCCCATGTCCGGCTAATTTATTTGTGTGTTTGCTTAGGTAATATGAAACTTAGTTATTGAATATTGATTGGTTGTCTCTTATCTTAATTGTTATTGACCTAGTATTGCGATAGGTAATTCGTTGTGCTATTAATGCTTGATTAATCTTTTTTGGACCTTAGTTTATAATCACCTAGAGTATGTAGGCTACAAATCCAAAGAATACCTTAGAGTTAAAGTTTATAGATCCTAGAGATTTTGTAGTCATTAACCTTTTGTAGCTTCAAAGAGTTAGGGATAAACGCATACCCTACGACCTTAGAAACACAACACGATTAAGAATAAGGACGTGACAATTCAACCACCAATAGGAGATAACTAGGGAGTAATAAAGCCTAAGCAAATACATTTTTAATCATCATACGAGCACACAACAATAGACATAGACTACCCTCACCTTAGTTTAGATAATTAGATAAGTAGAAGTAATCGGTAGAAATACCAACCCCCAAATTCAAACCCCGAGATTTGTACCTTTCCATTTCCAAAAAAACATAAAAAGATAAAAAATAATCTTCCTCAACCCCAACCTTAGCGTAGTAACTTCTTACTAGCATTCGTATTCCCCTAGAGAACGATATCAATTCCAGTGGCTTACCCTAATACTACACTACAACGATTAGGTTCACTGCCTAGGGTGCTGAAAAACTTGCTCGACGAAAAAGAAGTTCCTTTGACCCCGAACGACGCGTGTAGCGTTATCATAGAAGTTGAGATAATTAAATCTCGCCATGAATGAAGCAATCTTGTCTTCCCCTTAATCCATGCCATGCCACTCCAACATCTCTTCCCCTTTTTGTTATCAACAAATAGGAAATGTAAGTAGTAGAAACTTCCTCTTGAGTGGTGCATGAACATCAAATGATTCTTCAAATCCGTAAGCTCCTTATAATGGTCACTTGTAAAGAAAACCAAATATAACGAATTTGATGAAGAAGTAGAACAACCCAAACTTGTATCTTATATCTTGTTTATCCACGTGACTCTGAACGTATACTAACTAATGTATAGGGAGACCGCAATCTCTTGAAGACAATCACTGAGCACAATAACGTCACTCCTTTAAGTGTTATGTCAATTCTTCGTCACAATCATTAAAGCATGAACAAGTTACCTTAAAAGTAGTGAGAATCCTTTTAAGATATGATAAAACACGTATCCAAGTAATTCCACTTCACCTTCAAATAACTGATAAATAATCGTCTTCATAATCAATTAATTAATAAAAACCAAAAACGAGCTTTTTAAATCCTTTTAAGAACAAATAACCAAACTCCTTGTGTGTGTGAACCAATATCCTGTGTGTGTCGCCAAAAATCCATAACAATCGTCATGCTCGACTTCCCCTCAAATCGAAAACCATACGAGAAAAAACCATATATAACTCTCAATAACGAACAAAATTCTCATCATCTAAACCAATCTCACGTACCATCCCATGTATGCGTCATAAGTATATACTTTATACAATATTGAATAAATCAAACAGTATACTTTGTACATCATTCCCATCTCACGTACCAAACCATTGGACTTCCAAACCGAATTCGTTTTCGCCATGAAAAACATTATGAATTTAACCATTGACATTCCATTGATCAGATTCCAAAATATCATGCACCTTATTCGAACAATTATATAATACTCCAATAGTACGTATTGATTCCAAATATCAAGAATCCCATAAACAAATCGTATGGCAACATATGAGTAGTAGTATTAATTAGAATGTATGGCCAGTACCAAGAGTATAACCTATTCGAACCATCACAAGCAGTAGAAACAACAAACTAGCAGTGGTAACCTAAACCTTGCAGTGGTCGAGTAACACTAGCAGTGGTAACTCGCGAGTTGTAGCAAACATGAAGCATAGCAGTGGTAACCAATACAACTAGCAGTGGAAACTCGCATAACTAGCAGTGGAACGAGAAAACATTAGCAATGGTAATAAGAATGGCAACAATAGGTTAAATCGAGCAGCAGATACGTATCAAAGAACCTAACTTTAACCATGATTATCATCCCAGTAGATATGTAATCAACCCAACAGATGCGATCAAGAGAATAGGCACCAACCAGAATTGATAACTCAGCACCACCAATCATCTTAAACAAGTTTGATCGACCATGTGCATTACCTTGTCGTTCAAGAAAACCGAACACCAATACCTTGTCGATATATATATAAAACCTTGCATACTGATTCTCAAGACAAAGCCTTGGTGAAGTTTGAATAAAAATCCACGACCAATATAAACAATCGAGCAATAGTAGGTACCAAGAGTACCCTGCGTGAATAAATCGAGCAACAACATAAACAAGTCGATATATATATATATATATAAATGTAGCAATTTATCTTGAGATATATAACCAATAAATGCAGCTCATCAACCAATTAATGAAACAATACGAGGTAAACTTACTGACCAATGATCAATAATATAAATCAATAATATTCCAACCATGATGAATAATAAGTACTAGGTTTCATGGATGATGTCACTGACCATGATCAATTTTGTACTAAACTTTCTCAACTTTCATATTAACCTCGTTCTAGAATTGTAAGCATTATGCACTAAACGACAGTCAATTATGCGAAACCTTAAAAATTCGACCATACCATAAATGTTTCTGCAGCAGACTTTGACTTTGAATAACTTTTGATTGAGACCTCAGATGGAAGATCCCTCCGGTGAGAAGTTAGATTGATATACTGAGATGCTCCAGAAAAAATTTCGTCACGATCCAACGGTTAACGAAACAGTAATCGCGTTTTTAAAACAGTGCTGCAGAATTTTGTGTAAACTCGATTTTCTTAATTCTTTTTCACCAAGAAACCTTGTGAATCCCTAGGTAACGATCTCCCCAAGCTCTGATACCAATTGTGGAGTTTTTTAGACTCCAAGAGATCGTTTTGAGCCTTAGGGTTCGACAATAACATATATTAAGAACATGCACAGCGGAATTAAACAAACATCAATGTTATTGACACAAGGTTTCTTTCAACATCACCTCCAATATATTAATACGTGTTATCTAAACTATAACAGGGATCATATACTTCTTTGATCTTGGGGGTAACCAAACCTAGACGTTTACAAGACTAACGTCTAGACACACACACCCCTTTACTAGTTGACTACATCATGGAAGACTTAACTAATAAAACCTACACCCCATGTCCTCTTTATATACTAGAGGATTAGCGTTTACAAATCTCTATGAAGGACTAAATAATAAATCTTCTTTTACAAGCAAGTTCTTCCATCTTTTTGTAGATTTCTTCTTTGTCACTTTAAGCCCTTGATGTTTCATTCTTTATTGTTTTGTATCATCGAATCAATAAACCCAACATGTACTATCCACGTGACGTTGAACTTATACCACTAACAAAAAATATAAGTAGATCGCAACCTCTTGACAAAATCCTCATCTTCAATGAGACACTGAGCACTAAAATGTAACTCCTTTAAGTGATAGTTAACTAGGTCTTCATCCATCCACCCCTTGACCTATGAAAACTAGATTTTGCAAGTCTTCGTCAACATCCTTTAAGCACGAACAATTTATCTACAAAGTGTAACACCTACTTTGAGATATGATAAGAACACAAACCTGTGAAACTCAACTTCAACATCAAATAAATGATATTCAACCTTCTTCGTAATCAATTCTTCCAATAATTCAAAAACGAGCCTTTTAAATTTTTAAGAACAAATTCCAAACTCTTGTGTGTGTGAACCAATATCCTCTGTGTGTGTAAATCATCCAAACTCCAAACTTTAGCCAAGAACCAAAAACCATTCGTTGACCGATATCGAATAATACTAGCAGTTGAAACAATATATATCGGACAAACTTAACAATAGTAACCTTCAACGAGCAGTAGAAACGAATTCCTCGGATAAAGCTTAGCAGTACGAACTTGAGAATAATAATCTCAGCAGTACAAATTTAACCACAAGCAGTACAAACAGTTTTCCAATATACAGGTAGTAGTAGAAATTCTCGAACAAACATTAATTTTCACCTTTGTTGTCACCGACCCACGTCTTCCAGCAGTAGATACAAAAAGACATCATTAGAATCATAACAAGAGCAGTAGGAACATGTCATCACTAACGTATATAGAGCAGTAGCATAAATCGAAGAAGGATAGCAGTAGTAACTGATCGTTAAAAATTCTTTAAACAATCAACTGCTAACCAATATAGAAGCACCGACCAAATAATATATTTAATGTCTACTAACTTAGTAATTAGTACGAGGTAAGATTTATAATATATTCATCTTCGATCAATTTATAACTGAGAAAATTACCAGGCCAAAAGTTCAAGGTTGATCCATTTTCTAGACACTTTTAGCATCCTTTTCCCACTTAGGCCATGCTCAACTGCTCGACTCCATTATTTTTTTGACATGTGTCCTTACAAGTACAAGTGTTACGTAAGATATTTTTTTGCTTTTAAGTTAAATGACAAATATACCCTTTATTATATTTCTTTATTAATTATCCCACCTACCCTCACCTAACTCAATCCACCTACCTCACCACCTTACCAGTCCATAACCACCACCACCACCGCTGCTTAACTGCTCGACTACCACTGCTCAACTGTTCGACCACCACTAATCAATCGTGTTGGGAATTATATGTTTGAGTTGATAAGACAAAAAGAATGAAACAAGAGGGACTTAAAGTGACAAGAAGGAAACCTACAAAAAGATGGAAGGACTTGCTTGCAAAAGAAGTCTTATTTATTAGTCCTTTGTAGTATTTTGTAAACCCTAATCCTCTAGTATATAAAGAGGACATAGGTGTAGGTTTTATACAAGTCTTCCAAGATGTAGTCGACTTAAAGGTGTGTGTGTCCTAGGCGTATAGTCTTGTAAACGCCTAGGGTATTAGTTTAGTCAGTAGACGTGTTTCTATAAACGTCTATAGTTAGTTAGTTAGTTTATGGTGAATGAAACCTTGTGTCAATAACAATTATGTTTTGATTTATCCGCTGCGTATTGTCATTGTTATTGTTAAACCATAAGGCTCATAAACGATCAAGAAACTATCTTCATCACGTTCTTAGTTTCTATCAATTGGTATAAGAGATTGAAGAGCTCGTTACCTAGGGATTCACAAGGTTTCTTGGCTAGAAAGAATGAAGAAAATTGATTTTTCGCAAAATTCGTAACTTTTCTGCATCACAGTTTTCAAGAGGGTATAACTTTTTAATGAACCGTTGGATCAGGCTAAAATTCGAACTGGAGCTTCTTGGTATATCTATCTTTAATCTCACTGAAGGGATTGTTGATCTGAGCTCTCAGTCAAAAGTTATAAGCTGTCAAAGTCTGCTGCTGAAACTGAATTTTTTTTCGTAAGGTTACTACAACACTGTTTTGAAACGATCATAACTTTTTCGTTAACTGTTGGATCGTAATGAAATTTTAGGTGGATGTTCTATATATGATAATCTAACTTTCCACCAGAGGGATTGTCGATTTGAGCTTTTATGTGAAAGATATATGCTGTCGAAGTTAGCTGCAAACAGAGTTTTCAAAGTACTGCTGTATGTTTCAAAGTACTGTTAGGATTTATTCAAAGTATTGCTCTTTGATCAAAGTACTGCTGTTTATGTTCAAAGTACTGCTCTTTTGGTCAAAGTACTGCTGATTTCACAAAGTACTGCTTGTTCTTGTAAAAGTACTGCTCTGCCCGTATAAGTTGAAAGTACTGCTCGTTGTTTTAAAGTGCTGCTACTACTTGTTCGACATTGGTGAAGATTCAATTGTCATCAGTGGAGTATTATTGGTCTATTTTTTATGGTGGGATCATGGGTCTCTAATATAATAGGCTTGTTTTCGACTTGAGGGAAAGTCGAGCGTGATATTTGTTTGGTTTTTGGCGACACACACAGGTTATAGGTTCACACACACACGGAGTTTGGTTATTCGTTCTTAAAGATTTTAAAAAGCTAGAAGTTATTTTTATTGATTAATTGATTACGAAGACGGTTAAATATCATTTATTTGATGTTGTAGTTGAGTTACACAGGTTTGTGTTCTTATCATATCTCAAAGTGGGTGTTACACTTTGGAGATAACTTGTTCATGCTTAAAGGATGTTGACGAAGACTTGCAAAATCTAGTTTTCATAGGTCAAGGGGTGGATGGATGAAGACCTAGTTAACTATCACTTAAAGGAGTTACATTGTAGTGCTCAGTGTCTCATTAAAGATGAGGATTTTGTCAAGAGGTTGCGATCTACTTATATTTTTGGTTAGTGGTATAAGTTCAACGTCACGTGGATAAACAAGACATAAGATACAAGTTTGGGTTATTTTACTTCTTCATCAAGTTCGTTATATTTGGTTTTCTTCACAAGTGATCATTACATAGAGCTTACAGATTTGAAGAATCATTTGATGTTCATGCACCACTCAAGGGGAAGTGTTTGATTTTTACTACTGTTGATTATTATTACTACTGCTAGTTGGAGTTTTCTACTGTTCTGGATTCATTTTTAGTAAGCATTATGGTGTTCTTCATGGAGGGCAATTCGAAACATTGGACGGCTTAGATTGGAAGTATGATATTGGTTTGTGGTGGTCAAGATCATTATTTGCATACGTTCCCTATTTGGATAATAACAAAAAGGGGAAGAGATGTTGAAGTGGCATGACATGGATTAAGGGGAAGACAAAGGAAGACATACTTGTTTCATTCATGGTGAGATCCCTGATCTCAATTTCTCTACTTCGTCTAGGGAAGTTCGTTCAAGAATGGTTTTGTCATTATCAACTAGGGGAAGATTGTTGGGAATTATATGTTTGAGTTGATAAGACAAAAAGAATGAAACAATAGGGACTTAAAGTGACAAGAAGGAAACCTACAAAAAGATGGAAGGACTTGCTTGCAAAAGAAGTCTTATTTATTAGTGTAGTTGTCAGGATCCCGATCCTGATCTTAGGATCTTACGATTTTACGATACTGCAAAGCAAAAACGATCCGGATCCTACATAGGATCTTTGCAAGCTTAAGATCTTATAGGATCCCGATCTTGACCATACGATCTTACGATCTAATCCGATCCGATCTTACTTTTCTCGTATTACAAACTAAAAAACTACAAATTTATGGGTTGTTTGTTTGTAGAATTCAAAAAACAATATGTTAATCTTTTTAAATATTTTATGATCATAATTTAGGACAACATTTATATGAAAGATTCATAGTATTTTGTGGTTATAATGTATTAGAATTTGTAGATTTGTATAAAATTACATAAACTATTAAGAAATAACATTAGAGTAGGATCTTAAGATCCCGATCAGATCTTACGATCACGATCTTGCAAAGACGAAAACGATCTTGGGTAGGATCCCGATCTTGACAACCTATTTAGTCCTTTGTAGTATTTTGTAAACCCTAATCCTCTAGTATATAAAGAGGACATAGGTGTAGGTTTTATACAAGTCTTCCAAGATGTAGTCGACTTAAAGGTGTGTGTGTCCTAGGCGTATAGTCTTGTAAACGCCTAGGTTATTAGTTTAGTTAGTAGACGTATTTCTATAAACGTCTATAGTTAGTTAGTTAGTTTATGGTGAATGAAACCTTGTGTCAATAACAATTATGTTTTGATTTATCCGCTGTGTATTGTCATTGTTATTGTTAAACCCTAAGGCTCATAAACGATCAAGAAACTATCTTCATCACGTTCTTAGTTTCTATCAAATCGGTTACTGCTCGACCACCACTGATCAACCACCACTGCTCGACCATCACTAATCAACTGCTAATCCATGCCTTACTTTTTTCTCGCTAATCCACAAATACATAAAAGGAAAAAAAAGTTGAAATACAGATCTGAGTTAACCACAATTTTACTTAATTAACCACAATTTTATTAAAATAAAATAAAATAAAAAATACCACGTATCACAGATCTGAAAAAAGATGTGTATGAGAATCATAAAACTTGGACCAAAAAAAAAAATACCACGCATAACAGATCTGAAAAAAGATGTATCTGAAGCATGATCAAAAGATTCATACAAGTACCAAACCAAGTTAATAGCAAAAACATTCAAAAAATTCAGCAAGATCTGAGAGTTAAAAATCTCATTGAGGTCATAAAAATCTACTACTGTTGAGTTTGAAAATCTGCCAAGATCTGAGGGTTAAAAATACCCTCTCTCGGTGCTGTCATAAAAATCTGCTAAGATCTGAGGGTTAAAAATCTTGTTGCGGATCTGCTATAGCAAAAACATTTCAACAATGACCGGATCTTCCATGGTATACGCATCTGCTATTGAGAAAATGGAGGAGAGATGAAAGAGAGAGGGTATTTATATATGTGGGGCATATTTGTCATTTAACTTAAAAGCAAAAAAATATCTTACCTAACACTTGTACTTGTAAGGACACATGTCAAAAAAATAATGGAGTCGAGTAGTTGAGTAGTTGAGCATGGCCTAAATGGGAAAAGGATGCTAAAAGTGTCTAGAAAATGGACCAACCTTGAACTTTTGACCTCTTTTGGTAATTTTCTCTTTATAACTAGTACATGCTCATATTGTGAATTAACCAATCATAAGCTAGAAGGACTATACACTAGGAGACAAACCATTGAATGAATTTGAGAAACAATTCCTTAACCGACCAATGGCAGATCACCTCATCACCAATTAATAAAATTAATGTACTAGGCAAAACATTGACACAATTATTAATCCTTCAATAGTAGGCGACTTACTATCAATTTAGTACAGTATTAATATGATAAAGTACCAATCAGTACTAACTCTTTTTGTTACCAATCTAAGCTCGATCACCGTTTCTCAAGTACCAGTAGTATAAAACGCTTAGCCATATTACACCTCATTGAACGTTAAACTCGAGCCATAACACAATTAAAGAACATAACACAAACTGAATTCCTTTATTTCAATCAGTAGCCCCAAGATTTGTATGCAAATAATATGACAAAATTTAAGAATAAACCTTAAAATTCAAAAATTTACCCTTTTTCTGCAGCCATATTCGACACTGAATAACTTTTGATTGAAAGCTCAGATCGAGAATCTCTCCAGTGAAACGTTAGATGGGTATATAGAGAAGCTTCAGTAAAAATTGTAGCCCGATCCAACGGTTAACGAGTGAGATATCGTCGTTAGAAAACTGTGCTGCAGAAACGTTGCGAATTTTGCATAAAACAATTTTCTTCTTCCTTTTTCGCCAAGATACCTTGTGAAACCCTAGGTAACGAGCTCCCCAAGCTCTGATACCAATTGTGGAGTTTGTTAGGACTCCTTGAGATCGTTTTGAGCCTTAGGGTTCGACAACATAGATTAAGAACATGCACAGCAGAATTAAAACAAACATTAATGTTATTGACACAAGGTTTCTTTCACAATCACCACCAATTATTATTTGATCAGAATAATAACGTGCTACCTAAATGTAACAGGGATCTAAGACACCTCAGATCTTGGGGGCTAACTAAACTACTTTCCTAGGCGTTTACAAGACGGTATATGGTCTTTGATGCACACGACCTTGCAATTATCCAGATGAATTGGCCTCTACGTACCTCATCAACAGTCTTATTATCACCGTGATTTTGGAGAACCCTTTCCAAATTATGACCAATTGTGTCTAATTGTTATATTTTTGTTAATTTTCTCACACTTCATATAATCCTATAATGTTTTTATGTAACACAGCAATGCAGCAAGCTAAAAATGAAGTGTGGTATCGAAGTTGCCATCTACACAGTGCTGTCCCCGGTGGCTATGCGGGTAGCCATGGTTTCAACCATCTGCCTATAGGACTTGAGCATATAAAAGTAGACGTAATACGTTGCTGATGTACACCAATATAACTTGCGTGCTCATTGCAGTGCCATCTACGCTTATAGGAGGCCATTGGAGAATAGTCGTACATAAATTATATCTACATCTAGTCTCCAATCAGGCATGTCCGTTGGAGCTTATGTTTATAGTAATAGTAGTCTGCTTGTATATCGCGGGCAGGTACAATATCATGAATCAACAAACGATCAATAGTTATGTAAGGGTAACGTTTTATTTTAGTATGGAGCTCGGTTATTTTTTTACAGAAAAAGTTCTATTCTACAAAAAATTGCTTCTGTTATCAATGCAGTTTTGGCAAAACAAGCATATCCAATTTTGTGTAGTTCTTATCTTTAAGAAGTTTGGCAAGTACTTACTTAAACAGGATCATAAACAGAAAAAATTAGCAATCTCGAACACCCCTAAATTATGAGATCTACCTCAAGAGCTATTTACGCAGAGAAATCAAGTGAAAGCATACCTCTTCTTGGAGGGTCGATATGTACTTCATCATCAACTGTGTCTGCATTAACGAAGATCACATATGGTAAACATGTTAACAACCAAAGAACGCCCGATAATGTTTTTACTGCTAATACAGTTTCACATTTAATCACATATAATTACCCACCACAAGATTAGCACCTAACTAGGCTGTTTTATAGATGAACTAGTGCAAGTTAACATTTTATCAAGAGCCGTGAACCATCTTAAAAATTGAAGACTAAAGTGAAAGGCCATCTATTCTCTGATCTCAGTTGCATGTGAGCGAGAAGGTACATAATTAATTTCTAGCAAAACTGGGTCATCTAATTATTGGAGTCAGGGTGGAAACATATTACAATCTAGTGTATCATGATTAATAAACAACATAATAACTTGTCATGTAACTAATTGTGACCAGATTACAATGTACCGTATCTTGATGAATGAACAACATAATAAACTTATGTTACTCTCATCATAAAAAACGAATTCTGAGCTGCAATTGTAACCACATATGGTCTGCTGTAGAGCACATATGACAACACACTAGATAAGAATTTGGACCACAAGAGACTAAGCTGCCCTCTGTCTTAAAGTGTACCCCACCACAAAATCAAATTGTCCCCCACCTTAAAGCCAAACAATGTAAAAATCTTACATCTCTATCTTAATCTTTGTGTGCACCACGACTTTTGTCAAAAAACAAAAATTGTCCCCCGTCCTCTAACATCCTGGTTCCGCCACTACCGGTACCTATAGTCATACATAATGGACGTGCACTGCTACCATCAAGGTGTGTTGGAATTTAATATCCCAATCGTGTTGCTACTATCCACTCCGATTTTTATCCTTTGTTCATCTTGAACTTTTGTAGTCACTTCATAAGTGGTTCCAAATTACCAATCTTCATCTCTAGACCCGAACAAATCAAAAACCAAACGGATCCGATATAACTTATCCCTAAGTCGAACTCTCTAGGCGAAAACTGAATCCCTAACTTTCGAAAAAGCACTTTCTTACGATTCCTTGTTAATCGTGGGTCGCTGTATACCTATTTTTGGTTTTTGCATTTCATTGGTTCTGCTTGTATGCGTGGTGTAGGGTTCTTTTTTAGTTATTGTTGTACGTAGGGTTATCGAGAGATGAACAAGGGGTTTCTAAATAATGATAGTGCATCCAAAGGTACGAGTTCTGCCTATGTTGACATGGATGCGTTGAATGCTCGAATGCAACGATTAAAGGGTAATGATGTTGGGAACGCCGGTGTTTCGCAACATGAATCTGTTGGTGTTTCATTATCCTCCATTAATAGGAGTGTTGGAGCTGGTGATCAGGTTGATATAAGTGGGAATGAGGCTGAACCGAACTATGGTCTTGACCCGGTCTTTTTGGAAGCGTGTAAGACCTTTAAAGAGGCTATGCGCGGGGTTGAAGTTACGAATGCGGAGAATGCGGACAATGGTACTAATGTTGTTTCTGATTCGTCTCCCAAAGTTCATAATCAACTGACGGGTTCCCCGAGTGTGAAGCCGATTTCATATGCGGGTGCTACGTCAATTGATTCTACAAAGCGCAAGTCTAATTTTCGTAGGTTGGAATGTAGTAAAAAGTCTAATGGGGTGGATCTCTCCATTCCTATGAAAGTCGTTGAGGAGGTAAACTCTAAATTTGAGAATACCCTTTATGGTTATTTTCTTGGTAAACGTATCGCTTTTTCGGTTGTTGATTATTACGTTCGTAATACGTGGGCCAAGTATGGTATTCAAAAGGTTATGATGAATGCTAAGGGGTTCTTTTTATTTAAGTTTTCAACTCGTAAAGGTGTTGATGAGGATCTTGAAAATGGACCATGGATGATTAGGAATGTGCCAATTATTCTTAAAACTTGGATGTTGAATACTAATCTGCTTAAAGAGGATTTGACTAATATTCCAGTATGGGTTAAATTCCATGATGTGCCCCTTGCTATATTTTCTGATGATGGTCTCAGCCTCCTAGCCACATTGATTGGTATGCCAAAAATGTTCGATTCTTACACTAGTCAAATGTGCTTGGAATCATGGGGTCGAAGTAGTTTTGCTAAGTGCTTAATTGAAGTTAAGGCGGATCAGGTTCTTAGGGAGAGCATCACTGTTGAGATAACATTACTTGATGGGACAGGTTCTACTATTGAAAAGATCCGGGTTGAATACGAATGGAAACTTCCTCGGTGTGATACGTGTAATCTTTTTGGTCATACGCTGCTTGATTGTCCTAAATCTATTCCACCTCCTACTTAGCCTAAACAGAGTGTTAATGATGGTTTTCAAAGTGTCACTAATAAGAATAAGGGTAGGAATGGTGGTCAAAGTGTTCCAGGTAAGGGAGGTTTTACTAAACCTGGTGTGAGTCATAAGTTTCGGTATCAACCTAAAGCGCCTCCTCCTGAACCCAAGAAGGTTGATAATTTAAACAAGAAAGCCACTGAAGTGGCTAGTACGAGTGGGACGAAGATTGCTATATCTAATCCTTTTGCTGCACTTAATATGATCGATACTGATGAATGTGGCACTCCTACTGATGTAGTGGATTCTGGTAGTACAATGGAAGCAAAGGAGGTTGGGTCTCTTAAGACTGGTAATGTATCACAAGAACCGCTTGTGGGTGATTCAATGGAAGCATCCGAGGTTGGTCCTACCCCTATTGTTGAGAAAATTGGGGAGTTTGAAAAGCTTCTTATTGATGGGAAAGCTACTCTTGTTGATGATGATGGTAATCCTATTAAAAAGGTTGATCCAGGTAATAAAAAGGATTTTCCGTCTACTTCTTCGGCTAAGAGGTTTAACCCATTCTCTAAGGTGGGAAAGATTGTTGACTCCGATAGTGATGAAAAGGAGGTTGTGAACACTTTTGATGAGTCAATGAACCTATTTGGTGGTGGTCATGATCGTGAATATGATTATGATGACTATGATTATGATGACTATGCGGACCAGGTCTACGATCTTCCAGGAAATTTGGATGCTTATCATGACACATATGGTATCAAGCTCCAAGGCCTTGGTAGGAAGTAATTTTGTTTCCATAGGAGTTTAACGTTATCTTTTGAGTAGTGGTTTATTTTCTTGTATAGAGAATAGGAAGTATCTTGTTATGTAAGCTTTCCGCCTATGTAACAGGCTGAGATATGGGATTCACCCATATCCTTTTGTACTTAAACGTTTTTTGGAGTAATATATTTACCGGGTCTTTGACCTTTTACCCAAAAAAAATCTCTAGACCCGAACAGACTAATATCTAATAAGGTCTAACCCACTTACAATTAGAGCATGTACAATGGTAACTTGAGTTATAAAATAACACCGTCCACGTCAGCGCCACATCAGCTTTAACATTTCACCTTAACATCCCCAAAAAACACCCACAACAATAACATCCCAATAACATCAATAACATTTCATATTTTCAATTTCAACCCCTAAACTAAAACAAACACTTCATTTATTAAACTAAACATATCATTAAAATTGAAAACATATTACAATACGAGACTTAAAAAAAATTTACAACGAAATAAAAAAACACACTGCAAATTAAACGTTACAACAAATTAAAGGAAATCATGAGAATACAATCTACTGACGAGGTTTCAAGTTATATTTTTTGATGATTCGGTCTTTTTCGTCATTGATCCAAGCCACGATATTTGGATCTTTCCCTTCAGTATCCATCATCAAAAACTTTATCTCTTCCAACCTTGTTATTGTTTCATCTTTTTTATGTTGGGCCCGATACGCCGCTGCGGCGGTTTCACGTTTGATACGATACTCGTTTGCCATAGTTTCGGTAAAATAAGTTGACGAGCTCGTTCCTCCAGTGCTTGCTCCCGCAGTACTTGTCGTGCTCTCGGATCTTGCTTTCTTGGTAGCAAATTTCTTTCCCATGGGGCGTGGTTGTTCATCATTACCAAACAAAGCCTCGTTTGTTTGGCTTGGCACATCGCCGGTTAATTCAACCGGTTCCGGCGTGTCCCATTTCTTATAATGAAGCAAAACCTCCTAAGCGTCATCGAGACCAAACGGTGCTGCTTTGGTTTCCTCACGATACCATTGCTTTGCCCGTTTCATCACATCCAACTCACTTTCCTCGCTTCGTTGATCCTGTTGCGCACGTCTGTAACAAGAGTTGAACTTTGTGCATATGCCGTTCAACAATTTCTACTTGCTTGACATCATATCCTTGTTGCGCCGTTGAAAGTTGTTTCTATTGAACTCATTTCTGACCCGATACCAAAACGTATCTCTGGGTTGGCACTTTCCAACTTTCGGATCCTCCAAAACAGCTATGTAACACCTTGCATGTAATGCTTCCTCTGCTGGAGTCCAACGCCCAGCAACGACAACTTCCTCTTCATCAGAATCAATTGGTTCGGGCTCGGGGTCTTTGATTTTTTTGATTTTTGCTTAATACGACATTTTCCTTTTTTTGGAGCAGATTTGGGTGTCTCAGCAACATCATGTGTTTCAGTTTGTGATTGTTGTGAGTGTTGTGTGAATTGTAGGTTTTGAAAGTTGGACTTTAAGGTGCTTTGTTGGTTTTGTTGTTGATAAAAGAGATATTGTTGATGTTGTTGCCACATTTCTTGGCTCGAGAAGCCTAGTGGGTTGGGAAGATACATGTTGGGGTTTGAAGATGAACCCGCGTTCGGGTTAGATGATGAACCCGGGTTTGAGGTATTCCACCCACCACCGAGAAGATTGAAGAAAGTATCATCGTTGCTGCCCGACATTTTTTTTCAGTGAATAAAAGATTGAAGATTGAGAGTATTGAGAGGATTAAGTAGTGGAAGTGTGAAAAAAATGGTGTTTTAGTTGGGTATTTATAGTGGTAAAATATATATATATATATATATATATATATATATATCTATACTCCCTTATAAAACATCAATATCCCTAGCCTAATACCCAACCAACAAATTAAGATTCAGCCATCTATACCTGATTACAAGCCTAAATTTACATACACCCGAACCAACATCCAAACCAAAAAAGTTCCCAAGCAAATCAATATCACATCCTCACCCTTCATTTAAAATCAATGGCTAAGATTTACCCAACAAACTAAAAACCCTAATACTCAAAACTACCTACCATATAAAAACCAAAAAAAAACATAGATACACACATTTACAAAAACTCACACCAACCTCACTTCTCTCTACAAAAACTCACACCAACCTCACTTCTCTCTCTAAACCGAAAATGGTTGCTGCCACCACAGCCACCAGTGCCGCCATTGCCACCATCTTGGCCATCATCGATGGTTTAATTGATGTTTCAGGTTGATGGTTTGAGCTACTAGGAGGCTTTGGTGTGTGTGGCTATTTTGGTTTAGGAACTAAGGAGGTTTAAGGTATGATTAGTAGGTTCTTTTACATTGGTTTCGTTTTTGTTAAAGAAACAAGTTTATAATCTTTAAACAATCAATTTTGTTTAGATCTATTTAAACAAGTGGTGATGTTGAATCAAATCATGTTGGCTTGTGGTGTATGGTTATCGTATTTTGATTTTGGTGCTGTTAGATCTAAAAAAACGTTTATGCTTTTGTTTTGTTAGATCTAAAGTTTTTCTTTTTTGTTCATGGTTTCAACCGAACATGGCTAGATCTGCCGTTGTCCCCTGAATCTACCGCTACTGCCGCTGTTGTCACCGGAGTGCACCTCTGTCGCTGCCAGACCATGCGCCGCCACCACCAGAACTGTTTCCGGTAAATGTGTGGGTTCTTTTTAATTTTTTTAGGGCAGATTATGTTATAAAATTTATTGTCTTTGTGTGGCTGAATTGTTAATGTAAGATTTAAACATTTCAAATATTTTTACTTTTATATTTCAAGATTTGAAGGTTTGTTTATGGCCTTCTTGGGTGATGTAAGATGTGCAGTTATTTGTGTTTGTTGTCGTATCTTTATACAAGTTTTGTTACGAGTCTTACGCTTTTTATTCTATATGAGACTGCGATAATGTGACTGGTTTTGATGGATGAACAACGTTGGTTATGTTGTGACGGGGTTTGGCCTATTTTATTTGATAAACTTTCCGACTGTTTATTTTGGTTTACTTTGGTTACTGATGATGTTTCTTTGGTAAATATGTGATGAACTTGGTGTTTGGCATCACTGATAATTTTTTTTTTCTTCCAAATTTCAATTATTAATTTGTATGTTAAAAATAGAATTTTGTATGTTAAAAATGAGGACTTTTATTCGTTAAAGGCAATGATTTATAGTTTGGTTCTTTGTCGCTTTTGTGTCTGTTTGAATTCCTCTTTGCTTAGCAACCTGTTAACCTTTTTTAAAATTCTCTAAGCTTGCAACCATTAATGAGAAACAATAACTATAATTTCTTTTTATTGTTGGCACTTGAAAACAATGAGTTCATACGAGATCTTTCTATAAATTTACTCGGTACAAAACTCTTGTGATTTGAATTATGGTTTTCAGATCTCGAATGTGTATGTGCTTTAAAATCGTGAGTTATGCCCATTAACGTTAGGTTTTTCATGAGCTTCAGATATGCTGAAAATTTGAATGAATGAAATAGAACTTCCATAAACATTGATTTTGAAAGTTTGAATGAACAATGAATAGAACTTTCATAAACATTGTGCAGATGTGTTTACAGAGCTTCTGACAAAAAAGTGACATTGATACATGTACCTGAAAAGTAGTGGACCATTTGACTATTGTAGGAACTTCAAAATTTGAATTTTTGGGTAAAGTTAATCACGTGGTTATACACTATAAATGAAACACTATATTTCTTTTATTACATAAATGTTTTTTTAGTTTTGTACAGAGTCTGTGGTGTATGCTAACCTTAAAGGATTTGCCATAGGTTAGTTGTTAAGTGTTATTAACTCCATTTTATATTAAATGTCCATAATACTATTTTGGGATGTCTCAAGATAAGTGTTTAGGGGTGTTATTGGGTCAAGTTGAATCGGATTTTTTATAATGGAAAAGTGACCGGAAACGCGACCCGATAAGTAATCGGGTTGTTATCGGGTCGGGTGATTCGGGTTCTTTGTTTTTTTATCCAAACATAGTTCACGACTTAGCTAAGCGTATGTCTTTTTAAAACTACAATTTGTACAAATACAAAACGATGAAAAATTATTTTCGTGTGAAAATCAAGCTTAAAAATTGATTTTATTAAGCGAAAGAACACAACAATAACCTTTATACAAAGAAAAATACAGTAGTAATACAAAAAATACTGTAAGAAGCATGCAACCATCAAACGAAATGTCTTGTGCAAAAGTAAAAAATGATGGGCTTATAAATATTTATGGAAAAAAGTTTTAGTAAATATATTTCGGGTTTTATTAGGTTGACCCGATAACTAAAATAATGCAACACTAACCTGACTCCATAACTTTGTCGGGTTATCGGGTACGGGTCACATAAGCCGATAAGTTTTTTTTCACCCGATTTAACCTGACCCGATAAAGTGTTCATATTGTATTTTAAACAATGAGATATTTTAGCGATGAAAAAAGATTTAGAAGATGAAAATGATATTTAATTTGTGTAGAATGGAGTTAATGAGATTATTTAAAATTTGTGCATTTTAAAAATGAACACTTAATATGGAAATGAAAGTATGTGGTAAATGGTTTTTGGTTATTATCTCTTACTACTCATACCGCACAAACGACTGTTAAATACAATCGAAAATTATAAGCACATATGCACGTAAGTGTTTTTTTAGAATACTATCACCTAGGATTTATATTTTGTTTGAATTTGTGGTGAATGATTAATACGTAAAACACATACCCACGCATAAGGTTTAAGGAAAAGAATACAAAGGATATCTAGAAAACACCGCAACTCGGGGAAGCTGATTTCTTCGTTTTCGCTATGTGCAAGTATCCTACATGCAATTACCATTGCCGCTACAAATATAAAAGAGTTAAGAGCTGGACATAAATGCTCGAACCATTGCCATCGAACATACTTGAATTGCAATGAAATGAAAACCACTTAGTGACGCCACTACTAAAAGAGTTTAGCATAGTTTTTATGGTATAGTAGTACACTACTAGATGTATGCATAAAAATGAGTATTGAAACATATATATCATTGGGTACTCGGCAATAAATAGTTCTATCCAAAAAGTCGTCACACAAAAGTTGATTGAAAGTAATACATTGTTACAGCTACACAACCGTATCATCAGAAAAGAAAGTTTTTTAGTATGATTATTTAATGCTACAATAAAGTTTTTCGAAAGAGAATTACGTGAGTACCCTACTGTACATTTCTACCGCTAACTATTCCATAAGAAAAGAATTCCCTAGCGCTACAAAACAAATTGTCGAAAGAAAAGTCTTTGCCGCCGAAACTTTGTTAAAACTAGACACAGCTGCCGCTAAAACCAATTAAAGTCATCCGAAAACGAACCAGAGGACCCGTTAAAACCGATACAAACTGGTAAATCAGGTCTCATCGAGATCTTTTCACGTTCGATTTTAAACGTTATATGAAATACTTACCACAATATCGCATATCGTTAATTGTCTGCCGCTAGAAACCGATGCCGCTAGGCACGGGTACTCGAGACCAAACGGTGCTGCTTTGGTTTCCTCACGATACCATTGCTTTGCCCGTTTCATCACATCCAACTCACTTTCCTCGCTTCGTTGATCCTGTTGCGCACGTCTGTAACAAGAGTTGAACTTTGTGCATATGCCGTTCAACAATTTCTACTTGCTTGACATCATATCCTTGTTGCGCCGTTGAAAGTTGTTTCTATTGAACTCATTTCTGACCCGATACCAAAACGTATCTCTGGGTTGGCACTTTCCAACTTTCGGATCCTCCAAAACAGCTATGTAACACCTTGCATGTAATGCTTCCTCTGCTGGAGTCCAACGCCCAGCAACGACAACTTCCTCTTCATCAGAATCAATTGGTTCGGGCTCGGGGTCTTTGATTTTTTTGATTTTTGCTTAATACGACCTTTTCCTTTTTTTGGAGCAGATTTGGGTGTCTCAGCAACATCATGTGTTTCAGTTTGTGATTGTTGTGAGTGTTGTGTGAATTGTAGGTTTTGAAAGTTGGACTTTAAGGTGCTTTGTTGGTTTTGTTGTTGATAAAAGAGATATTGTTGATGTTGTTGCCACATTTCTTGGCTCGAGAAGCCTAGTGGGTTGGGAAGATACATGTTGGGGTTTGAAGATGAACCCGCGTTCGGGTTAGATGATGAACCCGGGTTTGAGGTATTCCACCCACCACCGAGAAGATTGAAGAAAGTATCATCGTTGCTGCCCGGCATTTTTTTTCAGTGAATAAAAGATTGAAGATTGAGAGTATTGAGAGGATTAAGTAGTGGAAGTGTGAAAAAAATGGTGTTTTAGTTGGGTATTTATAGTGGTAAAATATATATATATATATATATATATATATATATATATATATATATATATATATATATATATATATATATATATATATTTATTTAAATAAAAAATAGCCGTTTAGGGTTAAAAATGATTTTTTTTAAACCTAACGGCTTGTATCCATTGGAGGGGGTGTTTATGAAAAAATTTTGATTTTTTTTTTTTTTTTTTTTTTTTTTAATTCGCCTTTAATGGGCGTTATATAGGTAACGTGCAAGGACTAACGGCGTTACGAGCTCGTGCCTCCAAAGGTGTAACGCCAATAACGGCGTTATTGGGACCAAAAACGGCGTTATGCCGTTATTGTTGTTAGTGCTCTTATAGAATTATTTATGATTTTGGTTTTAGTGAAGATTAACCAAACTGTGGAGTCAGCTTTTTTTGTCCTTAATTCATAAAACCATCCAACAATGTTTACTAGTAATCCCTTGAAAGAGACCACACTTGATCACACATATACTACATATCGACTTTTCAAACTAAACATGGACCACTGGTCATATTATCAAGTGATTTCCACATATTCTCATGTATGAGATACTTGTGTCATTTCTCTCTTATCCTAAGTCTCATCCTCATCTCGTCAACATCAATGTCCTCCGATAATCTTTATGCTTTTTATGTAATTATTATTAGACGAAGGACCAAACACGTCAACTAGGAAGTTAATAACCGAAAAACGGTTATGGAAATGGCGGTTATGGGCGATTACAAATGAACCAACACAATGGTTCATCATACCGATTAGAAAACTATATATGTACATGTATCGATTGATTTAGAAAAAAAATAGACAAATTTTACTTATTCATTTTCAATACTTTGCAATCTAATATAGTTTGATCTAGAGTTTGGGACAACAATTGGCATCAAGAGCATAGGATTAACACTTTCGTTTTTTATTACAAAGATATCATACGCAAGAAAGAACCCAAGGAGAAACGCGCAGAAAACAACTTGTTTTCATACGCTGGAAAACAAACTTTTTCATACGAGGAAGGTTTCTGTTTTCAAAAGAATTTTTTGTTTTCTCTCTACTTCCAAGAGAAACAAACATGAATAAGCATACGTAGAAGATAGTGCACGATCGTTTACGTAGGGGATGGTAAACGTTTACACCAAACGGATTGGTAGGGAAACCTTGTTGGCGACAACATAGGGAAGGAAGTAAAATTCATACACTTTGTTAGGGATAGGGAGCGAGTGGGCAAATACTTTGAGAAAATCGGTTATACTCAAACTCAAAGTAGAAGAATACGCGGGAAATACGCGGGGAAAACGTTGTTGTGGAAGGAAACGTACGTGATAAGAAGAAGGAGTACTCAAGTTTGTGTGGAGTAGTGTCGGGACGACACAAAGAATAACAACTACGTGAAAAGGATCAGAAGCAGAACCAGTTTTTGTTTCGGAGAATTGGTTACCATCTCGGTACCATTTTGTACGTGGGAAGTTGATTTCGGAATATAGACATCAATAACGTACAAGGGAAAAGGAGACGTGTGTAGTGTGGAGAAACAAGAAAAGAAAACAATTTCGCTTTGGACTTGTTTGAAAAATCATTTCGACATAATAAAAATTGCCATTCGGAGTCAAGAATTTCAAAAGGTTGGAAAAGAAGTCCGAGACTTCTTGGGTTAAAACAGATTCGAAAAAAAACAATTCGCAAAGTTTGTTTCGAATACTAGTTTTAAAAAAGAGAGGGAAATTCGACAAAAGGAAGAAACTTGGTGTGCTTGTATTAGAAGGGTACGAGGCAAAAGAATCAAAAGAACTAAAATTGGGAATAGCATCAAACGTTGGTAGACGATACTTACTAACGTAAAACAAAGGGAATACACTTGTATTCATCGCATCTACGAGGTCAAAAGTTAAACCTTTCTGGATTTCATTATATTTAGAATAGTATAGAATAGTATAGAGTATTTTATTTCATACTATTAGGAAATCCCGAAAACTATTTATTGATCCCATATTATTAGGATTCCCGGACGATTAGATATTCCCATATCTTATAGAAAAACCACACTAGGAAGGACAAATCCCATTAAATTAGAAAAGTGAAGATACTAAGCACTTTAAAGATGACAACCGACGATATAGCAACCACATCAACTACAACAAAACCCGTAACACCTATTGCACAATATCAATGCCCTAAGTTGAAAACCACAAGCTACACAGTTTGGGCTATACAAATTAAGGTTATACTAGAGGCACATGGCTTATGGGAAGCAATAGAACCAAAGATAGATGCACAAGTTGATGATAAGAAGGATAAGGCAACGACTGCCTTCCTATATCAAGCGTTGAACGAAGATGTGATCTTACAAGTAGCAAGTTGTGAGACGACAAAGGATTTGTGGGATTCACTAAAGAAAAGACACGTTGGAGAAGATAGAGTGCAGAAAGCACGGTTACAATCATTGATGATTGGGTTTAACTCACTTCAGATGAAAGAAGATGAGACGGTGGATGCATTTGCGGCTAAACTAAACGGCTATGCCACGAAGGCAAAATAATTAGGGAAAACTTTGGATGAATCACTTTTAGTTCAAAAAATATTAGACTCCACACCAGATAGGTTCATCAGATAGTAGCATCCATAGAACAAACAACTAATCTCGACAAAATCACTTTAGATGAGATCATTGGAAGACTCAAGGCATTTGAGGAAAGGATAAAACTCTGGAAGGGAGGACAAGTAGAAAGCCAGGAAAACCTATTATTCGCACATGGCGAACACTCAGGAAATAGGAAAAGTTTTTACAAACGTGGAGGGAAATCAAATTTTTCACGAGGGAACTGGCAGAATAAAAATAGAAACAACTCACAAGGAGGGAACTCTAGTTATAAAGAGAGTTCGGATAAGAATAAAGACGAATGGGATGTGAGTAAGGTAAAATGCTACAGGTGTCATAAAATTGGACATCTTAAAAGGAATTGTAGTGGAAAACCAGCAACTCAGGAACAATCAAACCTTATCTTAGAAGACGATGAACCATCACTATTAATGACTATGCACGAAGCCAAACACAAGGAAGTGTTGTTGAATGAAGAACAAATTCAACCAAAGAAATATGCTACAACGGATACAAGCATATGGTAGAGTAAAGAGTCATTTTAGGGATATTGATGAAAGCGTAACAGGACGAGTACGTTTTGGAGATGGATCGTATGTACAGATAATGGGTAGAGGGTCTATACTGTTAGGTTGTAAGAACCAGGAACAGAAAGTAGTATCGGAAGTATACTACATACCAAACCTCAAGAGCAACATACTCAGTCTAGGACAACTTACGGAAATAGTTTGTAAGGTCATTATGGATGGAAACAAGTTGAATTTGTATGATAAGAACAAGAAGTTGTTGATGAAAGTAGAAAGATCTAAGAATCGACTCTAAAAGATTTAATTACAGATAGAAGCACCTATATGTCTCTTAGCAAATATAGATAACCAAGCATGGTTATGGCATGCTAGATTAGGTCATCTGAACTTTGACGATATAAACAAGATGACTAGGAAAGGTCTAGTAGAAGGAATTCCAAGGATAAATCACGCACGGCAAATTTGTGATGCATGTTTATTAGGAAAACACAGTAGAACACCATTTCCAAACCAATCTAAATTCAGATCAAAGAACTCGTTGGACTTAGTATATGGAAACCTTTGCGGTCCTATAAGTCCAGTAACGCACTCAGGAAAGAAACTCATTTTCTTGTTAGTGGACGATTGTACACGTTTTTTGTGGGCCTACTTTCTTACATCGAAAGATGAGGCGTTTAGTACATTCAAGGAATTTAGACAAAAGATAGAAATGGAGATGAGATTGAAAATAAGGATGCTAAGAACTGTAACATATTGGATTTCATAAACACATAAATAAGCTCAACAAAGGATCGAATGAGATAAAGTTTAGAGAGAGAAAGTGGGATCCTTTCTAGAGAGAGAAAGTGAAAGAAAACATAAAAGGTTAGATTAAGAATGAGAAAGGTCCAACCCTCTACCTTGGGAGGTAGAGGGTATTTATAGTTACATACTACACGTCCTCCTTCGGACTGTGGATCAGGCATATAGTGGGTAAAGACCCGTCCTTCCTCCACGGTGTTACTCTAAACTAAACTAAGCTAATAACTAACTAATAAACATGTAAATAACGATATGTCTACGAGCTAACTTATGCTAGATTGTATTTGGGGTGACCGACTCTTCACTATGGAATTTCTAATTCCTAACAATCTCCCCCTAAGGGAGGTCACCCCATGTTTTACATTTTGAATCCTAGCATTCTATTTTATCTTAAGTCTTGAGCTCGTAGACTTCAATTCTTCAATTCCGCAATCTTTGTGCTTTAGCAGTGATTCTTCAAAGTCCATCTGCTTTGTTCTTTTAGTGGAGGTCTTTGTGTTGATCCACGTTTGGTGATTCATTGAGCCAGGTTAGAGATCATCAACCACAGCAAATCTCTGACTCATCCATTGTAGTATCGCCATTATGTGAAGTTGTTACTTTTGGACCGACATGCTCACATTCTGGATCATGATGTCTTCTTATCAGAGTAGCGGAAGCTTTAGTTGATTCATGATATTTGCAGCAGCGTAGCAGAAGTATGGAGTGAAAATATCAGAGTCGTTGATGCACTTATCATGATTTCTTTAGAGATGAATGTGATGTGCGAGCATGCGGCTATGGATTGACTCCTCAATTCTGAACAGCTGCAACCGTCCAACTGTACCTACAACGAACAGTTAGCAATAAAACACACGAAAGTGTCTTTGATCACTTTCGTTGAATTGAGGTACACGGCCCACGGTTTCCCGTTGATCAGTTCAAGTACTGCCTGTGATCAGGTATAATTCCGAAGAATCTCCTTGACAGGGTTTGGCAGCTGTTCTAGCTGTTCTCAAACCGGAACGTCTCAAAGAAGACAACACGGAGTGAGTGAACCAGCAAATTGAGATTTACTGATTGATTAAAAATGATTTGAAAACAATCGCGTATTGCTTGAAGAAAGAGTTTTGCAATACGACGAAGGTTTTATAAGAAAAATCAATTTTCAATCATAAATAACCTTTTAATTTTGAAAGATTAATACACAGTCGATGTGCAATAGGAAAGAGTTGTTGAGCACACCGACCGGTTTTTCAAAGGTATCCGTCAATCCATTTCCTGGACCAAGGTTGATTCATGATTGAATCGCCCCATCGTTTCTATCCAGTTGTCACAAGCTTGATCTTATGAAAGATCTCACATGTCACCCACCAAGAGCTTGTTTGATGTTGGCTCTAGAAGGATTTCCATCTTCATCGTGAATACTTTACATATCACTCAGATGTTCTGGCAATACCACAAGGATAATGCGTAGGACTCTCAATATATACTTACTTTCCACATTGAGTGAAACAGCAAATCTTCATTAATTTTGTCTCCTAATGAGATATTGAGGATGATCTCTTGGCTCTAGACTTAATTGTGCACATTTGGTTTCCTATGCCGAAGACTAGGGAGAGGGTCTCCTTTTTCAATATCAACAATCTCTAAGAGAAAGTCGATAGATTATGTAGTTTCCCCGTGAGAATGAAACAAGCCCTTTTAATAGGAACTTGAGTGGCTTGGGAAGTTTAGTGCAGTGTGTCACTGGGTCCATGACGTCTTGTCTTCAATACCGGCGTTACCTTAGTAACAACCAGTAGCATATGTATTGAACCCGGTTTCTGCCGTAAGGTTGAATTGTTAGAGGGCTATTTCTTTTCACCCTTTTCACATTCAATTCTTTTTCATTCTTCAACCCCTTCAGTGCTTACCGAGACTTCATTACTAGAACCTTGTTGGGTTTATTCCAGTACTAGCTCTGTCTCAGTCCGCACTCTTCCCATTTCTCACTTTTCACATTTTTTTCATCATACCTAAGGACTCTACACTATCTAGTGGATTGTCCCTGGGTAGATCCCTCCGGCTCTGGCGGGATCGTGGGAACGAATACCTAACCTAACCATCCTTATAACACCATGCATAAAGTAAATTGGTCGGTCTTTTTGTATTGTTCATTCTTCCTTGAAACCAATTGAAAAATCATTTGAAAAATCAATCAAGGTACTTGTGATATAAAATCAAAGCATTTTGTACCTTAACTGTTTTGATCATTTTAGAAATGCTCCCCCTCAACATGTGCATTATATATTTCAAAATTGTTTAGTACATGGAGGCAAGAGTTCTTTGAAATAATTTCTTGATCACAATTTCCGTGGAAAAATCCATTTGATTTTCTTGGTAAATTTTCCCCCTCAATATGTGCGTTGGATATTTGAAAGTCATTTTGCAAATAGAGGCAAGAGGTTTTTGAAGTACTTTTCACGATTGCCAATAGAAACCATTCGCTCCCCCTCAATATGTGCATCGATATACGAAAGAGTTTAGCACATATTAGAGAGAACTTGCACTTTGAATCAAAACGATCATCTTATATCAAATTTCGTATTAAATCACAAATTCTCCCCCGATCAGAAATATCAAACCCTTTGAGATTTTGGATCCCAAGTGATTTAATAAGGTTTGGAAAACATGGGAGAATATGTGCCTGATTTAAAAGCTCTTTTGGTTTTTAGTTAAATGCTCCTCCACATTCATGTGCATTATGTATTTCAAAATCGTTTGGCACATGAAGGAATGATTACTTATGGAACAATCATCCTTTAAAAACCGATTTGAGATTTAAATCACGATCTCTCCCCCGATTAAAAATTTCAAACCAATTGAGATTTGTGATCCCAATTGATTTAAATCATTTAGAAAATTTTGGGGAAAGATGTGGCAAGATTTAATTTTTGAAAAATGATTGATAAGGATCAATCTTTCGACATTAAAGATTGTTAATGTCAGGTATGATTGTTTTAAGAGATCTTTTAGTAAAATAAAATAATTTCACAATCAAACAAGAACATAAAAAATTTCATTTTGAAAGATCTTTGAGTTTTAAAAAAAATCATACCATGACATAACATTAAATCTTTAGATCACCACTTATGTTGTACAAACCGGAATTTTAGGAAGAAATATCGTTTGAAAATACTTAAGTTTGAAATCACTCTCCCCCTCAATCAATGACCGTAGTCGTTGATTAAGTGACTTATATTAGAAATGAAGTCCGGTTGATTTCCAAAAAATGAGTTCAGTTTATTTTCAAAACAATATTTTCCATTTTCAAAACAATATCAAAATTGTTTAAAAATGGTATCATTCAATACTTTTCCTGCACAAGATATACGTTAGGTGGTGTAGAAGCTGCTTATGTTGTTGTCGTTGTAGGGCTTGGAAGAAAAACCGTCTGCTGATGCAGTGAGACCTCAGAAGTTGCATCTATCGTGCCAACTATCCATAGAGAGATCTGATTAAGCTCCGTTTCTTCTTTTGTCGACTCAAGAGATAGTTACCCTTTACATTCGGCATCCAATCATATTCAATTGTGGGATCCGGATAGGGAACATTCTTATGAACCATGATATCTTGTGGGATCCGGATAGGGAACATTCTTATGAACCATGATATCTGCACACGTTAGTGGGCATACAAACAGATATATGGTGGTCGAAATCACCCAAACATCAATCGACTAGTACAAGTCAATTCAACATATCAAACAGATCATGTAAAGCATGGGAATTATGTGTTTATCAAACTTTGATCATCTAATTCTAACAATCATATCCTAAATTCCTAGTCCTTCGACATAGGCAAATGTCATTTTTAGTTAAGCACGAAGGATAATTAGATAAGCCCGATAGATGATATAAATTTGAAAACATTCTCCCACTCAATCAATGACTCATTTTATGAAAAGTTTAAAAGCGCTGAAGTCATTGATTGGGTTTTGCAAGTTTATGAAAATTCTGATTCTAATTGATTTTCAAGCAACTCAATTTCCACCATTTTTGAATACAACAAATATTTTTCTGAAGAATTTTAGACGAAAAAATATTTATGTAGGAACAGAAGTCCTTCGACATACTTTCCTCATTTTGATTTAGGATAAGTGTACGAAATTTATGAAAATCACTTTAGCGCAACACTTTCCTTTCTTGAAGAGCGGGTTGCTATCTGAAATAATAGCAAACCATGGTTAAAGCACGGGTTACAGTCTGAAATAACTGCAAGCCATAGTTTTAGACATGTTGTGAAAAAGAATATTTATACCTCCTGCTCGAACTTCATCTATGGTCCCATGCCATTATTGAATGACATTTCTAAGACCGTAGATGTTATCGATACCAGAAGACATGTCTTAGAAAAACAATATTTTTGGTCTTTTTCAAATTTTCTGATTTTTATGGGTTTTTGTTGGTTTTATATTTTTCTATTTTCTTTTGTTGGTTTTATATTTTTGTATTTTGCTTTTTGAAAATTATTTACAACAATAGAGAAATAGTTTAAGAAGATGATGATAAGAGTACCGAGATAAGGAAATCGTTCAGCACTTTGTAGAAGATAGAAGTCATCATCTCTTAAACTTTCACCACCAAAGCATTCGAGGCTCTTGAATTGTCGCAAGAACTTGAGCCTTCAAAAATTGAATCTTTGGCAGCTTCCCCCCAAACCGACAATCCTCGTAAAAAGACCATTTCCCCCAAGAAGAAGAAGTGAAGCAAACAGTCTAATTGTATGAAGCTCAAGAACACGAAGAAGACGATAACAACAAAGTAACAAGTTAACACGGATCATTTGTTGGGAATTCTGTGAAGTATGAATTATGATGAAATTACTGCTGAAGGATTCTGCTGAAGAAGTGTGGAATCTGCTGAAGATATAATTCTACTGAAGTAATGAAGCCGCGTAGATGGTTTCTGCGGAGATAGTTATTCCGCGTGTTCTATAGTTTGTTAGGATTGCATGAGCTATTTTAGGTAGTGATATGCATTTATTTTATATTATTGTTTATTTAGGGTTCCTTGTGTATAAAAGGAACTGATGTCTTTTGTATTTGGTAGACTTGAACATTAGAAAACATTCCAGAGAAAAATATATTGAGTGAGAGAGAAAAAGATCCATAGAGGATCATTGTTTTGATTAGAAAAACCTTGTTGGTAACTTTGATTGTGTTAGTTATTATCCGATGTGCATCTATTCAATCATTGTTATTATAACCTAGTTGAGTCAGGATCTTGGATTCTACATCATTTATGCGGTTATCAAACCCGAAATAAATGATTAAGCCCGATCACATGATCTTGTTGTGCATCCTCGATGTACAAATTACTCTTCAAGTTTGAGCAGTTGTCTATTCGGGAGAAGAATATATCAACATCTTCATTTCACCAAATGCATTCCAGTTATCTAACATATAATCAATCAGCCCATAATGTACACATGTATCCAACAAGAGAAGAGACGATAACATCCAAGTAACATGTTTAATCACTGATCATCTCTGCTGATATCAACTCCGGAATAACTAAATAAGCTCGATCATGTGAACATGTTGTGCGTCCCTGATGTACACATATCTCTCCCCTGATGGTTGCGATCTCATCGGAATCATCATAACATTGTGAACATGAAGCAATAACCAGAAGCACTCTATCATAAGCCATATCGAAGATGTCGACAAGCAATATCATCTCACTCACCAGGTATACTTCTCCTATTTCTTCCTTCTGAAGACTGAGTTAACACATACCAAAAGTATCCAGAGACCACTTCCCCCCAAATGGTTGGAATAATACATCATTCCCCCAAATAGTTGGAATAACACACCAAAGGCTACGAGTTAAACACTGAGATTCTCTGCGGTTATGACATTTGTCTCCCCGGAATATCTTCAATAGAGAAGAAGTATCAAGTTCATCACGTGTACTCGTTGTGGGTTTAGATATATGTCTCCTTCACCCTTGTTGGTTTTGATACCTCAGAATCAACAACACATTATACATACCAAATAATCTTGAAATATAGAAGAACAACAAATTAGCTCAAATGAATCATGTGAGAATCAACCGATACAGAGACTCTCACTGACTATCTTAATCAATCTAGATGTAGACAATTTGCAGTGACCACTGATGAAGCTAACCCGATATACCAAACTTTGAAACTGTAGACGAATTCCCCGCATTTGTATCCTAAGCTTGCACTAATGTTGAAAGAACGGTGTTGAGAATTCATGCTCCAAGCAAACCTATAAGTACTCAATACTCAACCAAAGTATGAGACATTAACACCTCTTGCGATTATCCACAACGACATCTACGTGTGACACTGAGTAAAACAACGTAACTCCTTTTAGTGATAGTTAACCAGGTCTTCAACCATCCATCCCAACAGCTGGTAACTAGATAAACCAAGTCTTCAACTTAAAATTCTTAGGCTCGAGCAATTTATCAAATAAGAACACGCCTTTGTGAAATTCAACTTCAATCTCAAATCAGTGATAAATGATTAACTCCGAAGTAATCAACTTGTGTCAAATGTCCAACACGTGAATAAATATACAACCGGATGTACATTGACCCACTTAATGAACCGGAACAAATGATTCCTCAACATCAATGCATTCTTCCTAAGGTATACATGTAGAGACTGATCTGGAAGATTCACCAATAATGTCTTCGAGCGGATGAGGTAATCATTTTCCTTAATGTTCATGTAGTTGATATATAGCATGCACATTGAGAGGAACAATAATCCGTGAAGATTTGGCAAAGGAATACCAAAGAGCGGATCATTATTCATGAACAATAATTTGTGAAGATTGGCAAAGGAATACCAAAGAGTGGATCATTATTCAATAGTGCAACTACACTATTATGATAGTCATTATCAACGCCTTGTGAAATAACTAGAGATAAGGTTTCTTGAGAATTCCGAGAAGTACTTCTTAGATGGTGAACCAGTTGAGTCAGTAGGAACCGGAGCATGAGCTTCAGAAACTGGATGATCAACATTCGTCGGAGGTTGGAAGTACTCATCAAACATATCTTGAAAAACAATGAATCCCAAATAGTAAATCCCAGTTATCCTTAGTGAGTGAAGACATTAGACGTTGGAGAGTCGTATGACCATAACTCAAGCATCCATCAACATGTAGTATATGCACTCTTCTCCCCCTCAAAAATTGCAGCCGAAGTTGCCATTTTTGATTTGAACAAGTGAATAAGAATATACACCAATGAACGTAGATCCACTTGAGAGTTGAAAGAGCGTGGGAAAAACATGAAGCTTGTTGATGAAGAATGTCGATGAAAATGGTCATAAACATGAAGATTTCTCTTCTCTTGAAGATAAAGCGCACTAAATCGTACACCTTTCTTTTCTTTGAGGAACGGGGACTGAAGTGTTACCTACAAACGCCATTGTGTTGAAGAACGAGGCCTGAACTGATGTGAACAGACGTCATAGCCGATTGAATATCAAGGATGAGTAACTTGGACCCGTGAGCTATGAGATATCAATCCATTTGTTATCCATACTTTAAGCCAATCCATGTATTGAAGGATCGAAGTATCTGCAACTGAGTAAGGATTACCTGCACTAACATTACAAGCTTGATTGCATATATATTGGTTAGTGACATGAGTATCCAAACTTTTTGTAGTTTCACGGTCAACCTTGATTTTGCCATCGGTAAACAGCTTTCCGATAGGTATTCACCTAAGTCCAGAATCCTTAAACATTCTACCAGATGGTATCCACTTGTGGCAAGGTCTAGGATTGTTGATATTCTTATGCATAGTGGAAGACTTATCCTTATTCCTAGTTTCCAAAGATTTTGCAGTTGGTATCCATCTAGGCGAAGTTTTCGGTTTGTTTTGCTTCATATGCATAGTAGATGACTTAGTGAAAATCCTAGACTTAACAAGTTGAACCTTTGCATGAGCATTTACTTTCTTCAGGGATTTTGTAAAACAATTATCATGATTTCCCTTAAAGATGCATTTTAGACAGTTCGAGCAAACAGCTTGTTTGGATTTAGAAAATGATCTAGAGTTCTTAGAGTGATCTCCTATGGGAATAGCTTTATTCGAAATGCAACTACTCTTAGATCCAAGCCAATCCCTAGTCTGTAGTTGAGTGTTCCTAGGTAATGGTTTAAAACTACTAGCAGTGCCTTGAAATCTCGTAGAATTCATCACCTTAGGTTTAGCACCTAAAATTCCATCTTTTCGAATATGTGCCTTTTTCCTAGCTTCTTCTAGATCATAGTTCTTGAACAAGTCATTCATATTATGTGAATTCTTAGGAAAATAAGGTGAAGTGACTGGTTTTGACAAAACATGTTTCACATCAACTTGGGAGGCAAACCGTGTTTTTGAAAATTTTGTTCTTTCTGATATAAATGCAGTAGGCTGCCTAACAACAGACCGGTCTCTAATTGAATGAGAAGCTGGCTTCCCCAAGGTTGATGCTTTTGTACACTTAGTATTCACACTTTTCCCTACAGTTTTTCTAAGCTCATTCTTTAAGGCGACTATCGCAAAAATCTTATCCTGAATTTGAGCTTTGAGTTCATCAATTTTTTCTATCAAAGATTTTGTTTGTTCCACAAACTTAGTTCTAGCTTCTTTGACAGAGTCACTTAGTTCTATGTGATGCTTTCTCAAAGTCTCATTTTCCTTAAGTAATTTAGCCACATAAATTTCCAATTCATTATTTCTTGTTTTAATAGCATCGATGTCTTGTTTAGTCATGACTAAATTACTTTTCAAATTCAGGACATAAATATGTTTCTTTAGATTGTAAATGGTTGAGTCTTTGTCGTGAAGCTGATCTTTCAAAGTGTTTATTTCAAAAAGTTCACGGAATTCAGGAAGTTCCGGATTTTTACATGGTTTGTTAAGTTGAAAACTTTCTTCTTTACTCTATATCGCAATTTCAAGTGAAATGCAATGTTTTTCAAGATTTGAGAATTTTTTTGAAAGTTCATCAAAAGCCCTTTTATCAACCATATCTTTTGTTTTGACACACTTAATTTCAGACTCAGCCTCAGTCACAGAACATTTATCAAATTCATGTTCAGCATCATGATCAGTTTGTTTAGGTACATTAGCAGATACATTTTGTTGTACGGTTAAGGGTACCTCAGCACATGACTCCTGTTCAGTAGCTTGTCTAATATCTGCATTTGCATCTTGTGCAACAAAAGTCAATGAACTGCTGGTTGTGTCTAGCTTTTCTATCTCTGACTCTCTATATTCAGTGCCAACTGATCTATCATCTGAGGCTTTACCAAACTCAACACTACAATCTTTTGATTGTGCCCGACATTCATTCCCCTTTCTGATTACTGCATCTACTTCTTGTGTGTTAGGGGTAACTGAATAGCTGGTTACATCATTATTTGTTGTCTCTGACATTCTGCATTCAACAACACCCGATTCTTCAACAGATACAATACCCAACTCATCACAACTATCACAACTATTTCTCAACTGCACCAGACTCACATCCACTTTTTCATCTTTTTGAGTAACTTCCTTAATATACTTCTCCACATTATCCATGAGATGGATAAGTGTCTCTATGAACACGCTAATTTCCATTCCAATGTGTCTCTTGAAAGACATTTCAGTCGTGTCTTGATCATAATCTGATGTAAATTCCCTTCTAATGAATGACTGAAATTGGTTGTGGATCACTTGAAGTGCAGCACTGGAACTATCCTTTTGAACATTTTCTTTATTAAGTTGTTGTTCCAATTGTTCTAAGTTCAATAGTAATGTTCCCGTTAATGTGGGTGAATCTTGATGAAAAAGGGCATTGCATGTTCGTTCCATTCCATCATTAGTAACCGTTCAGTATAGCTAATATTCTCATGGTTGTCTACAACATTATACAGTTTGAGTACTTCTGAAATCGCTGAATCAGGAGTGTAAGACATGATGTTGATGTATACACGGGATTTTACAAGTCTGTGATTTAAACCGAGAAATAGAATCTTTCGCGGGATTTTACTAAAATCAAGACCAAACTATTAAGCAATGACCAACACAAAGATAGACAATTGTGTGTTAGGACTTACGATTGTTTGTAGGATTAGCAGAGATGTTGTTTGGTCGAGATTTGGATTGGTCAAGTCGCATAAAACTCAACTCGCATAATACAACTCGCTTTAAAAAGAAAAAGACTCAACTCGCAGAGTGGACAACTCGCTTAACAGATCAAGACAACTCGCTTACAAGAAATGTACTACGAGACTCAACTCGCTTCCAGTCCAATATTCAAAAAACACCACTTTTCAATCCAAAAACAACCCAACCACAATGATTCAAGCCTTCCAAATCAAAACCTAAACACTTATGATGATTCTAAACACAAAAGTACAATCAAAATCCAAACTTGAACACTATAAATGATCCAAATGATGTAAACTACTCTAAACTCATTCAAACCCAAAAACCTTATGAAAAGCACTAGAAATCCAAGAACATGAAAGATGAGTGATCAAACCTTAGCTCTTGATACCATTTGTAACATATTGGATTTCATAAACACACAAATAAGCTCAACAATGGATCGAATGACATAGAGTTTAGAGAGAGAAAGTGGGATCCTTTCTAGAGAGAGAAAGTGAAAGAAAACATAGAATGTTAGATTAAGAATGAGAAAGGTCCAACCCTCTACCTTGGGAGGTAGAGGGTATTTATAGTTACATACTACACGTCCTCCTTCGGACTGTGGATCAGACATACAGTGGGTAAAGACCCGTCCTTCCTCCACGGTGTTACTATAAACTAAACTAAGCTAATAACTAACTAATAAACACGTAAATAACGATATGTCTACGAGCTAACTTATGCTAGATTGTATTTGGGGTGACCGACTCTTCACTATGGAATTTCTAATTACTAACAAGAACATATAGAGTTGGTGAATTCACATTAAATGAATTCACGAGATACTGTAAGGAAAACGGAATAGTACGACAGTTGACAACACCGTACTCCCCACAACAGAATGGAGTAGTGGAGAGAAGGAATAGGACAGTGCTATCAACTACAAGGAGTATGATGAAAGCAATGAAGTTACCCTTAACTTTTTGGGCGAAAGCAGTTAAACATGCAATTTACATACTCAACAGGGTACCTACGAGGGCCCTGATAGATAAAACTCCATATGAGGCACTCTACAACAGAAAACCGAATATGGAAAACCTAAGAATATTTGGATGCACAGCTTATGCAAAGATAACGATACCTTACTTAAAGAAGCTGGACGACATAACTATACCATTGATTTACTTAGGAGTAGAGGAAGGATCAAAAGCATGTAGGTTATATGATCCAATAGCCAAGAAGAAACATGTTAGTAGGGACGTAAAGTTTATGGAAACAAAACCGTGGGATTGGAACAAAGATAAAGAGGATACGAGCACACAAGACACATTTTGGCTAGTTTTGTGGTAGACAGAGTTGACAATGAAAACCTTACACCTGTCAACACAGAAAACGATGACAACACGTATCATGTATAAGATCAGATTCCTGATCCAGTTTCACCAATCACACCACCAGCATACAATTACAATCCACACTCAGAAGAGGAAGAAGAAGCTAATACTAGTTCTGTAGAGCACTCAAGAGATAGATTTGATGACACACCCGTACGTGAATACAGAAACATGTCAGAAGTATACAGGCATACACGTAGAGTTGAACCACAAAATTTACTATTTACGGAAGAAGAACCCCGTAATTACAAGGAAGCATCAACAGATAAGAAATGGATTGAGGCCATAGAGATTGAATTGGATTCAATCAACAAAAACAATACATGGACTCTTACTACATTGCCAAAAAATCAAAAGGCAATAGGACTCAAATGGTTTTACAAGACCAAGAGGGATGAAAAAGGAAATATCATCAAATACAAAGCAAGGTTAGTGGCAAAAGGTTATGTACAAGAACAAGGAATAGACTTCGATGAAGTATTTGCACCAGTTGCTCGGATAGAGACAGTTCGGTTGATATTAGCATTAGCGGCATATCATGGATGGCAAGTACATCATTTAGATGTAAAATCGGCATTTTTACATGGAGATTTAAAGGAAGAGGTCTACGTTACACAACCTGAAGGATTTATTCAACAAGGAAATACAGGGAAAGTCTATAAGCTTACTAAAGCTTTATATGGCTTAAGACAAGCACCGAGAGCTTGGAATGTGAAGCTTGATCAAAGGTTAAAGTCTTTAGACTTTAAGAAGTGTAATCTCGAACAAGCAGTTTATACAAAGCGGAACAAGAATTCTACACTTATAGTTGGAGTCTACGTAGATGATCTGATAATCACAGGCACTCCAAAGAAAGAAATCGAAGAATTCAAATCCCATATGAAGGATATATTTGAAATGAGCGACTTAGGATTATTAGCTTATTATCTTGGGATAGAAGTTACACAGACAGGAGGAGATATTACAATCAAGCAGACAGGATATATAAACAAGATCTTGAAGGAAACAAGTATGGCAGACAACAATGATACGAAGATACCTATGGACACCGGTACTAAGTTGGTCAAGGCGGAAGAAGGAAACTCAGTTGACGCAACTTATTACAGAAGCTTAATCGGAAGTCTCAGGTACTTACTGCATACAAGACCATATCTTAGTTACTCAGTCGTACTACTCAGTAGATTCATGCAAGACCCGAAGGATCATCACCTGAAGGCGGTAAAGCAAGTAATCCAATATATCAAAGGAACAAAGGAGCATGGCATAATATACAAGCAAGAAGGCGGCTGCAAGATTACAGGTTATAGCGACCGTAGTTATGAAATCAACACTGATCAACGAAAAGGAACTAATGGGATCGTATTTTACTTTGGAGAGTCACCAATTACCTGGTGTACTCAGAAGCAACCAACAGTGGCGCTATCATCATGTGAATCAGAATTCATGGCGGCTACAGCAGCAGCATGTCAAGCCTTATGGTTAAAGCGATTGCTCAGTGAACTAACTAGTTAGGAAGAAAAAAGGATAATGCTGAAGGTCGGCAACATTTCAGCAATAGCACTTGTCAAGAACCCAGTTTTTCATGGAAGAAGCAAGCACATCGATATTCGCTACCATTTCATTCGTGAAAGCGTAGAGAATGGGCACATCAATGTGGAACATGTCAGCGGAGAACTACAAAGAGCAGATATTCTAACAAAGGCTCTACCAAGATTGAAGTTCGTGACTATGCGACAAATGCTCGGAGTTCAAGACTTAGGACGAAGCAACGATCAAGATTAAGCAGGAGAATGTGAACCAATAATCTTTATGCTTCTTACGTAATTATTATTAGACGAAGGACTAAACACGTCAACTAGGAAGTTAATAACCGAAAAACCGTTATGGAAATGGCGGTTATGGGCGGTTACAAATGAACCAACACAATGGTTCATCATACCAATTAGAAAACTATATATGTACATGTATCGATTCATTTAGACAAAAAATAGACAAATTTTACTTATTCATTTTCAATACTTTGCAATCTAATATAGTTTGATCTAGAGTTTGGGACAACAATCAATAAGGGTAGATTAAAACACAAAACGTATATAGACAAGTTGTTCTGTGAGGATGATCCAACACAGACACATAGAATGTCACACCCTCGCCGGAGGCGGAAACACGAGGTGTAACGGAAGGGAACATAAGCACAAGATAATAGAACATACCAACATTAATATAAAAAAAAATATCACACCATTACAATACCATTTTAGCCGACATCGGCGAATATATTACAAAGCTTAGATTCCAAAATATTATGTTTTATACATAATGATTTGTATAGACAAGTGAAAACTTCATTATGCAAGACTTGGTAGAAAAAGCTTAATAACGATCACCTGAAATGCATGAGAGAAAAACGGGTCAACTATGAAAATAGTTGGTGAGTAAACACGCTTAGCAAAATAAGAAAACTCGTAAGAAAATATTCAAGGATTTCGGTCAACGAAAATGGTCCGCAAAGCAAAGGCATTGTAAATCCACTCAGTTCCAAGTTCCGCCCATACAAAACTTGCAACCTGTGTGTTCACAACCCATTGCCAAAAGTAGTGTGTCTAAAAGTCAAGTATAAACGGTCATAATAGTTCACAATATTGCACCACGTATATAATCATTCAGGGATGCTCCGAACATGGGAGACTTTGCACTGCTCCAACAAGGGAGACTCCTTTGTCACTCGACCACCTAGGCGAGAATTATTGAGACCGCTCCACCAATAAGGCGAGACTTTATAGTGATGCTCCGAACAGGGGAGACTTTGTACTGCTCCAACAAGGGAGACTCCTTTGTCACTCGACCACCTAGGCGAGATTTATTGAGACCGCTCCACCAATAAGGCGAGACTTTATAGTGATGCTCCGAACAGGGGAGACTTTGTACTGCTCCAACAAGGGAGACTCCTTTGTCACTCGACCACCTAGGCGAGATTTATTGAGACCGCTCCACCAATAAGGCGAGACTTTATAGTGATGCTCCGAACAGGGGAGACTTTGTACTGCTCCAACAAGGGAGACTCCTTTGTCACTCGACCACCTAGGCGAGATTTATTGAGACCGCTCCACCAATAAGGCGAGACTTTATAGTGATGCTCCGAACAGGGGAGACTTTGTACGGTTCAATAAGTTCAAATAAGTAATAGGTTCGTAATTATGTTCAAGGATTTGATTCGAGTTCACAAGTTCTAGTCAAACTAGTTAATAAAAGTAGTAAACAATTTAGCTCAAGAAAGGTTCATGCATTTCGCCCCAAAATATAGTAAAAACGGAAAAAAAGGGGTTGTGATTACTCACTTGGTAAACTGGTGTGATGACAAGAGTGAGTACACTGAGGTATAATGTGATGCTTTAACCGGGACCTATTACGAATGATATGATATGTAATGAGTTGCAATGTGATGTTATGCATGCATTTCGTATGCTATTTATACCATTTGCGAGTTTTGAAAATAATATAACTTATCGTCGAAAAATACTCTTTTGACGTCTTGACCCTTCAAAAATCACTTTACAAGTTTTTACGTCAAAATGTCATCCTACAATGGTTTTATAATGATTTATAGTGAAATTATCACTTTTCGTCGCAAAACAATGTCGTCGGAATTTTCATGAAAGTGATAAAAATGGCTTTGGAAAACTAGTCGTAAAATGGTGTACGTCGCACGTTAGAGAACGAACTCGACGGTTTTGGAAAGTTTGTATCGATACCTAGAAGTTTCAGTTCAGGAGTTTTCGTCAAAAAGGTCTCGAACATAAAGATAATAAGGGTTAAAGATAGTGATTTTAGCTAATTGTGGTGTAAAAAGATGAGTTTCGGCCAAGTTTGAACATCCGTAAATAATTTATTACAACTCCGCTATACAAACAGCTAATTGTATTGAAAAATATGCTTGGTGAACTTGATTTTATTAGAAGACAATTCGCTCCAAAAAGTTTTGCATCATGGTTAAAAACAGCCCTCAACATGGACGTTACAGCTACCGTAACACTTGTGTCGTAGAAATAATATAGTTTTTCAGAAAATAATAGTTACGGCAAGTTTATGAAAACGTGTATATCTTTGTCGTTTCAAATCCGTTTTCTACGTATAATACGTCCTTAGCTTCGTATCAAAGTATACTAATATATTTTTGATAAGTCGAAATAATTTGTGAAGCTTAAGGCTCGTTTTTGACCCGAACAAACCAAAAATGTGTTGCTGAATTTTCTGAAAAGTAAATATTTCGTCGTCAAACTTGTAAAATCCATAACTTCTTCGTTATAACTCCGTTTTTATCCGTTCAAGCGGCCACGGATTCGTTTTAAAGTATATTTTCTAAATATCAAGGCCAAAATTTCGTACCTACTGTCGGATTTTCCAGAAAATTAAAACAAGGACAGAACCTATTTTATAGTTATCGAAAATAGTTTTTCTCGGACAAAACCTATTCTAATCCCTTCAAATCAACTCCAAAGCTAATCTAATCCTACCATACACCTTCTTAGGGTGTCATGGGTTCCTAATCACCATCAAGACCAACATATACCAAGGGGATAATTATAGGATGACCTTAATATATATATAACTCTAAAATCAAGTAAAAATGGTATAAATCACATATGTCTTGCATGTTGCTCCAAAAATGAAAAGATACATATGAAGTGAAGAGGAAACATGAAAAAATGATAGAAACATGCTTACAAGTGAATATGATGAGGTGTAAGTAACAAGGTTAAACCTAAACACTCTTGGTTTTTATTTCAAAACCTAATAAAGAGAGTTATCTAGATTGTGAAGAACTTGAGCTTGAAAAATTTTATGAATTCCTTGAGAGCTCTTGATGGACCGGTCTTGAAGAGAGAAAGAACCAAAGAAGAGAGAAAAAGAAAAATACTTGACTTGAAGGAATGAGTTGAATGAGGTGAATGAATGTGTTGGAGTGTATAACTATACAATCAAAGAAGAATTTGTTGCCAACAATAAATGAGTACATCCTCCCCACATGGCCGGTCGGGGGGGGGGGGAGATGTATCTCAAATACATTTTTTTTTATAATGTGTATACTTTGTATATAATTGGTGTAAGTAATTTTTGTGGGAAAATGTAAGTAAAGTGTAGATAATTGTAACTTTTTGGTACAAGTAAGTTTTTAATAGATCAAAATAGAATGTAATGAGATCATAAAAATTGTAAAAATACATTCCTTGTGAAATTTGAGTGATAAAATAATTATCGTATAATTTTTAAGAAACACGTCGTAATAATATAAATTTAACGATTTGTATACGAAATAAATTTAAAACACTAGGTAAAGTCAAAATATAGTTTTTATAAACTAAATGTAAGTTTAAAAAAATATGTCGGGATCATTTTTTTTTTGAAAGTAACGGATTAAATATTCAAAATAATAACTCAAGCGATAACGTTTATTAAATATAAAAATTACGCGTTAAATGCGAAATGAAAAGCCATGTATGAACTAATATGATGCATATATATAATTTAAGAAATGACCGGAATTTGAGAATTGTGACATTCTTCCCATGTCAGCGGAATCACGTCCCCGTGATTCAATTAACGATACTATGGTCCGAACCTCGACAAGAGTTCTAAAAGTTCATGATCGTACGAACAGTCTAAATGATCATATCAATGCCCATGCGTACAGGTTCCCCATTCAACTAAGTACGTGCCCGTGATTAGATTGGATAGGATAAACTCGCCCAATATCGAACGTAGCCCTCAAAAGACCTTTAGGTAGTCGATTCCAATTTAATCTCACAACTCATCAAACAAGAACTGTCATGAAATTAAACTAAACCGACTTGAATAAACTTGTCTCTTAGCTTGATTTTCGCAACTCATCAAACAAGAACTGTCACTAGATCAAGCTAGGAAACAAGTTGTTAGAAAGATAGGAATCAACATCCTTGAATGAAGTCTTTTGAAAGATTCGCTCGATATTGGATTTGCTTACACAAATCAAATCAATTCAACAAAATATATAACAACTAAGGTCGATATCAATAGGTCTCAAATTAATCAATGTCGTGAACGTGGTAAAGATTGGGAGGAAGTTATGCACTCAAAATCATGTCGAACAGAAATAAGGTGGTTGTTCAAAAGAATGTACCCGTTACGCGTTGCGGGCTTCATCGGTACCCAGATAGAATGCTCGACCACGTGCGGGGGGAAACTTCAATGTTCTGATCTTGTGGGCCTTCTATTGCCAATGCCAGGTTTGGACGATTACCTCCTGAGCGTGTGTTTCTTGCAGTCATGATCTTACAGAGGACCAAAACATCGGGTTGAGTAAACGACATTCGAACGAAGTCAGATGAGGTGCAGAACGGTGGTAATGTGTTATAGTGAATCGAAATATGACAGGATCAGGGGCATGCTATGTCTAACAAGTCGAAAGATGGAAAAGAGAAGATATGAACAAGGTACGGTAATGTAGACGTGAACGTAAAAACATGCCATGCATACCCACCCGACCAATGCAACTTCAGGTGACCAGACTCTAAAGACTCGACTAAACATGATTTAAAACTACTACTCTTATCATTGCATGGTTCTTCATAAATTAGACATAGTTGATCAGGCTATGTATAATTTATGATTAACGATGCAACGATAGGACTAGATGACTCGGATGATGTTCAATGTTTAATAAAAAAAATTTCGGTTATAACTGTGTATTGAAATCTCGTGGAAGGATGTCACATATACTTTCTAAATATTTAGCTTATTAGAACTCGTAGGGGTGGAAACGTGCTGAGCCGAACCCGAGCCTGACAGACCTCGAGCTCGGCTCGTTTAAGTTGTAGAAAGCTCGAGCTCAGCTCGGTTCGATCCTTGTTTTTCAAGCTTGAGCTCGGGTCGTAGTACGAAGACTATACAAGCTCGGGCTCGGCTAGTTCATACGATCTAATTGAGCTTTGAGTGGAACACATCATAAACGGCTTAACATAAGTATTAAAACACACAGGAAACTAAGTAGAAATGATAAGTGCGAAACGTGTCAAATGATGAGTATATAAGGTCTGTGATTTAGGCATATATGGTGAATGATTGTGATGACTACTCGGTCTGCCTAATTATATACCTAAAGAGGAGATTGTGACATATGTCAGGATCAAAGTTTGACATGTATAGTGAGAGTGATAAAAAAATCTGTCAAATATTGAACGGATTAGAGATACAAGTTAGCCAATTACAACTCGGCCTATATATAGCACCCCTTGCAAAAAAGGTCAGACGGCGGAAAAAGGTCAGATGCCGCTACACTACTAATTGCACCGCAATCAAAACGCACAGGGAAGCAATTTGCATTAGCTTACTCGAAGGCTACGTCTCGGAATCCCTAGACTAATTGTAAGGAAATAAGGAATATCAGCAAATTATAGAGTCATAAAGCATATATTAAGGATGTATCACACATAAAATCACCTAATAAACCCTAGCTAGCTATTTCAATTTCAGTTAGTACTAGTAATATATATCATAAGGATGCCGTACGAGCGGAGAAAACAAGGACGGCTATATCAACATCACAGTGTACTGAAAGTTGTACCAGATCTATACCTTCATTTCTCTTTCTGCTAGATTTTTATCCAAACTCACCGCTATACTATTTTACTATATTTGTTTTACGCTTTTTGCTCTTTATGGAAAAAAAAGGTTACACGTCAAAATGTGACGTGTTAATTGGAGAGTAACTTTTATACTACCAAGTATATAATCGGACCGTCATCCAGGCCCAAGATGCTTCTAGCTCTTTCACTAATTAATTATGGGTTGCCTTTAAGCCCAACTGTTGTTAAAGCTAGCATACATCTTATACTTTAGGTTGTGTTTGGGGTGCAAAGTTCTGAACGTTTTGAAATACAAAAGTTGTGTGTAATGTTTTGTATTTTGTTTAAGCGTTAGTATTAATTAAAATGCTACTAAAAGAAAACAATGAAATATAAATGCTATTGTTTCGTGCTATCGTTAGTTTTGCCATACAAAGTTTTATAGTGATTGGCTACACTTTTTTTTTTCTTTTTGGTATGTGCACTATGTTTCTTAATTTAATTATATGTTTAAAAGCTATCCGCACGCTTTGCATATTTTAAAAAGACACATTATTTACACCTTTAAATCATTTAAGATCTCACATATTTTCAGATGAGATTTGAAATCACAACCTTTTGGGGCAGGGCTCTCCTACTACATCATGACAAAAGATATATTATTGTTGTGAGAGCCCTCTGTCTAGCATCGAGGATCCTAAGATATTCTTTGACCAAAGGCCTTGGACTAATCTTCGTTGGCTTTAGTGCAACAACATTCGAAAGATATGCTTCGAGGACGTACATCTATTAGAAAACGTGCTGACCGAGGGAGACAATTGACTGAAATACCAAAAGCATCATCATTTCAAGGGCCATCACATCAAAAACTATAACCGAAAATGGATTGAACTAAATACCAAGTTTTGCGACCGAGTTAAACATGTTGAAGTTTTCTTTTCCTCTTACCAACCAGGAGTTGATGATCCATCAGCTGAGACTACCAACTAAAGTAGCTTGAGCATGTCTTGGAAGGAGGTCTTTTTGTGAGATGCCAGAGGTCATGGCAGCTTGAGAAGCCTCAATCTTGGATAATATTTTGTCAGTGGACCATGCCAAGGATTTAGAGGAAGTTGCAAGAGACATCAGGCTGGCCTTGTATCAGGAATGCCAGCTTCAGACACTGCCTTAAAGAGGTTCTCAGTGACAGAAGTGAGAGAGCTAATCTGTTGGTGACCAACATTAATCTTCCCAGTCTCTTTGAATCCCTTCTTAATTTTATGTCCAAGATGTGATCAACCACGGAATTTGCGACAATCTTAAAATGAACAAGAAGTGTTTCTAGCTTTTGTTGAGGGTTGGTGGTTCTAGATCTTTAGTTAGAAGGTTACGAGGTAGATATATGAGGTTAGAAGCATCATCAAGGCCTTGAGGCCTTTCAACAAAATCCTCAACATCCTTTATCCCCTTTCGAGAATTATGATTTCATCCTCCTCAGTTGATAAAATATAGTCAGCGAATGAAGAATCAGAGTCAGAGTCCAACAATTCTTGCATTTAAGCAAAAGTTAGATTGGGATGTTCTTCTCCCTCATCAGTGAATTGTGTAAAGTTCACTAAATTGTGGGGATATTATTGGTGTCCCTTAGGCAAAGGTTTGGATGAACTAGTGCCTTCCTTGAGATCTTTTGGTGGCTGTGATTCAAAATTCTGAGGAACTGAGTGAGGTTCAGTTTCCCAAAGAATGTGACCCACAGGACCTTACTGTTGTTTATTAAAGCCCATGTCAGAATTGTTTAGGTTATGTTCAGGCTTTATAAACCCTGAACCATCGTTCCTAAGTGCTGACTCAGAGTGTAAGGATGGTATTGATTATGCAGACTCAGACTGAGATTCTCTAGTGGATAAGGGGTAGTCCTTATCTTCACCTCCTCTTCCTACAGAAGATTTTGAGGAGGATGTTTCTAGTGCCCCTTTTTGACTTCCTGAAACCTCAATGGAGATAACAGACAGTTAGTTTGGGTTCTTGATGTCCTTGGCCTGTGAGGACGCTATAGGGTTGAAGCCTTTGGGTTCATGTTGGACAGACAAAGATGGATTTTTCTTTGTCTTGTCATGTTTGCCAAGTTGTGCTCCTAGTTGAGAAGTCTCAAAGGCTTATGTCTTGGACTTAGACACTTTCCTTGACTTCAAGCAACTGCTTCAGTAGAAGCAATTGGAGTTTTTTCAGCTAACTCACATATACTAAGCATGTAAGTATTAAAGCGTACCTCATTTTCAGATATGGTAGAAGAATAGTTTGTTTTGCTCAGGGAGAAAGCGTTTACTCTTTTCTCAATTTCCTGAGTGTATTCCTCACCAATTAAGTCTTCTATCAACAAAGAAACAAAGAAAGGATATGCCATGGTATTTCCTCGTTTCTTTGCGGATAACTTACTTACTAAGTCAACAAAGATGACCCTCCTAATATTGAATGGGATCCCAACGATGAGACCATAGGTTATCATCATCTGTTGACTTGAATTCAACTGATTAGTAGAGCTTTTGTTCCCTCCCAAACCCTAAATGATATGAGTCATCATGATCCTCCAAGTTGGTGAGAACCATGATTTATAAAGAGAGGTCATGGAGGCAAGTTCAATGGAGCTTGCCTCGGGTTTGTTTTCATTGTGAAGTCCTAACTTATCAAGTTTGGTCTTCACAATCAAAGAGGCAGGGTTTGGGACATAAGATTTTGAGTAATCAAGACTTATGATTTTCATAAATTCATCATAGCAAAAAGATAGGGTTTTAGACCTATTTTTTACTGTGAAGTTTACAATGGAGTTTCTTGATCTTTTATCACCATAGCAGTATACCAAAACAAAGTATTTTGGCTATAAAACTTTTGGTATTTTCACAAAAGCTTCTTGATAACATCAAATAATCCTAAATATTAAGTGTCAAGTTCCCCCGATAATGCTCGTATTTTATATCATTTATATGGATTTACGCTTGTTTTCCTCTATATTTCACTTTTAGGTAAATTACGAGCATTGGAGCTAAAGAGACGCAGATTTGGAGAGTTTATTAAAGATATATGATAGTATGCCCACTATGAAGTAATTATGACGTAACTCATCTCTCTCATTACGCCGTAACTGATGCGTGACTCACAAGGCCAACTCAGTAGCAGATTACAACGTAACTCCATCTAAGGATTACGCCGTAACCAATTAGGTCAAAAGATGTTTCACGCCGCTGCAAGCTACACCGTAACTCCTTCCAACGATTATGGCATAACTATGATATTTGTAACATGTATTGAAGATACGGCGCAACGCATTCCAGGTGTTACGCCGTAACCAGCTTACGAGAGCTTTATTATGGAAATATTGAAGGTTATGGCGTAACTCTCAACTTAAGTTACGCCGTAACTAGATCTCGCATATAAATACCAGTCCTAATTTATGCATTTCACATCATTCACTCCACACCAAAAGCAGAGAACGTGAGTAGGGGATCACAGGCAGATCTTGAAGAGCATACGGAGCCATCTCCAAGGGAGAAATCACTCCCAATCGATAAGCATTAGCGATTAGGGTTTTATATCAGACAGGTTACCCAACTTTCCCATTTTGTTCGCCTAAGTTACCAAACTTTAATTTTGTTCACTTAGGTTACTGAACTTTAGTTAAGCATTCAACCTCCATTTTTCAGTGTAATCAAAGTAACCAAAATGCATTTTTTAGGTAAGTTAAGTAACCCAAATGCATTTTTTTAGGTAAGTTAAGTAACCTAAATGTCTCATTTTACAAATTCAGTAACCTGAATGTCAACTCCGTGTAGTCAAATACCCTGTTTGCACAAAAAAAAAAGTTTGGTAACTTAGGCGAATAAAGTTGGAAAGTTGGGTAACCTATCTGTCTATAAACCCTTAGCGATTATCTTTTCTTTTACTTTCAATTCATGTATTTCAATTTGTCAAACATTGAATTGGTTGTTTCATTTAATATGATCGGCTAAGCACCTTTGGTGCTAGCCTAGTTATGATTCCTTAATTGTTATGTTTATGTTTACATTGCTTTCATATAATTGTTTTTAGTGTCTGCATGCATAGTTTCTAGGTAGCTACCATTGTTTCGGTAGTTTTGAATGGCGGAAGTATCTAGTTGCTTAGGATAATTGACCAACTGACCGTAAGTAGGTAGATTGAGTGGGAAGGGTAAGAATTGACCAACTGATGACCCTTCTTCGCTTGTGCGAATTGACCAAATGATCACCTGCCGTTTGGATGAACTTAATAAGTTAGGGATGAGTGTCTAAGATGCTAGCGCCCGGGCACTCATTGTTGCGAATCTTGCATGTAGAGGTGCTTAATGACTTGGCTTAGAGGACTAAAAATAACTGGACTTTTAAGGGTAGAAGCTTGATCTACAGTGGAAACCTTTGCTGATAGGTTAGGACGAACTGACCAAATGTTGTCCTAGCGACCTAAACCCCCACTTGAATCAATTGGAAGTACTTAAGCGTAAACATAGCATGATAGGATGAATAGCTAGGTTAGCACACTTTTCATGTATTGATCACATCTCTATCTTTATTTGCTTTCTTTCATTTTTTGTTTTATTAGTTAATTAATCATTCCAATCTTAAAACCATTAAAACCAGTGACAATTAGACTTAATAAGAATCAACTCACATAGCTCTTGGGACGACCTCGGTTTTACCGATTTACTACACTACACACGACCGGGCGCATTGCTCGTTAGTGCATAGGGTGGACCATAGGTATAACGAGACACTTACATATATTAAAACATGGTCAGTAAAACATGCATCAAGTTTTTGGCGCCGCTGCCGGGGAGTTATAATATGATTTTTGTTAAGTCTTTCATTTTTGTTTTGTTTTGAATTTTCTTGTTTTCTCACGATTTATTTTCAAGTTTCAGGTACCATGGAGGTATTGAACATTCATGACCTCACTCTTGAAGAATATTTTGCATTAACAATGGGTGAACAAGGGTCGGGGCTCGTAAGGCCGGCTATTGGAGCTAATGTCCGTTTCGAGATTAAAGAGCAGTTTATGAGGGAGCTACGTGCTAACCCTTTTTCAGGAAACAAAGACGAAGACGCTTGTGAGCACGTTGAGAACGTCTTGTACATTTTCAACATACCTGGTGTTTCTCACGATGTTGTTATGCTCCGGGTTTTTCCCATGACTCTTACCGGGACTGTTAGAAGATGAATCGAAAGATTGCCCGCCGGGGCAGTTGATACATGGGCTCTCCATAAGAAGCATTTCATTCAAAGATATTATCCTCCTTCGAAGATATCTGATCAACTCATGGAGATCCATAATTTTAAGCAAGAAGGTGACGAAACGTTGTATCAAGCTTGGGATAGATACAACGATCTCCTCTACAAGTGTCCTACTCATGACCTAAACAGCCAGCAAAAGGTCAACATTTTTTACAAAGGTATCAACATATCCACGAGACAAATGCTGGACTACCAAGGGCCAATTCCAAGCATGACTCCTACTCTCGCCATTGAAGCCATCCAAAAAATGGCCGATCATTCTAAAAAATGGCATGATGGAGGAAGCAAAAGAATCCTAGGCGAAAACCTTGAAGGTATTGCCGCCATTACTAGCAAGCTTGAAAATCTAGGTCGGGACATGCTTAAGCTCAGGGAATGTGTTCATGCTATCCAAGTAGGATGTGAAAGCTATGGTGGGGGACATCTCACAAAATATTGTCCTCTCATTAACGAAGATAGCAAGGTTGAAGAGGTTAAATATAGTGAAAATCGACCGTTTCAAGGGGATAATCGAAATAGTAATGGCAATCGTGGAGGATCTCCTCCATATTATAACCGTGAGAATAATGGGGAAAAAAGAGCTAATTTGGAAGAAACAATCAGCAAATACCTCGAAGACTCGACTAAAAGGCAGAAGGAACAAGAGGAATATCTTAAGAACTTTCAAGAAAGCACAAACAAAAGCCTTTTCAGTCATGATGAATCGCTAAAGAACTTGGAAACCATGATTGGAAAACTTAGCAAAGAAGTACAGAAAAGAAATGAAGAACAAAAGAACAAATCAATAGCATGCAAGGTCGTGTTCTTTGAAAAAGACAAATCCAACGATGGTTCTAGCGTGATAGAGGAAAAAGATGTTGATGGTGCTGACAGAAGTCAATTATGCCGTAACCCTACATCAGAGTTACGACGTAACTGTGATACATGGTCCGAAAAGTTTCTCGAGCTGGATGAATCAAGAGCACGTGAATGGTCCAGTGATATAAACCTGTACCCGCAATCTCCATCCATGAGGAAGAATCATTTGTGCAAAGCAATAGCAGTGGATAATGGAGAGTACTACGATCTTTGGGCCTCGTGCAACCCTCTTAACGAAATCTGCGATGGAGGCGCCGATAAGGAGAGGGTTAAAAATAACAAATACATGTGGTCAGCATTTAACGATGAGGAAAGTTAGCAAAGTTCTCAATCGAAGAAGAGGAGGAACCTCCTATTAAACACTGTTGCAATCCCATAATAGTCGTGGATGACGAGTCCACACGAGCATGGCCTACATGCAATCCTTTCCGTGAGTGTTGCAACGGGGGTGGTAATATGAAGGATGAAGAATGGGCGTGCCCTCATGAGCTAGAAAGACATGACGTTAAGTTCGGGGATCTATCCTTTGACGATTGGTATTTAATCAGATTCGGGGATGCTATCATTAATTCGGGACTACTAGGAAAGCTAAAACTCCATTATGAAGAACATTGTCTCCAAAGGAAGTCCGTAAATAAAGAACCAATCAAAGATGATACCTACTGCATGGAGGATCCCTCAAGCAACACCAATAACAAATTAGCTCGGAGTCATTGGTGTGAGAAAATAAAAACCCTTGGCGAAGTTTTTTGGGCATCTTGTAGCCCGTTTGAGGATGAATGTAACGGGGGAAGTAGCATAGAAAGAGTTGGGGAAGATGAGTTCTTGTGGACCTCAACCAATGACGATGAAAGAACAGATTTACCTTGGCTAGACAAATTAGGATTTGACGATTGGGTCAAGATCAAATATGGAAGAGTAGATGCTTCCACTAAGGAGAAGATCTGGAAAGGATGTATGCGTGAAGAAGACCCGAGCGAAGAAATTCCCAATGATGTGAGTGAACAATGCAAACTCCTTGGTATTCCGTATAAGAGGCATCCACCAATTGTAGCCGAAAAATATGAATTTACAAGATATCATTTGGGGCCCGACAAAAAGTTTTGCAAAATTCGGAAGATTGAGACAAAGGAATATCTCCGCACCTCTACTAATGTTGCTTGGGTCAGGTACAATTTGATGAAGGATATGGAGGAAGTTGGCCTAGTTCGAAGGCCACCGTAAAGCCCCATGGCTTTGAGTCTAACTTAAAGACTCGTTAATAAAGAAAAGTGCTCTTTCGGGAGACAACCCGAATTATCCTTTTCATTCCTTTGATTTCTATTTCTGTTGGGTTTTGTGTTTTTAACCATTTTTGCATGAATCGGAGAAGATTGCATCAGTAGCCTGATCGGGGACAAGTTCTGTCCATCAGTTACGGCGTAACTCATCCCAATGGTTACGTCGTAACACACTTCCAGTAGCGATCCTCTCCTGAGCATTACCAGTTATGGTGTAGTCCCATGCAATGGTTACGCCGTAGCTACCCTCCAGTAGCGTCTGCAGGTTTTTCAATAATTACGGCGTAACTCCTTCTAGGAGTTACGACGTAACTATCCTCCAGTTTTAATTCTTTCTTTAATAACACAATAATATTGTATTAGTTTTCAAATGAACTATGTGGGTATGTTCCCTGTAAGCCCTCACGAGACTATACTCGTCCACTTGGGACACCAAATGGTTTAAAAGGCTTACTGCATATGCTAAATGCAATCGTGATTCCTACGAAAGTGAGTTAGATTTCTTTTTATTTTTGTTTTTTCTTTTTCTTTTTTAGAATTATGCTTGTTGGTAGTGTGATTTCAGGGAATGAAGTTTGCTCATGGATGCTTAAGCGAAGGCATGATTCTTCTTGTGGGCCTTCTTTCTTTTTTGGAGCAAATTTCAGGGAAGTTCTCGCTCTAATTCTACTTTCTCTTCACCTTTATTTAACATTTAGTACAAAAGGGACTTTGTACACTTCAAGTAGGGGGACGGGAGTAGAATTATCTCTTGAGCTTTGTTTGCCCTCGTTTTTCTAGTTTATTTTGAAAAATTATGCCATTTTTAAAATGTTTACATGTTTTTCTTAACCTAACTAGATTAGACCTTAGCTGAGCACATTATAACCCTTGATATTATATGATGAGATTAGCCTTATCCATTTCCAAATATTTACCCAAATCCACCAAATTATGAGTGTGCCGGTAGCTTGTAAACTTTAGAACTTGGCCTTTGCATCATTTCGAGACCATAGACGAAGTATGTTGAGTTAGCTTAATATATTTGGAATATTCAGTTTAAGAAGACAATATTATAAGATTATCACTTAAATAGCCTATCATTGTGTGTCTATCGATTATAAACTAAAAGCCACTAAGATTTGATTTTAATGGTTTTGTGGTGGCTGTGAGAAAGGGATACAGAAAATGCATCGTTTTATAAACTAAAAGCCACTGAGATTTGATTTTAATGGTGGATTTTTCTAGCAAGTTTGTGATGAAGAAAAGTGGTGGTGGTTAGATCTACAGGAAGATATAAAGACGGATGGGTGTGGTGATAAGTGGTTACTGATGGATATTTAGGGTATGAGATGATAAGTTTATGGATAATGGAAATACCTAATTTACCCCTAATTTAATTTTTCTTTCAAAATAAGTTATAGATATTTTCAAAAATGTCATCTTGCATTAATACACAACATGCATTATTAGGAGTACAAAAGTGGTTCTCGCAGTTCTCGCATTTTTTATGGTTCTGAAAATAACTCTACACAATATATATATATATATATATATATATATATATATATATATATATATATATATATATATATATATATATATATATATATATATAGGGTGGGGGTTAAAATGAAAAGATGCTTAAAATGAAAAGAATGAGAAGCTATCTCTACCGTTGGATTAGAATTGCATGATCAAAAATGCGGAGTGTCACTTTTGTAAATAATGCAAACTTGAAGGGCAAATATGTAGCAATAGAAAATACACTATATTCCTTACGTTACAAAACGATGTCGTTTCCTTTTTACCTAACATCACGAAACCAGTTTTCTTCTTCTCATTTTTTCTCTAATTTCACACACTTTCTCTCTCAATTTCACATAGTAAATTCACACACTAAATTCTGCAAAATTGTACTGCATCAAACCGTGGAATCATCGAAATGTTATCACAAAGCATAATCGTTACTGCATCAAATAAGAAATCTTGTGTTAAAGATGTTGAATACAGATCTACCCCATCTTAAATGCCTCTGTAAGTTGGATTCTTCTTCTCCTTCGATCGTGATAGTCTTCTCCACCATGATATTCTTCTTCAATGTGATTTTGAGATGAAACCTCTACAATAATGATGGTAAGATTAATATGTTTTTTTTTCAATTTTTTTGATTAATTTAATTTCTTTTAATTCGAATATGTTTTTGCCGATATTTAGTGTATTTAGTTGATTTAAAACAATGATTCAGTGTGTTATTGAGAAAAAACGAGATTAAAAACGTGCATATGAAATGTGCACACCAGGTGTTTGATAAAATGTCTACATGACATTGTATAACTATGATGCACCAGTTTTGTACTGCGATGCACTAATTTTGTAATGTGATGCAGTAGTTGTTCATCCTTGCAGTTGTATTTCATAGTATAATGCAGTAGGTTTTAATTTTTATTGTGATGCAGTAGGTTATTGTGTTTGTATGTTTTATGTGTCTAAACTTGTTTGTATGCTTGGTTGTATGCCCAATGCAATGGAATCTGAATTGAGATGCAGTAAGTGTTTAGTTGTTGCATATAAGGAAGAAGTAGGCTAAGCGTAAGATATTTTATGTGCGTAAATGTGTTTTTATGCTTGGTTGTATGTGTCATGCACTGGAAAATGAATTGAGATGCAATATGTATTCAGTTGTCATGTGTAAGGATGAAATAGGCTAAGCGGAGGTTGTTTTATGTGTGTAAACTTGTTTATATGCTTGGTTGTATGTCCAATGAATTGGAATCTGAACTAAGATGTAGTAGATGTTTATTTGTTGCGTGCAAGGATGAAATAGGCTAAGCGTAGGTTGTTATATGTGTGTAAACTTGTTTGTATGCTTGGTTGTATGTCTGATGCATTGGAATCTGAACTGAGATGCAGTAGATGTTTATTTGTCACATGCAAGGATGAAATAGGCTAAGCATAGGTTGTTTTATGTGTGTAAATGTGTTTGTATGCTTGGTTGTATGTGTGATGCAATGGAAAATGAATTAAGATGCAGTTGGTGTTCAATGATCGTGTATAAGGATGAAGTAGGCTAAGCGTAAGTTGTTTTATGTATGTAAATGTGTTTTATGCTTGTTTGTATGTGCGATGCACTGGAATATGAACTGAGATGCAGTATATGTTCAGTTGTCGCATGTAAGGATGAAATAGACTAAGCGTAGGTTGTTTTATGTAAGTAAACTTGTTTGATGCACTGGAATCTAAACTGAGATGCAGTAGATGTTTGTTTGTCACGTGTAAGGATGAAATAGGTTAAGTGTAGGTTGTTTTATGTGTGTAAATGTGTTTGTATGCTTGGTTGTATGTGTGATTCATTAGAAAATGAACTGATATGCAGTAGGTAGGTGTTCAGTTATCACATGTAAGGATGAAATAATCTAAGCGTATGTTGTTTTATGTGTGTAAACTTGTTTGTATGCTTGGTTGTATACCTGATGCACTGGAATCTGAACTGAGATGCAGTAGGTGTTTAGTTGTCGCATATAAGGATGAAGTAGGCTAAGCGTAAGTTCTTTTACGTGTGTAAATGTGTTTTTATGCTTTGTTGTATGTGCGATGCACTGGAAAATGAAATAAGATGCAATAGGTGTTCAGTTGTCCCTGTAAGGATGGAATAGGCAAAGCGTATGTTGTTTTATGTGTGTAAACTTGTTTGTATGCTTGGTTTTATATCTGATGCTTTGGAATCTAAACTGAGATGTAGTAGATGTTTATTTGTCGCGTTCAAGGATAAAATAGGCTATGTATAGGTTGTTTTATGTGTGTAAATGTGTTTGTATGTGCGAAGCATTGGAAAATGAATTGAGATGCAGTAGGTGCTCAATTGTCGTGTCTAAGGATGGAATTATCTAAGCGTAGGTTGTTTTATGTATGTAAACATGTTTTTATGATTGGTTGTATGCCTGATGTACTGGAATTTGAACTGAGATGCCGTAGGTGTTTAGTTGTCGTATATATAAGGATGAAGTAGGCTAAGTGTAAGTTGTTTTATGTGTGTAAATGTGTTTTTATGCTTGTTTGTATGTGCGATGCACTGGAAAATGAACTGAGATGCAGTAGGTGTTTAGTTTCGCCGTTTAAGGATGAAATAAGCTAAGCGTAGGTTGTTTTATGTGTGTAAACTTGTTTGTATGCTTGGTTGTATGTCTGATGCACTGGAATCTAAACTGAGATGCAGTAGATGTTTATTTGTCACGTGTAAGGATGAAATATGCTAAGCGTTGGTTGTTTTATGTGTGTAAATGTGTTTGTATGCTTGGTTGTATGTGTGATGCATTAGAAATGGAACTGATATGCAGTAGGTAGGTGTTCAGTTATCACATGTAAGGATGAAATAATCTAAGCGTATGTTGTTTTATGTGTGTAAACTTGTTTGTATGCTTGGTTGTATGCCTGATGCACTGGAATCTGAACTGAGATGCAGTAGGTGTTTAATTGTCGCATATAAGGATGAAGTAGGCCAAGCGTAAGTTCTTTTACGTGTGTAAATGTGTTTTTATGCTTGGTTGTATGTGCGATGCACTGGAAAATGAAATAAGATGCAGTAGGTGTTCAGTTGTCGCCTGTAAGGATGAAATAGGCAAAGCGTATGTTGTTTTATGTGTGTAAACTTGTTTGTATGCTTTGTTGTATATCTGATGCATTGGAATCTGAACTGAGATGTAGTAGATGTTTATTTGTCGCGTTCAAGGATGAAATAGGCTAAGAATAGGTTGTTTTATGTGTGTAAATGTGTTTGTATGCTTGGTTGTATGTGCGATGCATTGGAAAATGAAATGAGATGCATTAGGTGTTCAATTGTCGTGTATAAGGATGGAATTATCTAAGCGTAGGTTGTTTTATGTATGTAAACTTGTTTTTATGATTGGTTGTATGCCTGATGCACTGGAATTTGAACTGAGATGCAGTAGGTGTTTACTTGTCGTATATATAAGGATGAAGTAGGCTAAGTGTAAGTTGTTTTATGTGTGTAAATGTATTTTTATGCTTGTTTGTATGTGCGATGCACTGGAAAATGAACTGAGATGCAGTAGGTGTTCAGTTGTCGCATGTAAGGATGAAATAGGCTAAGCGTAGGTTGTTTTATGTGTGTAAACTTGTTTGTATGCTTGGTTGTATGTCTGATGCACTGGAATCTGAACTGAGATGCAGTATATGTTTATTTGTCACGTGTAAGGATGAAATATGCTAAGCGTTGGTTGTTTTATGTGTGTAAATGTGTTTGTATGCTTGGTTGTATGTGTGATGCATTAGAAAATGAACTGATATGTAGTAGGTGTTCAGTTGTAGCATGTAAGGATGAAATAATCTAAGCGTATGTTGTTTTATGTGTGTAAACTTGTTTGTATGCTTGGTTATATGCTTGATGCACTGGACTCTGAAATGAGATGCAGTAGGTGTTTAGTTGTCGCATATAAGGAAGAAGAAGGCTATGTGTAAGTTGTTTTATGTGTGTAAATGTGTTTGTATGCTTGGATGTATGTGCGATGCACTGTAAAATGAACTGAGATGCAGTAGGTGTTCAATTGTCGCCTATAAGGATAAAATACGCTAAGCGTATGTTGTTTTATGTGTGTAAACTTGTTTGTATGCTTGGTTGCATGTATGATGCATTGGAATCTGAACTGAGATGCAGTAGGTGTTTATTTGTCATGTGTAAGGATGAAATAGGCTAAGCATAGATTTTTTTATGTGTGTAAATGTGTTTGTATTCTTGGTTGTATATGTGATACACTGGAATTTGAATTGAGATGCAGTAGGTGTTCATATGTTTTAGAATGATGAAGTGATGTAATAGGTTCTTATATGTGGCATATATGGTTTGATTAGGCAACGCATATGGTTTATTACTTGTCAAAAAGTGTTTGTATATATGTTTGTATGGATGATGCATTTGGTGTCATGAAGTGATGTAGTACGTACATGTTTGTGGCATATGAGGTTAGATTAGGTTAGACGCAGTGTGTTTTATTTGTTGATAAGTGCATATTGTGTTTTACTTGTTGAAAAGTGGTTGCGTGTGTACTTGTATGCATGATGTAGTTGCTGTAAAGAAGTGATGCAGTAGGTGTTCATCTATGTCATATAAGGTTCGACCAGGTAATGTGTAGGGTGTATTACTTGTGGAAAAGAGGTTGTGTGTGTAATTATATGCATGATGCAGTTGTTGTGAAGAAGTGATGCATTAGGTGTTTATTGTGGTATGTAAGCTTCAATTAGGTCACGCATAATGTATTTTATTTGTCAAAATGTGCTTGTGTGTGTATTTGTATGTAGGATGCAATTGATGTAAAGAATTGATGCAATAGATGTTTTATAATGGGTTTTGTTTGATCATGTTACAAGTAGAAATGAAGACGAAAACAACATATAAGATATGATGAATATGCAGTTGATCTGGTAAGTAAAAGTTGATAGATGATTAGGTTTTTTTTCTACTGCATCATAGTGTTATAATTAGTGCATCACAATGAAAACATGATATTAATTTTATACTCTATTATAAATTATCACAGATAAACATGTATGTTGACTACTTGATGAGGAATAAACACCAAAGATGGAATGAGATGTTTACCGCAACGGTCGTGGTATTATTGAGTCGATGGTAACTTACAAGGGTCATGGTGTTTTTTTAGGAATAGTTAAAGAAAGAAGGCGCAGGTCAAAGAGGACAAATCCATCTCCTGTGAGAAAAGTACACGACAAAGATGATTCTTACAAGAATGAATAAGAAAAAGACGGAAGTCTTGGCAGGCGCAAAGGCATGTAACAAGATGCAAACAGTAAATTCCAAACCTCTAATACCAAATGCTACACTCAAGTTGAAAGACGGAATGGTAGAAAGGATTATTGAACGTGTAACAAGGATTCTCGGATGTAGTTGTGGATTATTAAAAGAAAATGTTTAAATATCATTAGATGTAATACTTTGGATAACTGAATGTTTAATACTAAGTATTGTACACAGTGTTTGTTTAATATTAAGTATTTTTGATTGCTGCTAATATCTAAATTAACATAGATGCACAATGTATACAACTGGTGCATCACAGTGTATACAACTGGTGCATTGTAATGTGTACATCAAGTGCATCACAATGATACAATTTTAATGCATCCCAATGTATCAACTAATGTATTACAGTCTTATAAATTTTTTTAAAATCATACTGCATCACAATATTGTTCTACTGCATCAGAATGTTATCATTTTACTACATCACAATATTATCATACTGGTGAATCACTATATAATTTTTCTGCATCACTATGTTAATTTACTGCATCACAATGTCAATTTACCACATCACAATGTTATACATATTGTTGTTACGCAATATTATTATACTACTAAATCAAAATAAAATTATACTGCATCACAATATTGTTCCACTGCATCAGAAGTTTATCATATTACTGCATCAAAATGTTATCATACTACTGAATCATAATATAATTTTACTGTAATGTTAATTTAATGGATCATAATGTTATAAATATTGTTGCTTCTCAACGTTATCATATTGCTGCATCAAAATAATACTTTACTGCATCTATGTATTATTTTACTGCATCATAATGAATATTTTACTGCATCAAAATGTATATTTTACTGCATCATAATGCACTAAAGAAATAAAATATTGCAGTATCTGTTATTTATAAAACAGACTGATGCCAAGGTTATTTCAGAAACACTATTGATTTTTGGTAATAAATGCTACACATCATAGGACAAAAACCATGTTTTGTAAGTAATTCTTTAATATCTATACAATACTTATTGTGAATTAAGAAAAAATGAATGTTGAAATAATGCTTCTAAGCTTTACAAGATCTTCTAAGCCCAGCTCTTGTCGGTTCTACTGGTTGCTTGCTTTTCTTCGATGATGGCAATTTTAATGAACATGTCCTGGAATTATTGCCTTCTTTTTCTTCACATACACTACATGTCCTCCTCTTATTACTTTAGTGCATCATCAAGTTATTTTACTGCATTACAATGTATATATAAACTGTAAGATACACTAGATAAAAATCGAAGATGAAATTAAGTGAAATAACAACAATGAAGTGTAGTTTAAGTGTGATGCAGTAATAAGTCTGTATGCACATAATAAGTTAATGATAAAGCTACACGCGTCGTTCGGGGTCAAGGAAACTTCCTTTTCTTCGAGCAAGTTTTATAACACCCTAGGCAGTGAACCTAATCGTTGTAGTGTAGTAATTAGGGTAAGCCACGGGTATTGATATCGTTCTCTAGGGGAATAGGAATGCTAGTAAGAAGTTACTACGCTAAGGTTAAGGTTGAGGAAGATTATTTTTTATCTTTTTATGTTTTATGAAATGGAAAGGTACGAATCTCGGGTATTGGATTTGGGGGGTTTTGGTATTTCTACCGATTACTCTACTATTATCTAATTATCTAAACTAAGGTTGTGGGAGTCTATGTCTAATTAATGTGTGCTCGTATGATAGTTTAAAGATGTGTTTACTTAGGTTGTATTACTCCTTAATTATCTCCTATTGATAGTTGAATTGTCACGTCCTTATTCTTAGTTGCGTTGTGTGTCTAAAGTTGTAGGGTATGCGTTTCTCCCTAACTCTTTGAACTTACCAAAGGGTCTCGTCTACAAACCCACTAGGGATGATAAACTCTTACTCTAAGGCACTCTTTGGATGGTTTAACTTACAACTACTCAGGTAATTATATTCTAAGGTTCACAAAGATGAATCAAGCATTAAGTACACAACGAATGACCTATCGCATTACTAGATCATTAATCAACTAAGATAAGAAACAACCAATCAATATTCAATAATTAAGTTTCATACTTCCTAAGCAAACACACAAATAAATTAGCCGGACATGGAGAACATGCAAGCATACACACAAATAATCAAAGACATAATTGAATTAATGAAGTAAATACTTATCTTGATGTAAGATAGGGTTTAAAACCCTAAAATACTGTACAAGACACCTTAGGTTCGGTTTTAGGTTTTCACTCCAAAAGACTCTCCTCAAAAACTGAAAAATTCGGATTCTATATATAAGATTACATATGCGACGGCGTCACCTTATGTTTCGTGACGCCGTCGTGTCGCCGTCATTAGGGTTTCGTCTTGGCCACGTTAACCTTGCGACGGCGTCACCTTATGTCCGTGACGCCGTCCTCTTCAGCTTCTGACGTCGTCTGGATTGCATCTAGGCCGTCTGAGTAGCGACGACCTACTCTTTTACAACTGGACGTCGTCACTTGAAAATACGAGTTTTTGGTCCTGAACCGTCACAAAAATCCTCGGACGGCGTTGCAATTAGCACCTGACGCCGTCGCCTTCTAATTTCAGCAGCTGTGAGTGTCTCGATTTTGACTTTGGCCATTTTGTTCATATATTCACGCCTTTTCGTCCAAATAAGTGCCATTCCAGCATTTTGCCTTCAAGAGACCCAAAAAGTGAAAAGGAACGATATTAAGCAATAACGGATACAAAAGTGATCAAATAAGGACTAAAACGACCCCTCAAAATGGTACCTTTTAAAACCTTATCAAATATCCCTACACTTGTTATTTGCTTGTCCTCAAGCAAATGTGCTTTTAGCCAATTAATTTATAAGTTAGGGGTCATGAAGCATTAATTCAAAACGGTCCACAACACATATAAGCCCCACAAAAGTCATAACAAGCACGGAAATTACATACTAGCACCTCACATGGGGTGTTTGGATACTCACATCTCTCTCGGGTGTATATATGAAATATAACAAATAGGAAATGGAAGATAAACACTTATTAACCGGTCCTAGTACATAGATTACCATAGGCTTGAGAATAGATCAAACCTCCATCGCTTTGGCGTAAGCACCTAGGAAAGACTATCAAAGAGGTCTTTTAAAGGGTTGTAATGTTAGGCTTACGGTAGGGAAACAAGGGTTTGGTGGGATAGGCTATTTAGTGGTGGCAAGTCAAAAATCTCTATGTTAAATGCATATGAAGAATGGCGTTGCTAAGCCAAGACTCGACACTCTAAACTCTAGATAACTGAAATAAACAAACATAAATTCAAAGATAGATGTAGGATGGTAGCCCGTTTTTTTTTTTTTTTTTTTTTTTTTTTTTTTTTTTTACTCTATATATATATATTTTTTTCTTTTCTCTTTTCTCTTTTTCTATTTTTTTTTTCGATTTTTTTTTCCATACACTTTTACTCTACCATCCTCTACGATAACATCAAAATAATAGGGATTTATAGGCATATCCCTACACTCGAGTTTTTATTACTCTAACACTAATTTGACCCGATTTGAAAAGATCAAAACACTTGGGGTACATTATTATGCAAACAAAGGGAATTTGAATTTAACGTTCCCTTCCCGTCATTTCATAAACTTTAACTTTTCCCATGAATCTCAATCGTCCCAAAACTGTATACAAAGGATATGACTCGACTTAGCAACTTATGCAAGCAACTAGATAATTGAACTAAGGGTTTGGGATGATAACAAACATTTGCACTAAAAGTGAGTGCATAAGGGGTAGGCTAAGGCGATTTGGGTGTATATTTGGGGGTGGGGTGTAAACAATGCTCTTCATTGATATTCCGGAAAAACCGAAACATCACGAGAACCGCGAAAAGGATAGGCTCTGAGGGGTTAACTAGGGGTATCGTGTACTAAAGATGAGTACAACGCAAAGGATGACTACATACGCGTATATACGTTAAAGTCGAACTTATAATAGGCTTGATTTATCGTACATTCTTTAAATGGAGTTTGAATTTAGATAAGCACCATCGGAGTTAAAATACCTTTTGAATGGAGCTTAGTCGTTGTGTACGGAGGCTTGTAAAATTGTTACACCGCAACGACTCAGAGTTGGTTAGTTGTAAAAGGCTTATGACATAATCAATAAAACACGATAGATATCCAGTTCAGTTCCCACTTGGTGCAAACAAATTTGAAGCGTTCACGTCAATCTTATAGAAAAAGGATAGCTTTACTTTGTTTATGTCAGCGTGGTGGTGAACACAAATCAAATAAATTAGTTTGCCAAAAGATCAAAATCAATAGTCAACAAAAAAGTTGTTGAGTGGGGTTTGAGGTTTGATTTGTCCATCAAATGGACTTGACATGCTTGTTTGCAATATATTCCTTACTAATCCGTGAATCATCTTTTTGGAAGCAACTATTATACTCTCGGGTAAGGGTGTAGCTATGTGTATCTTACATTTCTCATACTATATTCTCACATGATGAGTAGCGTTACTCCGTGAACCATCTTCTTGTGTAACACAAATGATAACTCACGCAAAGTCAACAAAGTAATGACTGTTAATCTCTTCGTCACACATTAAACGTTCACATTACTATTTTGAAATATTATAAAATATAAGTGTCTACTTTATATTTCAACCAATGAAAATAGATTTTAGTAGATATCTATGATATTTAATTCATAAAGTTAGATTAAATGAGTAGAAAAATTAAAATAAAAAGAATAAAAAAAAATAATAACCACATATTTCATATACATCTATAAAATTAGATGCATACTTTTTAAAATTCTTCCTCTTATTTGAAATATGTTGCTAAAATCTATATCATTTCAAGTTTTCTTCTCGCAGTATATTTTCCCTTAAATAAAACCTATGTATTAAGTGTAAAATTTAATTAACACGTCACATTTGACGTGTAAATTTTTCCCAAAGAGTGTACTAAAAGTTACATACTCCGTATTATTTGGCGGTGAGTAATTTTCTATAAAAAAATCTAGCGTAAAGAGAAATGAATGTAGAACTGGTGGTCATGCTTCCATCTTCACCACAACCTTGCACTCACACATATATATAATAATAAAAAGACTGATCATCAGGATAAGATCACCGACTGCTTGTGGCTAACAAAATAAGAGTTAGATCTACGAGAACATTCACAATACAATGGGCAGAAAGAAGCTTGAAATGAAGCGAATAGAAGACAAAAGCAGCCGTCAAGTCACTTTTTCGAAAAGGAGAACAGGTTTGATGAAGAAAGCACGTCACCTTTCAGTTCTCTGTGATGTTGATATAGCTGTCATTGTTTTCTCCGCCCTTGGCAAGCTTTATGAATCATGTAGCGGAAGTAGTTCTAACAGGTTTATTTTCATCTTTGTAATATATATTAGTATTAACTGAAACTGAAATAGCTAGCTAGGGTTTTTGTATGATACAATTAGTCTAGGGATTCCGAGATGTAGCCTTTGAACAAGCAAATGCAAATTGCTTCCCTGTGGGTTTTGTTTGCGGTGCTACCTAGCTAGCTTCATGCTAGTAATGATATATAGGATTATATAAGTTTACTAGCTTCAGGTCCGCCCGAATGGGCGTGCTAGCTTCATGCTAATACTTGAAAAATACTAAGAATATGTAAACAATTGTAAAGAAAAGTAAACATACTTCTACTAAATGAAAAAAGAACTTTAATGTTCATGTGATATATGGAAAGTGAATAAGATCAATTGCAAAGTTTGGCTATATTTAGGCACAACAAGTAGTAATTTTAATCGTTCTCCATATAGGCGTAAATCATAGACATTATCTACTCATCATTTGATGCATAACATATTCTTACTCGTCATTTCTACTCAGTTTGCCGTGTGTCTTTATACTTTTGATGTGTTCTGATCAAATTTAAAGCTCAATTAGATAAGTGAAATAATGTTTTTTCTTAGGGCGAGAATCTCTTCCTTATGAACAGTGTCTTCCACTCTTCCATTTCATTTATATCGTGTAAATACAAAGAGGGTCAGTGGAAGTATAACCAACATGAACCAGTGGTACCTCTCTGAGATGTGTAGTTGCCTAAAAGTAACGGGACTAATAAAAATGATTGATTTAGGAATATGGATCATATTCATCTGTAGTATTTTATTACATGGTAAGTTCCCGTTCTCTTAAAGTTTTCTGCTTTATGAGTGCTGAATAGGGTATTAAGTCGAAACATATATTTGAAAGGTTTCTCCATGATTTTAATTAGGTTTCAACTCCGTAATTCAAAGAACTTTGGTAGATTTATTGTCAATGTACTTCATTGTATATTTCAAACACACTGTGATTGTCCGTAGTAAAGGGGGTAAAACTGTTGAGAGTTTACCAAATATAACAAAATAGCCGGAGATGTTGATCACTTAAAGGAAGTTACACAAACAATGTACTCAATAAACCTCTAAATATTACTACAGTAATTTTTTTAGCAAGTATCCGTGATATCCTTGCAAGCGATTTCAATACACACAGCTATTGGTTCACATCGAATTATACTTGTTATATGAATAGCAGCATACACATAATCATTTTCTTCGATCCTCTATTGGGGATTGGAGTAAGAAAAAGGCGGCAATATGCTGGTGAGTTACGCAAACCAATTACAACCAGATATATGTACATGATCACACAAGTAGGGACCAAAAATGACAACACGAAAGTAATTACTTACGAGAACAAAGAACACAATTTTTATGCGGGCCAGTCAAATGAATATTGACTTGCATCAGTAGAGGTGCTAGTGAGTATCTTTTATTAACTTAATGTTAAGGTAATAATTAGTTCTGATTTTAGAGTCCTAATAACCTTCAGAGTATGAACTAATGCATCAACATGTCATGAAGTCATAATTAATATATTCCCTGGATCGATATCCGGTGTAGCTTTGTTTCAAGATCAACATTATTCCAATCAGTCATTTTGATCCTAAAAAAATTATTTATATGAGTTAGTGTGCTTAATATCTTTTATATTAACTACTACGTATTTCTCACTGCTAATCGTACACATATTCATTAACTATGCACGTTTCAGTGTGGAGCATATGCTCTCTAGGTATGAGAGAAGCATCACTGAAGAGGGAGAGAGAACCAACAATGGAGCTGGTGGGCAGTTGGTAAGCAATAGCTTTTCAAGAGTTGGTCATTTTACACATGATACAAATGGTAACCTTTACAGTGCATTAACAACTTGTGTGGTTTTTAAAAAATCATGGCCTCAGGAGGTTTTATCGCAATGCACAAAGTTCAGGACATGTAAAGAGCTTCTACAGACGGTGGATAGGTAACACGAAATCTCAAATGTCAATGCACAACATATATACTATAGAAGCATACACACACACGTACGTACGTGTACGTGTGTGCATAAACAGATTTTAGGTATAAGGTCAACTGAACATTGGAAAACGAGATCATAATGATATGATTCACCCAGCAGCATGAAACCCCAACTTTTTGCACAGGCTTGTGGAGGAGAATAACAGTGAGGGGCTTTCTGTGACTGATATGACGGAATTAGAACTAGAACTTGATGCTGCTCTTGTGCAAACACGATTGAGAAAGGTGATTGTCCGATGCTACTTATTCAATTTGGTTTCGCAGGCTGTTATTGTTCTATATGTTATGAATCATCTTAGTAGTACTAATTGTGTTATATATATACTTATTGAGTTCACTCTCTAAACTATTTTTTGATCTCTCTGTCGGTGTGGGATCATCCTTATAGTACTTCTTGTCTTTACGTTTTCTGTTTGAATCTATTGTAGTTCAAGATGTTTTTCCTTTGTTATATTTTAGTGTCAAAGGGTTTGTCAATATATTTAATTAGTTTTAAACTCTCGTCATCCTGTGGATGGATGATGGGCAAGAAGAAAAAAATAGTGGAACCCTTACCCTCATTGATGTTGACACAATGAGGAGACTAGGAAGGGAGAGAAATGACATGTAAGCATTTGATACATCGGAATAGGTGTGAATCATTTGATCGTATGATAAATGGTCCATGTTCATTTTAAAAAATGCTCTATTTGGATTAGTAAAATTTATTCACGAAAAGTCGATATGTAGTTTATGTACAATTAAGTCTGGTCTCTTTCAAGAGACTACTAGTATTGTTGGATGGTTTTATGAATTAAGGGCAAAAAAAATCAACTACTAGACTACAATTAATCTTCACCAGAAACCGAAATCATAGATAATTCTTATATTGTAAGTGGGTTAGACTTTATTATCTTCTAGTATGAAGATTCTTGTCACGTACTAAAATTTCTGGACTATAGTAGGCTCATGGGTTACAGATTAATCAGAGGTACTAATGGGCCTTGAAGGTACTAAAGTACCACCTTGGTCGGTCTATGTTGATGTGGTTGGTGGGTAAATTTGTATCAAGTTGGAACGGGCAAGTATATGTTTGCGACAACCAATAGCGTTGATGGTGTTAAGTAACCCAAATATTCCTTTCGGTTTATTCTAGTAGGCGTATAACACAATGCTAGCTAGGGTGGACCTAAATATTCCACGTGAACGCTCTTGAGACTTGGTGAGTGAGTTCTAACCAAGCACATTTTGGACTGAAGTTCGTTCTTTGTGATATGTAGGAGACCAACTTCCAAACTATAATGGAATTGATCAATGAATATCACTAGTAGCTGGTTCAATGCATTCAGGAAGCTTAACTGACAACTCTCCCCTCTCATCGACAGAAAGTCCCTTAGTTAAGAACAATTCATAAAACACTCGAGACAACTCTTAGCTAATCGGGTTAAGTGTCTTGTATTAGTTGTAGGGCAATAGAATCTCCTTGGGCGCAATACGGAAGTTCTCGATTGGTTTTGAATGGCCAATAATTTCTGATGTAATTATATGCACGGTACGACACATAACTAATACTATTAACCGTATCATTACGATACAACACATACCTTGATACTATTAACCGTATCATTGGTCTATGGGGTCACACGCTTACACGAACTAAGATCTTACTTTATTATATATATGTTGTATATATAACATGACAAAGGTTCACGAGAAAGGAACTCGGTAAACTAACTACGAGAGTTAGACTTAACGAGGACTAACGGGAAATGATAACTTTGTGTTACAGAGTTCGTCATTTCACAAATGAAGTTTACTAGTGATAAGATCAAATTTTTCTAGTTAATTTAGGAATAGATAACGAGAAACCCGGAAATGAAGACTAATTCATTTTTAACCCCAACTGAATTCTCTCTTGTTCTCTCCTCTCTTTTTCGGCCGAAACCCAAAACCAAAACCAAATCACCGTTTGATTTTATTCTTGGTTTAATTGATCATTCTTTGATCATGAAGAGTGACATTCAATCAAGAGAAGTACCAAAGTGTTGGTGTGTCCACTACATAGAAGCTTGGAACCTTTTGATCCAAGAGGTGTTCTTGTTCTTGGGGTGTTATTGAAATATTGGATATATAGGTTAGTGATCTGGGATCCAATCTACTTCTCCATCCAATTCAAGATGTAAGTTTCTTGTTTATGATTTCATGTCTTTTTACAATTATATTGTAATTAGTAAATGCATGAGTTTATGATTATGTTGTTATCATCATTGTTTGTGATTAATTAATTTGATGCATGAAGATCCAGTCCATTCGTGTATATGTATATGTTATATGACATGCTTCCGCCTGATATGTTAATTAATTGATTCGATCTATTAACTATTTTATAAGTATACACGAAATCCATTAATTTCAGCTCTTGGATATATGAACCGAAAATGAGATCAATAAAACTCGCTGGTGAGTGGCAGCGTTAGGTCATTCTTAGACGGAATCATACAGACTCTTTCGTGTTATTGTTTACGTCTATGCCTTGTGTGTGCACATGTGAATCCATATTACGAGTTCCTGGATTCACAGTATGGTCCTTACATGTCCCTTCGCTGTTTCCATAACCTTAGACCTTTTGTTGTATCCATTAACATAGTCCAACATAAGCTATTAGCAAATGCTCGGTCCGTATATTATGGTGCTAAGTTTTATCTACCATACTTAAGGCATAATGGACCGTTTGTGTAGTCATGAACCCAACCACCTCTTTTAAAACATCTACAATAGATTAAATATTCCTACGATTATATAACATCAGTAATTACTGATAGGGGGAATTCCATATATGTCCCTGCAAAAGCTCAAAATTGCGTATATATTCAACTTAAACTTTTAATTGCATATATATCCTTCTTAAAGCTAAAAAATTGCATATATATCCAACCTAAACTTATAATTACATATATATCCTTCTTAAACCTTAAATATGTCATATATATATCAAAATAACTATTTAATTTAAAGAGTTAATTGCATTTTTGGTCCTTGTGGTTTGGTCAAATTGCAGGTTTGGTCCTAAAAACTTTGAAAGTGCAGCGATAGTCCCTATTTTAAAGTTTGGGTTGCATTTTTTATCCTTTTTGGTTTGAAATGACCAGATTACCATTGTCTTTTTCTGAAGAAGTCAAAGGGTATTTTTGTCATTTAACTTTATTCAAGGACCAAAAATGCAATCTAAACTTCAAAATAAGGACTCTCGCTGCACTTTCAAACTTTTAGGGACCAAACCTGCAATTTGGCCAAACCACATGAACCAAAAATGCAATTAACTCTAATTTAAATTTGCAACTCTAGAATACATTACAATTATAATTATATAAAAAAATATTTCTCAAATTTATATTTTCTTTATTTAAAAACTTGTTGGCAGTAGTATATACGCTTTCATTATAAACATATATCTGTAATGTATAATATATAACAATCATGATATATTGATTGAGTTTATTTTATGTATTCATATTATATATGAGATAAGGTGAATTTTTTTGTGAGGTTAAACATTGTCTTGAGATAGCGTTTTTGGTCAGCTAGTTCATTTGAACCTCAGGACATCTTAAAACAAATGTGGTTGTTGTAGTTTCAAACTTATAATTTTCATAATTTAGAGTTTAAAATTATATTAAATAATTATTTTGATATATATGATATAGTAAAGGTTTAGAAGGATATATATGCAATTTTTAAGCTTTTGAAAGGATATATATGCAATTATAAGTTTAAGTTAGATATATACGCAATTTTAAGCTTTTCCAGAATTCGAGGGGTATATATATAATTCTCCCTTACTCGTAATAGACGTGAGCTAAGAGTGTTAGCATACTGTCTTATACTAATGATTATATAACCGGCGAGCATTTATTCTATCGGTCAGCTGCTCATATCTACTATTGAGCCACCCTATTTTGTTACTAATCTCTAGACAAACACGCGGTGTACGAATATAATTCAGGATTTGTTGCAACTATGAAACTCATACAAGATGTTGGAAAGTGGCGGCATGCTTCACATCTCTCTAGGTCCGGAGATGGTGGATATCTGTCTGGTACAGAGATGGAGATACTGGTAGTTTGGAATCACTTATGGAGGTACAACAGAAGTTCATGATGAACAAAGGAAAAAAGACCCAATTGAGGGGATTGTAGCAACATGATTGGGATATTGAATTCCAATTCACCAAGATGGTAGTGGTGCACGTTCGTTATATATGACCATAGATGCAGCATAAATCCAAACATTATTACTTTCTTGCATTTGGGAGTGAAAAATCACAAGAAGTTACTATAGACATTTTTTTTCATTTGGGAGTTCCAAATCAGAAAAAGCCACTACATATAGCACAGTCAAGCCTCACCAACATATGAATGCTGTTGTCTGATTTTTGTATATCAGTATACATTCTTCGTCAGTTGAAAGTGGATATTTATGTCCAGCTTGGGCTGCCAGGGTGGGCTTAGTTTTTTTGTGGTTGATATTTGCGTATCTACATGACAACAAACCGTATGTGGCTACAGTCACAAGTATACGAAGGAGCTCATTCTTACAACTGAGAATTCATCTTATGTGATGAGCAGGACCTTTGCCCGAGTATCACAACATAACTGTATTCTTTTGGTAGTAGAGACAATCAGTTACTGGATAAGAATATTATATTGCGGAGTATTTGTTAATCGCAATAGGCTAGACAGTAATTTGTCTTCAGGGTGTCGTCTCCCTAATTCAGATTACTGAATGATTTATTTGGCCGTAATTGATTATGTTGTCCTCCCTCGCGAGCAACAGAGATCAGAGAATAGCAGTACCTATCACTTTGTGCTACCGATCACCTTGCATTAGTTCTTTAAATGAAACACTGACCATTTAGATGCTATCTTGTGGTAGGTAATATATATGGGAAATTATATTAGCAACAAAAACATAATCAGCTGTTTATTACCGTAGTATTGACTATATGTGATTTTTCGTGAATGCAGACACAGTTGATGATGGAATACATGTCGTCCCTCCAGGAAGAGGTATGCTTGTACTTGATTTCTCTACATAAAAAGCTCTCAAGGTACATCATATAATTTAGGTGGTGTTTAAGATTGTAATTTTTTTCTGTTAAGTACTCGCGAAACTGCTAAAAAACAATTAGTACTACACAAAATAGTGCTTGGATTTGCTTGTTTTGTTGAACATGAGAAAAAGTCAATCAAAATCAACAATAAGGTTGTAGCTTCTTACCTCCCAACCCGCTTATCAGAAATTGTTCCAAAAATAAGTAGAAGCATTTTGGGTGTAATATTAACTGTTTTTGCTGAAAAATTAAGCAATCCCAAACACCCTCTTTGTATACCTTGAGCTTCTTACTAAAATGCAACGTCTAACTCTTGGTCGTTTGTTAATTCCTGATTTGGGGTTTATCGTTCCTGAATCTGCTAGTACCTGCGATTTACTATTAAACTACTATTGCTATAAATTTATGCTCCAAAAGGTTTTGCCCAATGGAAACTAGATGCAGAAAAAATTCGTATATGCTGTTCTATAAGAGCTGCTATCCTTAAAGGCGTAGATGGCACTGCAATGAGCACATAGGCTATATTAGTGTACATTGATAACTTTTTACAATTACTTTTATATGTTAACTCCCATTGGCAAATGGTTCAAACCATGGGTTACCTGCATAGCCACGGGGGCAGCACTTTGTAGCTTACTGCATTGCTGTGTTGGATAAAAAACATTAGAGCATCATGTAAGGTATGATAAAATAGAAAAGTTTTGGAAAGGATTGACCAAAATCACGGTGATAACAAGACTGTTGATGAGATATGTAGAGGTTAATTCATCTGGTTAATTGCAAGGTCGTTAAGATGAGATACACTTTCGTGGTACCTGTGTGCACCAAAGACCATATTCTCCCTTCATCCTGTTGAGAAGCATAGCAATATTAATAAACTTGAACGAGCATAAAACGAGTCTAACAATCTTGCTTTATATAATTATATTTTTGGTTAAACAGGAGAAGAAGTTAACCGCAGATAAGGAAGAACTGGAAAAGCAACATGTATGTTTTTACTCGGTCTTTAATAGACTAATATCATGTTCTATTTAACAGGGATTTTGGGATAGCTTATCTGCTTATTTTCAAGCACATTAGCAGTCTGAGAAATTTTAACATCATTTAAGATCTCGTAAACATAATAAAAGCAGATTACTTTCTGGATCTTGCTTTTGTTTTCTAAACTCATTTTGGTGGTTCACTTGCAAAGTTCCTTTCTATCTAGCTTCTGTAATTTCTGATTAGTCTCTGTGAAAATATTGCAAACATATTTCATTCAAGCCACCTTCAAAACTGAAACTGAAGTCTATCTAAAAGCTAAATCCTACCACTTACCATCTGCGATATCATTTAAAATCTTAAGAAACATAGAAAATCTAGCATTATTCTTTAGATCTTGCTTTCGTGTACATATCTATATGCTCTTCTGGTTGTTCATTTTTAAGTTTCCTTTACAAGTACTGCCCAAACTAGCTAAGAACTTTAGATCTAAGCTTTTTGTGCATAAGTATATAGTTCAAAACTGAAGCTACAATGAAACAATACTCAAGTACAAAGCTGAGTTAGATGTATGTACTTACAGGTCGCATCAGCAAAACAGCTACAAAATGATGATGGTGGTGGAGGTCTCAACAACCTTGCAACTAACCAGACAAATTCACCCCAACATCTTGTTACTCTCCCTCTTTTCAATGGCTAGATCTGCTCCAGACCAACACATTTCTACCTTAAAACAAGAAGCCGAAGCTAGCTACAAAGCAAGCAGCCAATAAATTAAACCAGTGCAAGATGATCTATTGGTTTTTTTTTGCTGATTCTTATCAGCTGCTTGAGCTACTACACTAACTTTGTTATTCTATAACTATCAGTTCATTATATGTAATAATATTCAATAAAGATTTGCTATTTTTTTGTATATGAAGATATCTGCCTTTATGTTTTATGCAGATGATATCCTCATGTGTTTGTGTGTGTCTGGTGAAATGAAGGGTTATTTATGCTAATGGGTGACAATTTTATACTAATAGAAATGTATAAATGTTACTTTCTTTTTTGTTACAGGATAAAGCCTCTTGATAAATATGCATATAGAAATAGAGAAATGTTAGGCTGGACACAGTCCCGATCGAGCATGACCCTGTCATATCAGCTTTTTTCTCTCCGATAATCAGACATGATCAAATTGTCACAGTCGGTGACCAAGTAAAAAAAAAAAAAAAAAGAAAACTCGACCCATGTTTCCAAAAATCATCCGACGACCATAGGTCGACCCATGCCCTTAACCGATCGAGTGTGGTTAGCCTTATTGTCAGCCAAGAGTCTAAGCATATATACTAGTTAGAAATTACCTGCATGTTTGGTTCCCAGCCTCAGATGAACCGCCCATCTCGTAAATATGATTTAAATTTCTCGACTAACCGAACCACCTATGTTAGATCAAAGGATTGTGTCAACACAAATTTCTTGAGTACGTTGTCATTGAATTTTGAAACGAATTTAATTACAAGAATTTTATACTTTTATAAAATGTGAAAAGCGTATAAATGGTCTCGACGTCGACGACAACTTATGTTAGTAAATATAATTAATTTATACTGATAAAAAGTATGTACTTGTTTTCACGTGAAAGGTAGTCAAATTGCACATTTCTTCATGTCGAAGGTCTTCACATGCTAGTTGGGCACAAGATCCAGTAGAAATTGAACACAACATCATAAGTGCACTAGTTACCACACCCCTTTCTATGGTACATTTGTACTACGTCGATACAAGCACACAACAACTGCATATCCATCCACCGTCCAACTTTTAAGAGCATTAAATATCGTGATGTTGTCTCACTGGTGGAAAAAGTGCTGCTATATCAACACTTTTTTTCATACACCAGAATTTACCATAACATCAAACATCCCCTCTCTCTTATAACACGAGTTTCTCGTGTTGTCATGCATTCTTGGACCTCATATATATATATATATATATATATATATATATATATATATATATATATATATATATATACTCATATATATATATATATATATATATATACACTATATATATATACTACCTCCGTCCCTAAATAAATGTCCACTATTGACTTTCAAAGTCTTCTTTTATTAACTTTGACCTTAAATAATTTTATTTGTGTTATGTAATACTTGATGCAAAATATATGAATAGATTGAGTTTGAAATGTATTTTCATTAGTATAATTTTCATCAAGTATTACATAACACAAATAAAATTATTTAAGGTCAAAGTTAAGAAAAGAAGACTTTGAAAGTCAATAGTGGACATTTATTTAGGGACGGAGGGAGTACTTGTTTTTAATTATTTAAAGGGATAATTCTCTAAAAAAGTACTATAGTTGTCAAAAATAACAGTTCTGCGTAGCGAACTAAAAAAATTCTCTTATGAACACTAATATTGACATTTTTGTATTTCTTTAAGTATTATGACCATTTTACCCTTTCAAATTACATAAATGGTCCCTGTGGGTTTGCGAAAATTGCATCCATCGTCCCTAGGCTAAATTACATAAATAGTCGTTGTCGTTTGATTCCGTTACTTTTCTGACTTCTGTTCTTTTTGGCGTGAGTTTCACTTTGAGTCCATATTTTCTAACCACCACACGAGACGTTGATATTAAACTTTCCTACGACATTGAAATTAGACTTTTACGAATAATAATACGAGTATTTCGCGAAAACTAAAACACTTTGTCTTTTGAAAACTCATTTAATTTACGAGACGTATTCTGAGATAGCTATATACTCATTAGGCTGTGCTGATCCCGTACCGTTGTGCATGTACCCTTGATAGCGTTGTGCTTTATTACTTGATGTCAGTTGTGGTATTTTGCGTTGCTGCATACTAAGGTAAGTTATCGTAGCCCCACTTTTTAATATGTTTTACCTTGGGGTGGAAATGATACTCAAACGTTTTCTAAATGCTATTATGATGTGATCTATTGTTTACATGATTTTGGACAATATGTGCATTTTGATTGCAATATGTGCCTTATTGAGTGAATTCAATTTGTGTGACTTGGCTTGAACGTGCGAAACTCTTTAGTGATGCATTGATCGTATAACTTTTCGGAAGTGGCACCCAGTATAACTTTTGGGAAGTGGCACCCAGTATAATGTTTGGGAAGTAGCACCCAGTATATGTGGATCTTTCATGAATGTTTCTTGCATGAGGTTCAGTTGTTGCAAGCTTATGGTTCATTAAGTGCTTACATATTGATATCTTGCTCACTATTGTCCTACGGTATATTATTCACAGCTTCGTGGTTTAACTTTCAAACCTACGAGCTCGCCAACATTATGTTGACGTTTTCTAGTACCATTTTTAGGTGATCATTATTAAGGTATTCGAAGGCACGTTTATTGGAGTCAGACTATTTGATACTTTGCTACCTTGTTTTCGAGACGATAAGATTTCAAAAGAGACATGTTTCACTTTCAAATTTCTAGTCGAGGAATGTTTTGTAAACTGTTGTTGCAACAATTATAAGGTATAAATCTATGATGTTATGCAATGTGCATATCTCAGTTACACCTCGTGTTTCCGCCTCTGACTGGGTGTGACAGTAATCATAAATTACGCACCTTGTTGCAAAACCAACAAACACGAACTTTGTAGATCATTAGCAATACAACCAACTTCTTACCAATAGTGTAATCATGCCATTAGATAGTCCACACTAACACTATATTAACTCTAACAACTGCTAGGCTCTAGTTACTTTCACGTAAGAAATATATCCACAAAATCAAATCAAGAAAACCAAAACCCTAGGCTGGGTTTGGTTCGTCAAGATGTTGCTTATAAACACCGGTTAATGCCAATCCAAAAGTTGAGAAATTTGAGTCGACCGTATAAAGGACGTATGTACTCATACATTCAGCTTACCAACGATTGAGTGATTAAGTTAAACTTAAACTAAGATTTAGTTTTTTATTTTTAATTTTTTTTTTTTTATCTTTTCCATGTCAATAAAGTGTACAAAATATATATGACGTTCTTTCCGGTTAACTTCCATTAGTGTTGCCAAAAGCATGATGCACTTGATGTTCCTTGTTTTGATCAGAATCCGTTCATCTGTCATGCATATGTAACATGTATGATGTAAAGTGTTTGGTAGAGTACAAATCAAACATAAATCTTAATTTGACCATATTAGCTAATAGCTATAGGTAACATATATAGTTTATTCTATACTAGCAGGGTACCCGCGCGATGCGACGGCGGATACCTTGAAATAAAAAATTTCAATAAACCATACTTTATAATCTAAAACGTTTTATGTGACGATAAATTTGCGGATGCCAAAAGTTTCATGTCTCATATTTCAACTCTTTAGAATATTATAGTAGGGTACCCGCGCGTTGCGATGGCAGGTATCAAGTAATAAAATTTTCGGCAAAAAATGTTTTCAATTTTATGTTTTCTTTTACAATAACTTTACCAATAGAGAAAACATAATGAGTTTGAGTAACTTTAAAAAAAGTGATGGATAATATCAAACTAATTCATATAAAAACAATTGAAAGTGGCAAGATTTTGCGTTGCGGTAGTCAATAATGTTATGGGGTTATAGTCAAATTAGTTGATAGTGGTCCGTAGTCACAAGTAAGTAGAAACACTTTTTTTATGAAATATATATATATATATTTTTGAACATGTTTGTATCATTAGATAAAAGATATAAATAAAAAAGTACTTATAATATATACATCTTTATATTTATGAAAAGGGGTTATTGCATATATACCCACTAAAACTTGTATATTTGCATATATACCCAAATCATGCTTAAATTGCATTGTACATCATGCATTAAAAACTTGCATTATAGGAAAATATGCAAGTTTTTAAGTTTTAATGGGTATATATGCACTTCCCACTTATGAAAAAATGTTTGAATCATTAATATTGTTTATAACACTTATCCCACATAAATAGAAGATATAAATAAAAGAATGCTTAGAATGTAAAGAAAACTTACATGTTTAAGCAATCATTTAGAGTTATCCATGAAAAGTATAATAATTAATATACGAATATATTAATCATTGAATTAGCACTTAGCACTTTGCACATTTGCATCATTTGTCTTAAACAAATTGTCCTGACTTTTACAAAAAACCGTTTTTTACTTTTGTGGTTAACTTTATTTAAAATAATTCAAAATTTATTTAGATTGGTTCTCGAAACACTCTTACGATATAATAATAGTTTTGGAACATTTTAGTTTTGCATGCATTTTAAAATCATATTCATTTATATACGCATTTTTGCATTAAAACTAAACTAATTCAAAAAGAAATAATAAATGAAGCATTAAAATGTTGTGAAAGATAAATTAGTAAAAGCTATTTATTGTGTACATTATGCATTAAAATTTGTAATGTTTAAAAAACACATTAATGACATCTTAAAAAAATTTAGGAGAGAGGGTCATCCCTCTATTATAAGTAGTACTAGCAGGGTACCCGCGCGTTGCGGCTGCGGGTACCCTGAAATAAAATTTTCCGGTAATCATGTATTTTAGTTTATTATGTTCTTTTTGACAATAAATTTACGGATATCAAGAATTTCGTTTAGCCCGTGCCCGTTGGCCCGTGCCTATTTGGCCCATGCCCGTTCGGGCTCGAGCCCGTTTGGCCCGCACCAATTCGGGCTTAAGCCCATTTTGCCCGTTGACCGTTGACCGTTCGGGCTTGAATATCTGTATAATGTGCTTTATTATTTGTATTAGTGACATTTAATGCAGGGTTCCCGCGCGTTGCGGCGGCGGATACACTGAAATAAATTTTTTCGGTGAATCATGTATTTTAGTTTATTATGTTCTTTTTGATAATAAATTTACGGATTTCAAGAATTTCGTTTAGCTCGTGCCCGTTCGGGCTCGAGCCCCGTTTGGCCCGTGCCCACTCGGGCTCGACCCCGTTTGGCCCGTGCCCGTTTGGATCGTACCCGTTCAGGGTCGGGCCCATTTGGACCGTTGCCCGTTCGGGCTCGAATATTTGTATAATGTTCTTTATTATTTATATTAGCGACATTTTAATGCAGGAATTATGTTTAAGTTGGTTGTAAAATATGCTTGATAATTTGTATTTTTTGTGTAAGTGGTGTTTTAATAACTGCATTAACTGTATTTATTGACCAGTTAATTAATTAACTACATTAAATGTCTTGACCACATTAATAGTGCTTTGTATTTTGTATATTAAGCTTTAAGACTTGTAAGTCTTAAAATTAAGATTGATGAGACAGATCATTAATAGTGCATTATGTATTGTACAATAGGCTTTGTATTTTGTAAGTCTTAATTTTAAGATCATAAGGAGAGAGATTCATTCCTCTATTATAAGTAGTATAGATAGATATGTGTAATATGTATAAAATCAAGTAAATTATCACTTGTGAATTTACATCTTTGCATCATTTGTCTTAAAAAAATTGTCCCGACTTTTACAAAAAACCGTTTTTTACTTTTGTAGTTAATTTATTTAAAATAATTCAAAATTTATTTATATTGGTTCTCGAAACACTCTTACGATATAATAATAGTTTTGGAACTTTGTAGTTTTTCTTGCAATTTAAAATCATATTCATTTATATGTGCATTTTTGCATTAAAACTAAACTAATTCAAAAAGAAATAATTAATGAAGCATTAAAATGTTGTGGAAGATAAATTAGTAAACGCTATTTATTGTTTACATTATGCATTAAAATTTGTAATGTTTAAAAAACACATTAATGACATCTTAAAAAAATTTAGAAGAGATGGTCATCCCTCCATTATAAGTAGTATAGATATGTGTAATATGTAAAAAATCAAATAAATTATCACTTGTGAATTTACATATTTGCATCATTTGTCTTAAACAAATTGTCCCGACTTTTACAAAAAACCGTTTTTTACTTTTGTGGTTAATTTTATTTAAAATAATTCAAAATTTATTTAGATTGGTTCTCGAAACACTCTTACGATATAGTAATAGTTTTGAAACTTTGTAGTTTTGCATGCATTTTAAAATCATATTCATTTATATGTGCATTTTTGCATTAAAACTAAACTAATTCAAAAATAAATAATAAATGAAGCATTAAAATGCTGTGGAAGATAAATTAGTAAAAGCTATTTATTGTGTACATTATGCATTAAAATTTGTAATGCTTAAAAAACATATTAATGACATCTTAAAAAAATTTAAAAGAGAGGGTCATTCCTCCATTATAAGTAGTATAGATTCTACATGAACATAAATTATGTAACAGCCTGGAATACGTGCTGTTTGTACGTATTCATTTTTGGTGCTTGTCAATTCCACAGTTTGCATCAAATTTTCACACATATATGGGCTCCTCCAATTATTATTCTCTTTTTCCTAGTAATAAAACATTGGTGTTTATAATACTGCAAGTATATTTATCATCATACAAATACTTCGTCTTGGTGGCCGAGTCTTATGCCTTAAAGTAAAATGCTTTAAACAAAATTTGTACGTTTGGGCTCGAGCTCAATGCTCATTTAGCTATTAAGGTTTTATTTTGTCTTATAAATACTCTTTGTAATATTTTAGTTCATCATTCAATCAAGTTTAATATCAATAATTCTCTAGTTCTTTTCTTCAATTTCTTAAGGAGCTCGCACACGTTTGAAGTGGTGCTTTATCCCGATACAACCCCTAACAGGGTCGTATCAATTGGTGCTTTCATTGAGAGTTCTCATTGCGAGGGCTACCAAATTAGGGTTCCAATTAAAATTAAAAAAAAAAAACTACTGTTCATCGATCACTATTCACAGTGCACTGTTCATCGCACTGTTCATCGGGACTGTTCAGTGTACTATTCATCGGTACTGTTCACATGTACTATTCATCAATACTGTTCACTTTTCACGAGTTATTGTTTTTCGAGTTACTATTCATGGCATCGGGTAGCGACGATCGAGACGCACTATCTAAGCTCTTGCAAATGGGTATGGTGGCCGAATATCAGAATGAGTTTGAGATACTTATAAATAGAATAACGGGGATCTCTGAAAACTTACTTAAATCGTTTTATATCTCTGGGCTTAAACTGCTTCTACAATGTGCACTCTTAAGGTTAGCGCCTACAACTTTAGAAAAAGCATGTTCCATAGCCCGTATAATGGAGGCTCGTTTTGAGATAATTGAAGGGAAAAAGCTGAACATTGAAGAGAAAATAGATATCGTTCTATCATGGCCAAGTGAAGAAGTTCCATATGTGATTAAAGAGTCCTTAGATGCTAATGAAGATACTGGTGTTGTTGAGGTTAGTAGCGCTATAAACGATGTTTTTGATATTTGTGAGAGTAATGTGGAAAGCATGGAAGTTCATAGTGAGTTTAGCGAATTTTCAGAAAATAAAGAAAGTGTGGAAGATGTTGTTGTGGGTGGTGGTGAAGCGTGTAGGGTTGACGAAGATGAGTCGAATATAGTGATATCGCTACTTAAGGATGGAGGGTGGTATATCTGATGATAGTATATATGAAATAAATTTGGGTTTAATCAAGGAGTTTGTGATTAAGATGTTGGAGGGTAGAGAAGTTTCCGGAGAGAGCTTGGTCTTTTGTTTGAAGTGGGTATATCGCGAGAAGAGTCGTAGGGCAGCAAGAGATGGAAGAAGGGTGTTGTGTTATGTGAAGAAGAAAACAATGGAGGCTGCAATTCAAAGAAGATCATGGAATCCCGGAATTAAGAAAACTTTTGAAGACAACACCTTGAGGGCAAGGTGATTTTGAAGGAGTGAGGAATGATACGCCTGGGCTCGAGCCCAAGGCTCATTTAGCTATTAGGATTTTATCTTGTGTTATAAATACTCTTTGTAATATTTTAGTTCATCATTCAATCAAGTTTAAGATAAACAATTATCTAGTTCTTCTCTTCAATTTTTTAAGGAGCTCGCACACGCTTGAAGTAATGTTTTATCCCGATACAACCCCTAACAGGGTCGTATCAAAATTTATCGACCTCAAAATTATCTTATCCATGGCCGTACATTCTAAAGAAAAGACCAAAAGGATAGAACTTTGCTAGTCATTATTAAAACGTTCGATCATGCATGCATAACCGTTTTCTTTCACAATAATGCAGTCATGATCATTTAAACAGGTCACGTTAAGTTAAGTTACATAAACTCGTCGATGATTCAGGAGCTACTCATCAAAAGCTAAGTTACATAAACTTGTCGAATAAATTTCCTCGATCACTATCAAAGTGGTCATTTTCGGTGTAGATTGGCGGGAACACCCTGACCTCGGGTGCCTTTTGGCACCAGTCATTGTCCACCCCACAAGGAATAACTCCGGCAACTCTCCTGGCCTAGTGGGGCACCAACTGGAGTGAGCACGAGCCAAGGCACGGACCCCTGAGCTCTTATTCCACAAAGTCTCTCCAGCGTGTCCATAGGTTTTGCGGAGGTGGGTACCTATATGAAGCAAATGCCAAAAATAAGACTTGAACTTGGGTCTAATGACTCAAGCACAAATGCTTTAACCATTGAACTAATACTTCATTCGTTCAAAGTGGTCATTTTCCTACCTACACTTTTTGCTTAATCATCAACAAAGGACAATTATTTAGTCATTTCATACCTACACTTTTTGCTCAATCAAACAACAAAACATATTCAGTAATTTTCAAACCTACACTTTTATCACTTGCTAATATAAAAACAAATGAGTGGTCATACACTCATCCTCACCCAAACACAGATAACGTTCCATGTCATCCATTTTAAAGCTGACTCATCTCCAACACTTCATTCAGTCATTCTTAGTTGCAATGTTTTCAAACCCGGTTGATCCGGCCGCTTCAACCGGTCGGATCGGTGCCGGTAAAAAAATAAGTCAATCTGGATTTTGAAACCCGGCCGGGTTTGGCTTTTTATAAATTTCTTTTATAAAAACCGGATTAATCCGGCGGTCGAACCGGTTGACCCAGTCGGAAAAAAATAATATATAATTTTAAATGAAAAATCGGACTGACCTGACGGTCAAACCGGTGTCCGATAACTTGACCGGATCGATTAAAAACCCGGTTTTTAAAACTTTAATTATTTTTAAAGCTAATAAATACCAACAATTTCATTAATTAGTTTTTGCTATTCATTTTGGCTATTAAAATTACATGTGTAAGTAATTAGTTTCTCGGTTTTCCGATAAATAATCAAAATCTTTAGTGTATCATGTCTTATAAGTTGCATTTAAATGATGTATAGTTTTGCTGATGTGTAAGTGAAAAAAAAAACAAAAAAAAAACAAACCATTGGTTCTTATTCTTTTTACTTTAGCTTTGTTTCTTTAAAATACCCTTTAAAAAAATGTCAAAACTTATTATGTCTACCAGCCTCAAATTATGTTTATTTTTTTGGGATAATCTCACATTATTTACTACTAAAAGCAAATATGGTAGTATAATCGAATTTACCATGTATCGTTGTTCTAAGTTGTTAATGAAAATTGTAAAAGTTTTATTTAACTAATTAGTTAAGAGCAAACTATTTTTATATAACAATACGAAACAATAATACTTATGTTTTCCATAATTTTTTTTCTGAAAAGACAGTTATTTAAAACTCGCGAAAAGTATTTTTCTAATATTTTCTCGTCTCAAAATAAATGTACACTCTTGAAATGCTTAAAATTTTTTTTTTTTTTTAAATCCTTCTAAACATACTCTTCATCAATTAAACATCATTTTTACTCACTAAAACTATTGAATCCATTAAGATACGAAATGGACGTCTATTTTAGCATCTTAAAATATAAGTGCCAACACTTATTTTAGAACACTTATTTAAAAACAAAAATGTTGTACAAAATTTAATTAATAAAATAAACAAAATCTGTCACCATCTTGTTTTGTAGCATTTTTGGCCTTTTGTTTTCCTGAATAATAATAATAAAATAAAAAATAAAAAATTCAATTACCAGAACATACATAAATTTTCATCATCATCTCCTTGGCCAATTTTGTATATAAATCCACAAACTTATCCAACAACAAATTTCATCATTTCTTTCCCAAGGCTTTTTCAAATTTCACATAAATTTTGGTCAAAACACACATCACAAAAACACATCCGTTTCATATCAAATTCCCAAACTTGATCATCAAAATTCATTCATTTTCACATAGTTTAACAATCAAAAAGCCAAATTTCACCATCAAATTTACATAATCTCATCAATAAAAAAAAAAAAAAAAATAGCAAAAATCATGGTTCAAGATCCAACAAGAATGAACCATCAAACAAGAGTCATTCAAGACCTCTCATCATTACTCCTAACCATCCTACGTCACCCTGATGACAACATGACGTCATCATCATCATCATTATCACACCAAAAGATAGCTAACGGTGGGTTATTGTGGTTAATGATGGGAGTCTCGTTAGCCCTAATGGTTTGTGGTTCGTTAAGTTTCTTTATCGGGTTCTTGTTAATGCCATGGGTTTTTTTCTTGGTGGTTTTGTTTTATATTTTCGGGATTGTTTCGAGTTTTGTTGTTGTCTTTCGGGCGGTTTTTGGTCATGCGTTCGCTTCCAAAAAAGGTGACCCTGGTACGTACGTAATAGCATGCATGCATGGCTAGCGTTATATGTCTAAACATATGTATGATGGTGTTTTGGTATTGTGTATCTGAAATATAATAAGCACTTTTTATTGTCTAGCTGAGAAGTGCTTATTTTCGACATAAAATAGGCCCAAGTTGTTTTTCCGCTATAAAGTGCTTATATTTTTAAAAAGGTTATTCCAGACACCCTGTAGAAGCATTAGCACATTTTAATAGTATAAGCAATCTGATATATCCCTAAATTGATCAACATCAGAGATATTGTGTTTTAGGGGTTGTCTTGGAGTGGTTGTAATTCGCAAAAGGTCAAAAATATAAAGCAATTCCAAATTGACATTTTGAGTGTTTCGGCAAGGGATACTTATGTGTATATCATGTTGACGTTATGATTAGAAATGGACCTAGCTAGGAGTCCTGTTTGGGAAATTAGTAAGATGTTCTTGCTTATGAAATATGGTTGTTGAAGATGTTAGACTTAATGTTATAGAAATAGAACTAAATGTTGTTTAGTATAGTTTATTATAGTATGTATTATGAAAGAAAAGCCTGTAAACGTACTTCGAATATGGGCTGGGTCATATGGGTCGTTTAGGATACAACGGTTAGAAGTTAAGTGTCGTTTACTTTTTAGGAATCGGTATAACTCTCAAAATAGGTACCGATTCATCATGTATATAGAGTCAAAGGTCTGTGAACAATGTAATCAATCTCTTATCAATTCAATACACATTGTTAGTATAATCATTGCTTTACTGCAAGTTCATACATTACATTCTGTTATTAACCCACTGTCCGAAACACCCAGTTTGTTTTCATTCGAAATCAAAACACCACACCATGTCGAATTACAGAAACATGTTGGAAAGGAATTGGCTTCATTAAGACCCTGTGCAACAGAAGAAGTGTCGATGCTAAATTGATAATTAGATTGTAGTACATAGTTATAGATATGTTTAGTCAACATGCAGATTTAATGGAAAGGTCATTTGGTATACAAGATTATCTCCATGTATTGTATTCGTTTCCATTAACGCAATGGGAAGAATTATAATTTATAGCATTGTAGTCAATGTTTTATGTCTACCTAGAGGCGAATCCATAAACTTTTCAAACCTGGTCTGAAAATGCATGCTACGTTTAACAAAAACGACCTAGATCTTTATTAAAGGTCTCAATCTGCTTCAGTTAACGAATTCCTGAATCCCGACAGAAGATTGCTTTTATTCTGCTTCCGAACTTTGTATTCATGCCATATATGCGTCAATACATGGATTGTATTGTTTCGGCACTACATCTTAGAGTTGGGTACGTTAGTTTGCAGATGTATGTATCTTTTTTTTAAAGAACTTGTAATGTGGGTCATTTTTTTCCGGAGTCAAAGGTTTGGCCCTAGATTCCATTGTCATTTTTCTTTCTCAATTACTCCCTCCGTCCCAAATTATAAGTCCATTTTTGACTTTTCAAAGTCTTTTTCTTCTGACTTTGACCTTAATTATTTTTTTTCGTGTTATATAATACTTGATGAAAAGTATATAAATGAAAATGCATTTAAATCACATATCCATTTATATACTAGTATTTTATAACAAGTATTATATAACGCTAAAAGAAATAATTAAAGTCAAAGTTGGTATAAAATAACTTTGAAAAAGTCAAAATGGACTTATAATTTGGGACGGAGGGAGTATTATCTTAAGAGTCGAGAGTTGGAAGCCTGTTTTGAATTTTCGATGAATATATACAATCTTGGTTTCGATTGCTTTTCTTTTTCCTCACGGGGCCATTGATGTTGCACCTTTCTTGTCCATTAGTTTTGCACTTTTGCGTGTATACACTTAGAAAGTGACTCTTGTCGGGACCAGAATCTGCATGTAGTACATGAATAACTCTCTTGTTATACGTCTCGCATATAACATTTCTTGTACACTTGTTAGTTTATTTGATTAGCATATAAGCGTATGTTAGTTTATGTCTGTATTCCTTGCATGTTAAAAGCGATTGAATTGTTAACTAATCCGTTGCATTTTTATGTGTTGCAGCCTGGAAACTTTTGTGAAGAATAATGGCTATAGACCATGGAATTACACGCAAATTGTGCTGTATGCGCGTCTCTTTCAAACATGTGCTACTTTGGCTGCATAAAGGGGCGTTGAGGGCTGACTTGTGAGAATGTTAGTTCCAACTCTATGAATGGAGCATAACAGGACCTATGTTGATTTGTGGTAATGCCGAGTAGCTTTTTGGTCCCTGTAGATATGTCTTGTGTGTAACTCCTTCGTTTTTTATCTTTGTCTGTGTTTTCTGATTTATTTTGTATAGAACAGGTTCAGTAACAAATTTGTAGGTAAAATAATGGCTATATGTTTTCCATCTCTTGTATAAAAGCAGGTTTTGAGATTTTAATATTCAATCAAGGTTTTCATTTGTATATCTGTACCCTCCTCTACTATAAAGTTCAGTAGGGCAAGGCTCGAGAACGGTTATTGGGCTTCATCCGAGCCCATCATACATTTTGGACTTGTAATAATGCAAAGTTAGGCTGTTGGACGTGTAGTTTGCCTTCAGGCTTTATTATTTTGTTGATTCACATCTGTATCATGTCTCCAGCATAATCCTATGAGATTATATATTGTAATGATCGTTTGGTTTAATGGTCAAGTCACAATTATAACTCTAATATGGCATTTAGTTTAGATTTTCTTGCCGAAAAAACATCCTATGAAAATGGAATATCGGAATGGATATTACGCACTCGGATCGGATGATACACACCATAAATAATTGTTACCTAATAAGGTCTATTAGCCCAGCCCACTTGTTTTGGCCCGTTTAATAGTTAGGGTTTGTATTAGTCTTTCTATTTAATGTATTGTAATCTTTATAATTAGTTTAATCTAATAATACTGCTTTTCAGTATTAAACGGGCCTAAATAGGTGGGTCGGGTCAATAGGCCTTATTAGCTAACAATAATATCATCATAGCTACATACCCCAATGACATCATATATGCCAGACTAACAAGTCACCTAACCAACCACCATTTGGTGAATCGTTTTTACATATAGTTCAAAAAGATGAGTCCACAACTGTGTGCTCACCAAACAAATACACAAGAAAGAGATAGTCCCCTTCAGAAGGATCGTATCTATCATATTACAAAAGAATCAATACAATGAACCATCACTACAACACTCAAACACTATAAAACAACCTATCCAATGATCAAGATGATCAACACTATACCAGACTATCAATACCAAAACTTGAGAGCTAAAACTGACTTGTAAATGAGAGAATGAGAAGTTAATCTGCAACCCTAGATCCGGATGAGTATACACAAGCCCATGTTTCCTTTAGAACCCTGTAAAACACACAACTTGACATGTTAAGAATAAAAGTGTTAGAAGTATTAATTATAACACAATTAGTCCCTGTAGTTATAGTCAAGTATGAGTTTGACTTAGTCAACCAAAGTCAACGTTCTGAAACACAAAGGAAAAAATCTTTTTTCCACAAAATGTGTTGTACAAAACAAGAAACACAAAAATGGTGTTCAAATTAATGTTTCTCATCAAATTCTCTATAAAACAAAAAATTTGCATTGCTTACTTTAACAAGTGAAACTACAAAACACACTTTTTTTTCTTTCCTTGTTTCCCTTGTAACCCTTTTGTTTTCTTGAGATAGAAAACAATAACATATGAACGCGTTTTTTAGTTTTTTATGTTTTGTGTATAATTATATCTTCTATATTTTTTATTATGTTTTTTTCACAAATCTAGAAAGAAAAATAAAGAAAATTTTCTTTAAGCCTAGAGATAATGGTCACCATTACTCACCTTTCATCTCAACGCCAACTCACCATTTACTTCCTCTCACTTTGTCTCAACTTTCCCCCGTAAGGGTTACTAATACCCTCACAATTAATTAAAATATTAATTTTACACAAAAATACCCCACACACTCAAATAAACAATAATATAAAAACATCCATGAGGCCATAAATGCACATGAACCGAGTGGTTAGGAAGGTCACCACTTCTTTCCTCTTTTTCTCTTCGTGACGCGTGACACAAGACAAGTAATGAGGGTGGCTCATGAGTTGGGTGGTGAAAGGTGTGGCCTCAGCCCGTTACCTCCAGCCTAACTAAAAATGTCTCTTTTTTACCAACAAAGTATGCAAAATTTGTCAATAGCATGTCACATTGCCATTAGCACCTATTTAAACTTATCATTCATGTGTTACATTCTATCAATAAACGATGTTTGTACTTCATTGAAATGTACGCTATTTTTTTTTTACCAATGTGCAAGATAGTGCTACAACTCATGTTATTAGTGTTGCCAAAAAAATTTCAGGCGTTGAATAATAACTGTATTAATGTAAATTGCGTTTCGTTTGTGCTGAATAATAACTGTATTAATGTCGGGTCGGCTGAACCTACAACCTCAGGTTATAAAGTAGTGCGTGTTTCATCGATTTGGATTTATCATAAAAATAAATTTATTTAATTTAGTCATATGAAATCTACTCCCGCCGTCACGCACGAGCCAAAATTACTTGTTACAGAGTAAAATCTAAGTGATAAAAAATTAACTTCAATGAACGCATTAAAAGTTGGATTAATATACAAAGTAGTTACTAAAATTTGAAAAAGTAAAAAAAAAAAAAAAAAAATAAATAAATAAAATAATCACTTAACTTATTAAAGTTTTAAAATTGTCATTTAGGGTAATGAACTTATAAGAAGCATACACTTCTATAATTTCAGCATTAATCGAATAACTTGAATGCATATTTTTTGATAAGTTAAGTAACATAAAGGTCGTGCTTTTATAAGTTCATTGATGTTTACGTATATTCAAAATGTAATGTTTCATATGTTTTGTACCTAAGTGAGCATTTCGAAACTTTAATAATCTAGACGAATTTTTTTACAAAATTTAATACTACGTACTAACTTCTTTACATATTAACCTTTAAAAGTTTATTCCATGTTTACCGGGGATTTTGAAAAAGGTTCTAAAATAATTTATACAAACTACATTCTTACTTTAAAAACAATTTTTCCTCCCTACTTGTGTCCCTCCATCAACACAACAAAAAACCCAGTGCTTCTTATTGAAGTTAGTTGAACATGAAATCCATCATCAGATCTTGACCCTCTATTCCTTTTACTCGGGATCAATGACATGTAACTATGTAAGGCTAAGATCACATCTTCAACAAACACAAATATCCTCTAACAAACACAAGTATCCATTGTGTGTGACCGACTAGCGCCTAGGCGTCGCCTAAGCGGCCCGCCTAGACCGTGTTTTACAACACTGGGAGCAGTAAAAGCCGAACACGTGTAACTCGTGACCAAGCTTTTTTTAGTCGAGTTATAGGTCCAAATTGGTAAACCTCAAAAAAGACGTCTTCGTTTTGCATACTAGTTCTCTGACATTCCATCTATTTAATTTTCGTTTCATAAAATGTATCCTGCTCTATATCTCTATTTTTATTATTGTAGCTAATGAGTGTCGCAACCCGTTGTTTTATCCCTTTTCACCATCATTTATAATGAAATATTATTTAGTTTTAAAAAATGAAAAAGAAAAAAAGTAGGGATAAGACCCTTTTTTGCTCGAGCCATAAGAGGGAGAGGAGTATTTTGATGTGTGAGTGATACAAATGAGTTGATGAAATGACAAACCGGCTAAGAATAGTTTGAGCAACGGTATCTAACACTTTAAAGAAAAAATGCAAAAGCAACCGACTAAAATTTACACGTCATCGATCTGTGTAATTGCCGACAAAAACAGAGTTTTTTTAAATGACCATTGTGTTTTTAAAAAGTATTTAAGAAAATGAGTACATCTAAAACTATCGAACATAAAAAGCAATTTCTAAAAAGCTCTTGCATAAAAACATTTTTATGAAGCCATTTTCCAATCTTCACCTTTGCGGGAGTGTTTTTTACACACGAAACATATGCGGGAGTTTTTTTTTAATAGTTTTAAATTTTTTGAAAAATGTATGCACTAACAACAAACTTAAATAACAAACGTCAAGAGAGCTTATCTCAAATCAAGTGGATAAAATAGTAGATATAAAAGATCTATACAAAGTGGGACAATTTTACAAACCCCCGTACGTTTAGCAACTTAATGATAATTTTCAAACAGTTATAAGTTATAACACCACTTATGTTGAAGAACAACAATATCCATTAAAATAATTAAGTGGAGATCATCAAGAAGCAACTCAAACGAAAAAGTGTGTTTAAGATCATGATACGCGCCAATTTGGATTCCACTGATAAGCTAAACCATCAGGGGAAACCACTGCTAAGCCAAAAGTTAGTTATAACTTTTGGCGGGAAAATGTGTCACTCCTTCCTCCCATTTCTCCTTCCTCCATTTGTATAAATACTCCTTTACATTCCTTGTTGTAATTCATTCACGAAAAGACTTGTAATTTTTCTCTCTCTTAATTCCATTACATACTAAGTGAATCATTTGATTACAAATACGGTTTCATTTCTTCTTATGTGATCCCCTGTTTGTTTTCTTCAACAACTACATTTCATAACTGATTTCTGGTTGTTTACAATCTGGTACATATCAAGTGGTATCATAGCCCTTTCTTGGCACCAGATAATATTCAAGATTGTTAAACAGACATTCTTGATTTCCGGTTATCTTCTCCGGCGAAATTTCGGCAAAAAAAAAAAGATTTTCCGGCAAAGAAATTAGTCAAGTAATCAAGATTCTTCAATGGAATCACTCCAACAAACTATTAGTGATTTACAAAGAACTATGGCCGATTTGATGGCTAAAATGCAAAGAATGAAGAATGGTGAGGGCACCAGTTTTGGGCATCATGGTAACAATGGTAGAAATGGTGGTCAACTGGTAACACAATATGGAAGATTGTCTAAATTGGAGTTTCCAAGATTCAATGGGAATGATGTAAAGGGTTGGATATTCTGATGTAGGCAGTTCTTTTGTCTTGATAATGTAGATGATGAATTGAAAGTGGGAATTGCTGCAATGCATGTGTATGACAAGGCCTTAGTGTGGCATCATCAGTTCATTAAGAGATTTGGTGAAAACACTTCTTGGGAGGTGTATGAGAAACAAGCCTTGCAAAGATTTGGTTCATGCTTTGAAGATCCAATGATGGATTTGATGAATTTGAAACAAACTCGTAGTGTGCAAAAATATCAAGATTTGTTTGAAGATTTGGGTTATGGTGTTTCAAAAACAAAGGAGTTAGTTGCAAATGGCGAGAACAATCAAGAAAGTTCGTTGACCATGTCAACCACTATTGGGAGTAAGTTGGGCAATCCACTGGTTAATACTCATACGTATGGTTTGACTTCTGGGGAAATTAGAGAACGAAATAGTGGAATTGATAATGGTATAACTGATGCATACAAAGTGTTCGATAAAACGCCACCAGAAAAACTTCCCAAACAAGAAGGCTCGATTAGTGGTAAAGAAACTGATTGTGTGGAAGAAAATGTAAATGGTAAAGTAACTGATCGTGTGGAGTTGGTTGTTTTTGATGAACTTTGTGAAAAGAATGTTGAGGATTTGGGAATGAAATCAAAGAAGTTGATTGAATTGGATGACAAAAACAATGGTACAGTGAGTCTTGATAGTTTTGAAGATGTTGATAGGGGTGGTTATGATATTCAACTAACAACCGATGTTGGAGACAAGGAACATTTTGAGGAGGATAGTGTCAAGGATAGTGGAAATGAAGGTGTGGCCATGGAGTGTAATGATGGTATGAGTAAGAAATATGAGACATCAAAGCTTGATGAAATGTTAATTGCTGATATGGAGAAAACATTCTCAAAAGATATCAAGGTTAATAGCGAGAATGTGGTGGTTTTAGATAGTACTACAAGGAAGAAAATGAGTGAGATACAATGTAAAGTTGTAAAAGGTAAATGTAGCAACTTGGTAGAAAATAAAGATGAGTATGGCATAGATCAAAATATGAGTAAAGAGGATAATGATCTTATTTTAAGCGACTTGGTGTTGAGAACATATTGTGATCAGAAGTGTTTTGAAGGTTGGGTAGATGGGTATAAAAGTTTTGGTGTGGCTACTTATGCATCTGATGTGACAGTTACTTGTGATGATCAGTTGTATAAACAGGTTGAAGGTACGAAGCAAGTTAAAATGAAGATGAGTGATAGAGAAGTTGTTGAAAAGAATGAAGATAAGGGTACAAAGGAGGCAACTTTTAATTGCTTAATATTTGATACATGGAAGGGGGTGAAAAAGAAAATGAAACACAAGACGACTAAAATGGTTTGTTCATGGTGGGTGAACAAACGAAAAGGGAATAAGGCTCGTCCATGGTGGCGGGACAAACAAAGAAAGAATATGGGCAAAATGAGTTTGAGTTGGTACTTAATGCAAAGAGAGGCTGTGAAAAAGGAAATTGACATGTGGAAATGGCCAAGAAGGAAAAAGGGAGTTGTGGGATGTTTCATGGTTACTCAAAAATTTGTTTACTTAGTACAATGTTTTGATCAAGATGGGTTATACACTAGCAGATTGAGTAGGGTAACTGGAAATGGTTTGAAGACCAAAGCTGCCAAGACTAGTGTGGATTTTGATTATTTTGAGGTTTTTCTGGTTGCAACTGGTAGATTACTGGAAGAATGGCATGGTTACTACAGGGTTGTTACTGGCATGGTGTTAATGATGGATCAGCTCGAGTTTTGACACTTCTGATGGTGTTTGTTTTGAAGTGTGGACTGTTTGTTTCATTTCATTCATGGAAGAATAGATCAACAAAGGTGGCATCTAAATACTATTTAGTTTATGTTCATCAGCCTGCACACTTGGTGACATGTTGGAATATTCATCAGCTTATCCACTTGATGACATTCATGGAGGATATATTATATGTTAGTTGGTTTGAAGGAACAAGTGAACAAGACATGTGGTAACTACTGGAATTGCAGAAGTTGTTTGCAGCTTAATTGTCGAGTGGCTGAGATTCCACTTAAGGGGTGTTTGGGCTCAAGATTCTTACTAGCATTAGGAGTGTTTTGTTTCAATTCAGCGAAATGGGTCAGTTTTGTATGTTACTTAGAAGCCTATTGAAGAAGTACCCTGGGTTTGATCAAGAGGAAGCAACTGAAGATGCTATTTGACTGTGGAAAGTCAAATGTTAAGGGGAAGCGTTTGATACGCGCCAATTTGGATTCCACTGATAAGCTAAACCATCAGTGGAAACCACTGCTAAGCCAAAAGTTAGTTATAACTTTTGGCGGGGAAATCTGTTCACTCCTTCCTCCCATTTCTCCTTCCTCCCTTTGTATAAATACTCCTTTACATTCCTTGTTGTAATTCATTCACAAAAAGACTTCTAATATTTCTCTCTCTTAATTCCATTACAAACTAAGTGAATCATTTGATTACAAATAAGGTTTCATTTCTTCTTATGTGATCCCCTATTTGTTTTCTTCAACAACTACATTTCATAACTGATTTCTGGTTGTTTACAATCTGGTACATATCAGATCACTTGAAGCAATATTGCGATCCATATCACTGGCTGTTGGAATCGCTCCTAACTCGTAAATGGAACGACATTGACGGGATTACTATTTCTATCTTTGTTACCTCAAACACATGGGCTTGTTATGTCAATTACCCATAGATGTATGTGTTTGGGTATATAAACCCCTCCATACTTTCATGGAGGGGTGAGCCTCTTGTGTAAGTTTTCACCTTTCATCAATAATAAACACACACTAGTTTCCATTCTCTCTTGTTTCTCTCTCTAACTTGAAGATGGTGTTCTTCCATCTTCCAAGGCCTCCCGATTCACCAAATCTTCCATACATACGATCCTAACATTGGTATCAAGAGCAAGGTCGGTTTGTTATCATTGGTTGATTTTGGTGATGTTATCTTGTCAAAATATTGTTTAAAAATATTTTTTTACAAGTTTTATGTATCTTATGGTCAAAAGTTGTTATGGTAAACATGAATATTCATAAAACTGTTTTGTCTCAACAGTTTTTTATTCATCTTTTACTCGGTATAATTTTTTGTCCATCTCGTGATAAGTCTATATGTTTCTATTGGTCAAACGGGTCATTATAAAGGTCTTTTATGTTTTTTATTTCTGGGTGTCTATTGAAGATGAACGGATTATGATCGGAAAAAGTCGCCGGCAAAAAAGTCAAAAAGTCAAAACCCTTGTTTTTTTCGCATAAGGATTTTTACGCGTATGGAATACGCGTAAAAACAAGGCTATGCATAAGCTTTTACGCTTAAGCTTCTACAGAGGTGTTACGCGTAGCAGTGAAGTTACGCGTATGAAAAGTTACGCATATGCTCTTACGCATAAGCCTAGGCTTACGCGTAAGGCTACGCATAAGATGTTACGCGTATGCCTACGCATAAGCAAGAAGCTACGCGTAAGAGATTCATGAGCAAAAATGGAAAAGAGTTACTCATAAATGTCCGGACAGAAATGAAGAAGTAGAAAGTATGACCAAACAACCAAAACCAAATACCAAATACTTTTATAACAAAAACCCATTCGACCTCAGTTATTTCAACTTCATCGGTCCAACTTTAAAGCCAACAAGATGTAATAAAGAACAGGAGTTAAACAACTTCATCACATCAAATCCCATTCTATCCTAGACCCAACATTACCTTCATCTAATCCCATCAACTACTTATCCTATCTCACGTTTTCATCAGACAATCATGACTCGAACTTACACCGTATATCATTAAACAAGATCTCAGTTTTTTTTTTCTTTCGTGGTATACATTAAACTTCAAAAAGGATCTAACACACGAAAGAATGATACATCATAGATCTGTGAGAAAACTCATTTCTTTTTCATATACGAATTTAAAGTGAAAGACAATAACAATTTTGTTATTATTTTTCCTTTGTTTCGAACCAAGAAAATCACAAGAACAAATATAAACCTTACCCGAGACTCTCCTCTTAAGGATCTTGAAGCCATGAACAATTAACAAATCGTTTGGTGTTGGGTGATATTTGTTTGTGATGATAGATGAATGAATCTGAGATGAGATGATTCGATGATGATAATATAAAATGTGATAATATATTTGTGTTGGTGGCTGCATTTCATCTAGAGAAAACGTTAAGATGGAGGCTGATATTTAGGTGATTAGGGTTAGATTTCGTGATAATGTGGCCTTTTATATTCAATGAGTGTAGGGTTATAACTGTTTTACCACTTGCACACGATTTGGACATAATTGGATCTTGTTATCATCTTATTGGACTTGGGCCGACGGTTTGTTAATTTTATTGGGCGTCAAATAGGACTGGGCCTAGGTTTTGTTAATGTGGCCTTTTATACTAATAATTTTTGAGCTGAAATTTAATTATTCAAATGTATTTTAATACATTGAGATAATTATTGGTATAATTCTTTGGCGAAAAGGAGTGGTATTTTGGTTGTTACAAACTTTCACGGGGATACATTTTTTTGACAAGATCGGGATAAACCATTATCAAAGTTCAATTTATACCGTTAATGAAGGCTAGTTTTGAGCATTTAACCGCAAGATATGATTACGGAGTTAATTCTATATTATTTATTTGAGGTTGAAGTGGGATATCACGGGCGCATGCACTTAGTATCTTGAAGATATCGGGGTTGGTTGGATGCATGATTCTTCGAGATCCTTGTTCGAGCTTTAACCGTTTCGATTGACAAAGACTTGAGTTATCTAGTTGAACCTGATGTAAGGAGTTACGTTGTTGTGCTCACAGCTTATAACTGTCACTTTTAAGGAGTTACGTTGTTGTGCTCAAGTGTCACACTTAGGTGTGGATAATTTGAGAAACTATAAGTTTACCTTTTTTCGATCAGGATTCGAAAAAGGGTTCTTCGTCTGACAATAGTGCAAGTTTAAGTCACAAGTTCGGGTTATTTTACTTCAGTCTCAAGTTCGTCATATTGGGTTTTCTCCATCAGTAGTCACTACAAAAAGCCGTCAGAATGATAATGGGGTCGGTTAAGAGTTAGCTGAGAAGAGTATACACGAGTAGAGAAGTTTTTATCAGCAGCTGATTCTCACAAGATATTTATGGTACTTCACACTTGTTCGATTAATTGAACATACATGGTTTCGATGTCTCCAATTTCATCATCAACATACGTGGTGTATGATTCTGATTCGTTGAAAACATCGGGGGGAAGAGAGTATAGGTGTTCCTTGCTTCTTTGATGTTTTTGGATTTTTTTCGAAAACCCGTTTCCTTTCTTGAATTTCTTCAATCATGGGGAAGAAATGAGACGATTTGTGGTTCAAACGTCTCACTTTGGTGTTATCGTCTCACTTTCACAGAGTTATCGTGTGTGAAGATTACCTAAATAGGATGTCATGATGCCTTACACACGGTCATTTTATCGAGTAATTGCAGATTAACCGGTAACTACTATTCCGATAGACCGCAACATTCAGGGGGAAGTCGTTTCATTTCGTCTTTCGTGGTCTGTTTGGTGTGAAGCATCTACATATGTGGGAAGATCTTGTTGATTTCTTGCATGTTACCCCCGAACGGATTTTCCGCAACAAGTCAGATTTACCTTGTGTGGTTTACTGCTCATCTACAAATTCCGCTGCGTACTGAAAACTTCAAAAGTTAGAGGAAATGTTCACTACATCAAAGTTTCGAATCTGCTGAAGACAGTTGTCAGTTTGGGGGGAAGCTGATTCAGAAACTTCGCCAAAAAGGAGTGTACGGAGAAGCTGCTAAAGACATGCAGCATGAATTGGGGGGAAGTTAATCCAATTTATGCATATTACATCATTTGCCTACAAGTAAAGAAAACGGTTCTCAAGTCAAGGTACCAGAAGAAGACAAAGAGCGTAACCTTTCATCATCCTCAGCACTTGAAGAGCTTATGAAGACCTTTCTTTATTTGTTTTCTATATTTGTAGTAAATGTTGTAAGTAATCCCTTATGTCGTCCCATTGGGGGAAGATTGTTGGAATCGCTCCTAACTCGTAAATGGAACGACATTGACGGGATTACTATTTCTATCTTTGTTACCTCAAACACATGGGCTTGTTATGTCAATTACCCATAGATGTATGTGTTTGGGTATATAAACCCCTCCATACTTCCATGGAGGGGTGAGCCTCTTGTGTAAGTTTTCACCTTTCATCAATAATAAACACACACTAGTTTCCCTTCTCTCTTGTTTCTCTCTCTAACTTGAAGATGGTGTTCTTCCATCTTCCAAGGCCTCCCGATTCACCAAATCTTCCATACATACGATCCTAACACTGGCACCTTTCTTTTCTTTTCTTTTCTTTTTTTTTTTCAAATAATAATAATTCTAAGATTTGGATGTACTCCAAAGTTTTTTAAACATTGCTTTTTATCTTAAATAGTTTTAAATGTACTTATTTTCTTAAATCTATACTACATATATATAAAAAAATAAATAAAAAAAATGGTCAATGTAATATGTGAAATGTTGAAAAATTTATAGTAAGTAAGAAGAAACTTAAAACATCACAATAAAAGAAACTTTATATTAATGGAATGTTTTGAATCTTTATTATAATAACACTTCAAAAGGAAACTATTAATATAAATCGATAACCTGGTTGACCAGATACGCTTCAAACCTGGTAGGTTGACCCGGTTTATATTGACCCGTTTTTTGACCGAAACAGTTCAACCGGTTGAACCACCGAGTCGAACCGGATTCAAAACATTATGTTTAATCCCAAATCCTCAAACTTTTATTAATTTTCTTTTGTAACCTATGAATCTTTTTTATTACTAAAACTATTTGATACTTTGATTTCTCGTCGCTATATATGGGTACTCGTATATTACTTTTTAAAAACACAACGGTAATTCAAAAAATTCAAAGAACATTTGAATCGCAACCATGATATTTTCCACCGTCTAGCATCTACCCATACATAAACTAGCATTTCTACTCTATCATCTACCTCCCTTTAAAACCCACCAACCATATTAGATCTGTCATCAATCCGTGTGATCAATCCTTGTGACTTCAAACAAAAACAACCCAATTACACGTCATTGATCCGTGTGACAAACAATTTACAACCGTTAAGATCAAATTCCCCACATTAAATCCCAACCATTGATTCATTTCATCTTCACAAATAAATAGCCTCTAAAAACTTCACTCATTTTCACACTCTTTGTTACTCTTCTCTCTTCTTCCTCATATAGATAACATGTTAGCTCCAAAGTATACGTTTCTCCTTTCGTTTTACGTTACGCAGGAAAAGAACCTTTCTATCATTTGTTGAAATAGGTGGTCTCGGAAATGGAGCAAGGTATATTTATCCTATGTGGTACAATTTGTAGATTTATTTATTGACATATATAGCTATAAATGTGAGTTAGAAAAATGGGTTAACATTATTTTAACTGGACTTTAAGTACTTTAACAAACTTTTCACAATAGTGTTTATCTTTTAGTGACTAGTATGTGCAAAAGAAGTTCAATGACTTCAACCATACAAAAGATTTCTTTTATCGGTGATTTTTTGCAAAATAAAATACCTACGATTGTGTCTACAAAATTAGATTTTGTTATTATAGCTCTAATGTCGTGACCATATGCGACAAATTAAGAGACAAGGGGGCAAAAAACTTTATCGCTTTATTTAAAAAGGTTACATAACTATTACAGTTTTTGTAATCCAACTAAGCACATCATTTGATTAGCAGGAGGATGGAAAATTGTGCTGAGATGACTGAGGTACCTGAAGAAATGAGAGAGATGAAAAAAGAACTCGAGGAAATGAAATCAACTCAGCAAAGAAAGGACAAGCATGGCACAGAAGAGAGGAAAGAAACACTTGAGGAAAGCAAGGATCCCAACACCAAGGCTGAGTGCGACAAGGCAACGTAGCCGGTTTACAGCAGAAACGAACTGAAGGACCTGCTAAGATTAATAAGGAAAAGTGTTAACCATCTGGGTGTAGTTTATCCTAACAAAGTTATGTTAGGGAGGTATGTCTTTTCACAGTTCCCTGCTTTGTTGCCTGTTGCTTACAACCATGTTCTAATGAACGACAAGAAAACAGAAGTGTACAACCAATACTGTCCTTGGAGCTAAAACCCGGAAGATTGAACATTTCTGTTTACATTCTGATAGGCTTAATAAGCCACTCTTTATTTTCCTTTTTAGTTAGTCGAAGTTGATTAATAACAATATCACATGAGGAAGTCTTTAGTGATACAAACAAAATGGAAATACCAAGTGAGATTAACTTCCTCATTTGAGATTGATATCCCTACCAGGAATGCAAACAGAAATGTTCAATCTTCTGGGCTTTAGCTCCAAGGACAGTACTGGTTGTACACTTCAGTTTTCTTGTCGTTCTTTAGAACATGGTTGTAAGCAACAGGCAGCAAAGCAGGGAACTGTGAAAAGACATACCTCCCTAACTTAACTTTGTTAGGATAAACTACACCCGGATGGTTAACACTTTTCCTTATTAATCTTAGCAGGTCCTTCAGTTCGTTCCTGCTGTAAACCGGCTGCGTGCCTTGTCGCACTCAACCTTGGTGATGGGATCCTTGCTTTCCTCAAGTGTTTCTTTCCTCTCTTCTGTGCCATGCTTGTCCTTTCTTTGCTGAGTTGATTTCAATTCCTCGAGTTCTTTTTTCATCTCTCTCATTTCTTCAGGTACCTCAATCATCTCAGCAAACCAAGCTTCATTCACTTTCCACTCCCCATCAAAAATTTATTGGCATCTTGTTTAATATCAGGCAAGGTTTGAGCAAAAAGTTCATCACCAACATCTTTCAAAAAAGAAATTTGGTCATAGATATTTCAAAATATGATGCGATGGTACACCATCGAGAGTGTTATTTTGCACAACACATACAAACTCGTATTGAAATCATGACACATTATCATACAATTATTATACGAAGGATTTTGTTTTAAAGATATGGAGAGATCTGGGTGGTTAGATGGTATTGAATGCAAATTTAAGATAGGAGGGAGTGAATATGAAGGGTTGGATTGATGAAAGAAATAATGAATGGTGGAGATTGTTTGAAATGGGAAGGTGCGGATCGTGATCCATGAGGTTTTCCAATGGAGTAGTCTCATTTGTGTTTCTTCCATTCCAACTGAGCTTGAACAAACACATGTGATGCTTGTGGTAGCAGGTTGGTTGGTGTCAACTTAAATATGTGTTTAATGACGACTTCTTAAAGTGTATTCTGATGTACTTCTCAAAGTGTTGTCAACTTCACTACTTCACCGTTCTGATAACAATTTAAACTTGAATTCAATGACGCTGTGAAATATTTTACCATTATGATCTCTTACTACCTGTTGCTCATTTTATACAGACACATACGTTTTGCAATGACGTTGTGATATATTTCACCATTATGTAAACACTTTCTTCTATATAGTTTAGATGGTTCAAAACTTAAGTATTTAACATTCTGATTTCACTTTAAACGACGTATCAAGATATACTAAGCGTACACTTGTTCCTCACATGACTTAACGCACAAACTCTTCGTTGGTGAACATATTAGCTAATTGTTTTTGCACTATTATTACTTCTTATGTAAATTGTTCCCGGCCTTGATATTCAACTATTTCAAACGAGTTCTTGCCTTTTTATAATAATTTTCTTGGCATAATGAGCAATATATTGATATGAATATCAAGAAGATCCCAAGTCGATACACTTGGGTACTTGACTAAACTGTTGCATGTTAGAAACCAAACTACAATTGGACTTTGCTAAAAAAAACTTGAAACACAATTATAAGAGGTTGAAAGTGAAACCAAAGCTTGAACTTTGAACCAAAACATCTTCTTTTATCTACTTCTAACATAAATTTCTGTTTCAACACTAACATAAGCTATATTCTTTTTGTGCTGGCAAGTAAAATAATATCAGCACAGAAGCAAAAGTGAAAACCTTCATTTTCGAAGCTGTAAGTGTCGTGTGTTAAACTTGGTGGCTAAAGTTAAAGGACTCGGAATGATGATACTACTTGAATAAAAGTAATAACAGCGTTGAAAAACTAATGTAATTTTCTGCTAGCTTCTTGCTAGTCTATTCTAATAAATCTTTGCCCTTCAAAAACAAAAACATTAACAATCATGTTGATTCCATCATCGTAGTCATATTTTAACGATCATAACTAAACATACTAGATACGATATGTAAGTTCATATAGTTAAACATGGCATATATGATATCTAACTTCATATAAAAGTTTAACCTCGTTATTATAACATAACGTATCAACCAGATAGACATCAAAGATACTGAGCTTGGTATTTCCATTTTGTATGTATCACTAAAGACTTCCTCATGTGATATTGTTATTAATTAACTTCGACTAACTAAAAAGGAAAATAAAGAGTGGCGGATTAAGCCTATCAGATATACAAAGCCTATCACTTTTCAATTTCAATATAAAATTAAGAATTTAAGCTAGACAAGCCATTAGTGATGTCGTGACTTGCAATAAAGCCCAATATTTTTTGTGGGATTGTGAATCGCGAGTTTTATAGTACTTTTGTTGCATGAAAACCTTAATTTATGATGACAATCCGCGAACCGCAAATAGTTATCTGAATGAGAGTGACTAAATCATACTCTTGGATTAGTATGCAACATACAATAAGTACACTAAAAAAATAAAGGTTTTAACTTTCAACACCTAACTTCATGGCATATATGATTGTTTTTCTAGCAACCACGGTGTCGGACTTTTGAGTTTTGACACCTAAATACTTAAGTTTTTGAGTTTCAACACTTAACTTCATGGCATATCTAATCTTGAACCATAAAAAACAGTTTGATATTGATCATATTTCTTTAGTGGTTCTTTGTGACTAAAGTGGAGTTTACAATGGTCAATGGCAGAAAAGGTAGAAACAAGTAAACAACCATTCTTGTACAAAGAAGTAAAGATAGAAATGTCATAAATTCATAAGGTATCAAATTTATGAAAGTGTCAACCAAACTCCACCAACCTTTTCAGAAATTCAATTAAACTCACATTTACTACTATGAACTCATTTAAGTGCTACCTGTCTCATATCAGTTTTATGTACTAACTTGTTTATTCAACTTGTTATGATATGAAATTTAAAATGAGGTACAGCTATGAAAACCGAAAAGAACCATCTACAAGCTATGAAATGAAAACTATGAAATGAAATGAAAACTCAAAAGCAGTGAAATGAAAACCGAAAAGTGTTGAGATTTAATACTCATAACAATTATATAAATCAAATAACATCATCAAAGCATGCAGCGGAAGTAATTAGAAATAATACATGTAAGTAATTAACCGAACTAGAAAGTGCGTACCTTTTAGCAATTCAAGAATCAAACGATGATTGAACAAGAACCAAAACCCAAAACCCTAATTATTAGGGTTTATATATTCGACCTACACAAAATTCGACCACCAAGATTACAAGCTCAAGCGTGCTTGTCCTTCGTTCTTGTACACGCGTACTATTAGCGATTTGATGTGAAAAGGTAGTTCCTTGAATCACAAATAAAACCCAATACTTGTTTCTTGAGTTTGGAAAATCGAAACCCTATGGGAGGGTTGGAACCGATCGGCCAAAACAAGAGAGAGGAGAGGAGAAGAAATTAGGTTAATTGGTAATCCAAGGTTAGGAGAATAATGAATATACAAGGGATTGTATTTATAGTTTCTCAAAACTTGATGACCAAGAAAAGCCTCCCTTGGGCTTTTGAGAACCCACGACCAGCCAAGCATCCCAAGGGGATTTTAGATCCTTCTTGTCCACTAATTTCATTCTTAGTCCTCGTAGTTTACATTTAACGACCGTTAGTCAAAACCCCGTTAAATATTAACTATCGTTATGTTTTATTTCGTGACTAATAATTAATAATAACATTTTATATATTAATTATTAACATCAACTCTCATACGTAATGTGTGCAATCCCGAAGTCTCGAGTTCGAATCCGGTCATACATATATTAATAATTATCCATAAACCTTTCAGCTCCCACTTGGATATTACTTAATATAGTAATGACATTGGTTAGTCTAGCTTTCACACGCCAACGCCCCCAGATCAAATCGAGTATGGTCTCCTGGAAAAAACCATTTAATGATTCATCATTTTTACTTATCCTTTTGTTACTAATACTACATTAACTATGAATATGGATCAAGTCATTTCATAAGTTAATATTCTGTTTCTCGTTGTATTCGATTGAACAACATTACCAAATCATCTGAACGTATTCCAGATAGATCTTGGGTAAGGCCTTACAAACATCTTGCCAATCCTACGAGGGGCCCAAATATAGTATTATACTTTGAAACAAATTCAAAGGAACAAATTCTCTTGACTACAAACATAACTCATGAACTTTGCAATACTTCCGAAAATAGCCCTTATAACTACCAGTTACGGATAGCGTTAGACTATCTTACACAAATGCACTACATTCATATCAGTTATCAGGTATCTCAAGTCTGAGGATAAACACTTCATGATATACTTAATGACAAAGATCCATAAAGTATCATCATGTAAAGTTGGGATGAGTCCTATATTCAATTCATTAAATATCATGTGAATCTGGTATGTCCCACGCATCAATATACTTTAAAAGTACATTCTACCAAAACTCAGATTTGTCTTAATTCAATGACATTCCCACATCATTGATCGACAACGGACTTTTAGAATAACATAAGTTATTCACGGATTAAACATGCAAATATAGGATATAATATTAAGAAAATGAAAAATAAACATAACCAATATTTTATTTCATTTAAATAATATTTGTTCAAAACATCCCTTATCCAAATACTAAATAGATCAATGCATGATAATACTGGTTAATGAATTATGTCTCAAGTAATGACAATCATACTTGTTGACAAGGCATAATTTCAACTAACTTTGATCTATCGGAATTTTGAGTATACTTATCTTAAGAATTCAACTAGTGAAGTTCTTGTATGTGTGCATTCAAAATATCTTGATATTGCCACATAATATTTCATAAAGTGTGTGACATCCTCAACCACTAATTTATGACAATCAAACTTTCAAACATTTTAAATTTTAAAGTATTCTTATTCTTTTATTGTATAATGCAACCATACTCTTAGTTGAGCACAACTAGTTCACATGGCCATCCATAAGGATGAAATCCTCCCATGACTAGTATTGAGTGTCATCTCAATTATACCAGCATCATTGTATACAAACAACAATATGCTCTTCGTAAACTTCAATATCTACAGTGTAATGTTTGATGCCTTCCAAACTTTCAAGTTTGTTGGCTATGACAATTACGCAACAATTGTTGTATTGCTCATCCATAGAATTTTTGAGAGCAAATCCAGGCTGAGAAATGTAATTCTAAATTCAAACATATTCCATTAGAATATTCATTACACTAGTTATCTAATAACTTCATTAGATATCAATGTTGTCAAATCATCTTGCATTCAAGCATGATACAACAGTAACATGATGTACATGAAAAATCCTTGTGTCAAACTAAGATTTCATTCATGTTCTACATATCCATTTTCCAAATGATATATCATGTTCTATTAGACTCATTTATTTTACCGCACATGTTTATTAATAATAAACATATATTCTAAGGTTGTATGTCTTATTTTCTAAATCTTTCAAGTGAAGTTTCATTCCAAACTAGAGCTTAACATTTAGATTTAGATGGAATGTTACTACCCACAACATATAAGATTTAAAGAAAATAAACATAATACTCCCACTAGCTTTCAGGAATATATAGAAATTATCTTATTTTAATTTTAAACCAAAACAATATTTAATAGTTAAACATAAGAATCATCTTCTAGATGCATGCATATATCCATTCATGGATTCTTGCAATTTGTACATTTCCAAAGATTATGTGAATTTATAAAACTCATTTGTATTACTTATCGTCCTCGCAAAAGCAATCACATAAGAAAGAGTTTTAATATCCAATTGTCATTTTTCATATCAATGAAAATAAGTATGACAATTATAATCATTATATATTTAATGTACCAAGGAAAGAATATTCAATCACATTTAATTGCTTAAGTGTGATTAATAATCTTGTCACAAGTCATGCATTAAACACATGTACAATTTTGTCCATATGATTCCTACACAAAGAATTTAAACCGCAAGGGTTTTCCTTCCTTTGAAGAAACTCATCTTTATTAAGATAAACCAAGTTTACAAAGTTGATTATCTTTATGAACAACATCTTGTCATTCATAGTATGAATAATTTACCACAATTCAATATTAGGTAATGTATCATTATGACTAACAGGTTTACCATGATCCTGTAATTCATATTTCTCATCATATCAAATATCTGAGATATCCTTGCGGATCTATGAATGAGAATTCCACCATCTTGAGGTCTATCATATTTGACCTCATCATGATATTTACTAGTGTATTTTAGAAGATTATGTGTTTTGTAATTGTAATTTAATCTCTTCAAGATCTAAACAAAACTCCCACTTGCTTTTGTAATTTAAAGACTATCTACAAATACTTCAGCAAGTAGAACAACACCAAATTGTTTTTCTTTTGGGATATTACAAAACACATTGACAATTCGTAAAACTTGTTCATTAATAACCTACTCCATAAGTAGTTTTAAAAAATCAAAACTTCAATATAAGACTCAATGTGATTCATCTCATTCCATACTAAAATGGTGTCTTATTAATCTTCTAGGTTTGAGTTTATTAAGTATATCCAATCAATACTCAATTTTCTAACCTTGATAAATTTTGGAAGAAAAGAAGATATAGTTATCTTGAATCAAACAATGTAACAAATGTTTGATTCTTCTAACTGAATATTCCATATACATACAATATTTCATTAGAATTAATATTGTAAGACAATCTAACAATATGTAAGATAAACTTATTCCTTTTGGCCTACCTATTTACCAACTAAGTTAACTTAATGGTATAATAGAATATTCAAGCCAATTGCATGTTTTATAACATAAGTATTCTTTGACCAAATCAAAAGACATAACAGTTATAATCTCATTATACGTTAGAAGTCATTTACCAATGACTTTATGTCTTAATAAGAAGACATAACAAGTTAACGTATTACTTTATATTATTATATGTCTTGTAATAATGAAAAGACTTCATGTTTGTGACTTTACAGAAACACATAACCATGTATAATTTAAAGTTATTATGAACACCACGCCATGGTTTCAATTAATTAATTTTCAAGTTAATAAACTATTTATGTCATTTCAATTAAGAATACACAAATATTTAAAGTAGCATTTTATGTCATTCCAAGAAGTGTCCAACTTAAGAAACTGCAAAAGCATCCACGCCCGATCCCACGACAAGTGGAGATTTACCTTGAGATTACAATCTAGCCAAGATCTCACTTAACCTAAAATGTAACTTCAAGTGTTTCTATAATTTTGAATGACATAAAACATAAAAGTAATCTATGTTATAATCTTGACACATGTTCTAAACAAGTCAATCTTATTAGAACTTTAATCTCTTACCTCACGATCAAGAGCATCCATTAATCATATTTGTATGTGTTGTTCTTTTGCACACAATTAATGCTTCTCCCACTTGTGCATAGAACAACATTATATAGTAGATAAACATCATGACATTCGTTTGTTTATGTGAGCAATATGATAGTGTCATAGAAATATAAGCATTACAAGTAGATGTAGGAGCACCTAATTATCAAGGAAACGTTCATGACTATCCATGATATAATAACTCTTGTAACTCCCACTGAATTAGACAACGTTACAATAATGTCTTATTCAGTAATACACCATACTCCCACTGGATTTGACAACATTGTAAGTATTCCATTAACCAATGAAAATAGCGTGCTATTACGTTGTTACCCCTTTTAAAGACCATTCGTAACAATTACTTAGGTACTAAAAGAGTGTATTCTACTCTGTAGATGATAGATCATCCATCAATGCTATTAACTTGAAAAATTGAGCATGCAATTTCTTCCTCAATGGGTCTACCATCGCCATAATGATGTGTAGCACCTTCAATTAGTCAAAACAAAACAACTAGATAAAATATACTAGTTTATCTTTTACCAATTTTGCGGTAATTAGTCTAGCTTCTAATTTAATAACTCATAAAATGTCAAACATGTTTTCTAGTTGACCAAAATGTCATATAAGAATTCAATCACCAACATAGGGTAATGAAATCTCTTAAGGAAAACATGGTGTGCAATTTTCTTAACTATTAAAGTTGCTATGAGTTATATTAGAATGCAGACAATTCTAATATTCCTAACATACCTTTCTTAATCATGAAAAGGAATAGGATTGAGTCACACTCTTCTTCCATGGAAAATAGTTTATGTTTGTCTTTTAGTAAATTTTTCTTGATCAAACATTCGTTTGAAAACAGAACTAGATCAATTTACCAAAGCCCAAACCACGTTTACGGTTTAATGTTGCATTAATACAATCAAAAGAATTAACAAAATTCAATTTTAGTATTTTCGATAATTAAATCTTTCAAGAAAATAAAATACCCTTGGTCAATATTCATATTAACCATAGAATTTTCCTTGAATCTAGGACCCTCATTATCATAGTTTCACCACATCAGTTGTTCTGCTAGTGATGAAAGTATAGAATGGGTAATTGTCGAAGAACAATAATTGACAAACAAGTTTTCAATTTCTAGAAATTATGGGATTTACAATTTTGCCAAAACAATTAATGCAAAATGTAAGCATGTTTTATCCCATCTTATGCCTTAAGTCATAGGTCTCACTAACTAACTTAATTAAGTTGTCTAATTTAGAAACTGCAAATCATTAAGCTGAGGTCTCACACAACAAAATAATTCACCTTGTCATTGTAATCTAGATCAAGGTCTCACATAACTAAATTACAACTTCAAGTGTTTCATATCATTAGATGGCATAAACTTAAATTTAAAGGGTACAATTTTTTGACGTGTAATCAAAACTTATGTATAAAGAAGCATGCATACAACTTTATAACAAAATATTTTCGAAAACCTTACATAAGATTTTAATTGCTAAGATTAAATTCTACAAAGTTTTAATCGATGCGTTGAGAAACTTACAACTTTGCACTAAGATGCTTCGCACATAGAATGGTTATACTAGGTAGCTCCAATCGAACTCACATAGGGCAGAGGACCAGGTAAGCGCTAAAGCATAACCTTAGAAATCCTTTCAGTGTGACTGTGCGCACTTCTTTTAACCCCTTTTTAGTTTGTTCTAGTGGGTGAGCCGTTCTAACCATTTAGTACAGTCGCATCAATCGATTAAAAGTTCAAGAATAATTCTTAGATAACAAATCAGTTTCTCCATTATTTAGTCCATTTAATTTTCTATTCATAAAAACCCTTTTTGCTTACTAACATGTCAAACAATTATATAAAAAAAAAGCATTTTAATAAAAATTAAACACACTCAAATAATATAAACATATAACTAAACAATTTAACATATGTAAAAACAATTAGCCACATGCATAATTATATTAATAAACGCTAATAAACAATTCTAGGCGTAAATAAATGCATACATTAACTAGGACTTTCATCTCGCTAGAAGATGAGCCACATACATCGACAAGTCGATTGCGTAAGCCAAAGTTAATAGTATATCAATTAGCACATAACGAATTTTTATTAGTTATAATTGAGGTCTTCCCCAATTCAATAATTATTAAATAAATAGAACATGTGTGTATCACTTAACAATTAATCAATAAACAATAAACAATACTCCATGGCAAAACATGCATGTTCCACCATGGATCCCGCATAACAATTATCACCCAAGATACGCATATTACATGGCACATAACAATTATTCATAAATTAACCACCTAAAATTAGCATGCTACCTAGGGTTTCAACAAGTTTTACAAAATTAAAACCTAATTAAATAAAATAAGGGTAATCGACCCTATCATTAAAAAATTAGGGTTTCGAATTCAAAACCCTAGAAACCATAAAAAGCATGCATATAATCATAAAGATTCAATTTTTATGTGTTTCGGTAATTAAATACATCATATTAACGGCTCGTGATGCCACTGTTGGGATTTAATACTCATAACAATTATATAAATCAAATAACATCATCAAAGCATGCAGCGGAAGTAATTAGGAATAATACATGTAAGTAATTAACCGAACAAGAAAGTGCGTACCTTTTAGAAATTCAAGAATCAAACGATGATTGAACAAGAACCAAAACCCAAAACCCTAATTATTAGGGTTTATATATTCGACCTACATAAAAGTCGACCACCAAGATTACAAGCTCAAGCGTGCTTGTCCTTCGTTCTTGTACACACGTACTATTAGCGATTTGATGTGAAAAGCTAGTTCCTTGAATCACAAATAAAACCCAATACTTGTTTCATGAGTTTGGAAAATCGAAACCCTATGGGGAGGGTTGGAACCGATCGGCCAAAAAAAAGAGAGAGGAGAGGAGAAGAAATTAGGTTAATTGGTAATCCAAGGTTAGGAGAATAATGAATACAAGGGATTGTATTTATAGTTTCTCAAAACTTGATGACCCAGAAAAGCCTCCCTTGGGCTTTTGAGAACCCACGACCGGCCAAGCATCCCAAGGGGATTTTAGATCCTTCTTGTCCACTAATTTCATTCTTAGTCCTCGTAGTTTACATTTAACGACCGTTAGTCAAAACCCCGTTAAATATTAACTATCGTTATGTTTTATTTCGTGACTAATAATTAATAATAACATTTTATATATTAATTATTAACATCAACTCTCATACGTAATGTGTGCAATCCCGAAGTCTCGAGTTCGAATCCGGTCATACATATATTAATAATTATCCATAAACCTTTCAAAAAGAACCATCTACAGTACCATCTACAAGCTATGAAATGAAAACTCAAAAGTAGTAAATTATGGAGATGTGCAACTCATTAAAGAACCAAAATGTAACATACAACCATTTACATGCTCTAGAATATATATGGGTGGGCGGTGGGCCTGTTATAATAAACATTTTAAACAAACACTTTAAACAAAAACTGACCCTGTGAATCAGAACAACAAAGAAGTGGAAAACGATAGTTTGTGTAACTATTCGTAGCAATTTGTAAGATGGATTTTGTCACAAAAAAAAAAGAAACAAAAGTTAGCATCTCGAATGAGGTAGGTAATTCACACTTGTCCTTGACGAGACTTAACCCAGGAACTCTTTGGTAGGAAAACATATCATAATGGGCAACAAATGTACTATAGCTAAATGTTTTTGCACTAACATTACTCCGTATAAAAATTTGACATTCAATTATTTCAAACGAGTTCTTTTCCTAATCTACTTAATTTTTCTCGACAAAATGACCAATATATTGATATGAAGATCAACAAGAACCCAAATCGATGACATACTTGTGTTATTAGCACTTTTCAATCTTTGATTATCTCTTTTAATTTAATAAACATGCCTTGGTGGCAGAACAGAGTATTTTTGGAGAATTCTATGAGGTTTTTAAGCTGTCAATTGTTTAAGTCTATATGCAGTTTTTACTAGGTCATTTGGGTAAGATTTTATGTAGTGGGTTGAGACATTTGGGTCAGTTTTTATGCAATCAGTTGAGTCAATTGGCCTGGTTTTTATGCACTCAATTGGGTAATGCAGTTTTTACTGGTAACATCAAATTCTATCACAAAAAATAAAACATCCCTATCTTCTATAAAACTAAAATGTAATGCCATGTGACATCCAATGTGCGTCTCGCGTTTTGGGGACGGCGTTGCATGAACACACAAGGTATCGAGACTTCTTAAACATTGAAAACTACATAATAACTTATTCTTGTAATCAAAAAGCCAATGTATTTGGGTTTACTCATTCGCTTAATTTACCTATTGCCTTATATATCTAACATTGATTCGAACATCCTTTAACACTCTTGTTTTTGTAGGCTTATCATTTGATTTGTTCTCTCTAACAGGTTTCTTACTGGATCGCAGGATGATCTGAGCTAGAGTTTCATTCATAAGTTTTTAGGGTTTCGCTATATTTTGCTTTTAGGGTTTTCACTGCTTCATCTGTTTCTGTATGAGGGTCGATTAGCATCTTTTGTGTTGTGATTAGACCCTTTTAGGGTTTTGTCATTATTGCGAAATCGTTGTTGGTTGCTGCATGTTTTTTGCTCTTTGTTGGCTGTGAAGGTTTAGGGTTTTTTTTGCTTCTTTTTGTTGTTTCTGTTTATAATGCAAGGTGGTGTTAATGGTCACGAGACCAACACTAATACGACACAGGTGGCTAGTGCTGATGAGGCAACAGATCATAATAAGGCAACTATTGATCAAGCTAACGTCAGAAAGGCTACTTCTTCTTCATATGCGTCGATGTTCAAGTCTGGTACATCAAAGCATACGGTCAAGATAACTGAGATGCGCAACAATGAGTGTGTCACAGGAGCTAATATCACATTACCATTGGCTGAGGTAGAGGAGGTGAGCAACCGTTTTGCGAATACTCTTTACGGGTATTTTATAGGGAAGAGATTAGCATTCCCTATTGTCGAGAATTACGTGAAGAACACTTGGGCAAAGTTTGGTCTTGAGCGAGTGATGTTAAACAACAGTTTCTTTCTTTTTCAATTTGCTACGAAAGAAGGTATGGAGAAGGTTCTTGAAAACGGTCCATGGCTGATCCGTTTAAACCCCATTATTTTGAACATATGGACTCCAAATTCGAAGCTTACGAAGGAGGAGATTACTTCTGCACCGGTTTGGGTTAAGATTCATAACGTGCCAATTGTTGCTTATACAGAAGTAGGGCTGAGTTTGATTACCACGCAGATTGGGAGGCCAATTATGCTCGATGCTTATACTAGTTCTATGTGTCTCAAATCGTGGGGACGAAATTCTTATGCGCGTGCACTTGTTGAGGTATCATCTCATACAGCTCTTCTTGACTCTCATGTTATTGCAATCCCATTCCCAAATGGTACAGGTCATTCTTTGGAAAAAGTCGATATTGAATACGAATGGAAGCCTCCTAGATGTGAGATATGCAAAATTTTTGATCATACGGATGAGGCCTGTCCAAAAAGTGTTAAACAGGCTGAGAAATCAGTGGTAAATGATGATGGATTCATTGAGGTCAATCGCAAAAATGGTAAAGGAAAGCAACCTGCTAAAACTCGGAATGTAGAAGGTATTAGGTTATCAAAACCTAAAGTATCGTACTACTATCGTCCAATCAATAAACAAGCGAGTACTAGTGGTGGGAAAGCATCTCCAGAGCTTAATGACGGTGTAAGTTCTACTTCTTGTAAAGAACCTACTACTGATCCTACTAGTAATACGACTCCATCCCGGGATGACCAAGATATGAATAATATTTGGGTGGATGATATCAACCGGGTTGATTTGAAGAACAGTTTTGATGTGCTTACGGAAAAAGATGCGGTTTTGGAACCTGTTGGTAATACGGGTACTCCTGATGGTACCTCTAGTTCTTCCAAAACGACGTATCCATCGCCTTTGAAGAACACACCTATTACTGACAAAATTGGGAAGCTTGAAAAACTTATTATTGATGGGAAAGCTACCCTTGTGGATAACGATGGTAAACCTCTTAAAAAGGCTATTTCTTCAACTAAGGTGGGTAGCAACCCATTCTCTAAGGTGGGCAATGTGATAGTTTCTGACAGCGATGATGATGAAGTTTTTGATGATCACATTGGGACGTTGTATTCTGGAAGTGGAGGTAAGGAGCATAGTCTTTATAAGCAATGGAAAGCGGACACGGGTGATGGCAACAATTATGATGAAGATGATTTTGACCTCTCTCCTGCTCAGTTAAAGGCTGCTGGAATTCAAGATTTTTGTCTTAATTAGGTTGCTTTATAGTTTGATGATGTTTTTTGGTTTGGAGGTCTAGTTGGTTGTAGCTAGTTGTCGTTTATGGCATGTCATAAATGATTAGTGGTTGTGTCAAGCGTATGCTTGCGGTTAATGTGGTACTAAGCCACATTCCATTGTTCTTAAACGTTTTTTTTGAGTAATATATTTTACCGGGTGGAATGCCCTTTACCCAAAAAAAAAAAAAAAAAAAAAAAAAAAAAAAGCGTAATGGTGAGCACACATGACCGCAGTCACCATTGCTACATTAGTGTCAACATTCTTAATGACTAACTTAATGCAATAAGGCGATTGTGGTTAATTAACTTGAAACATACACTTCTATAATTTCAATGTTAAAATTGTCATTTAGGTTAATTAACTTAAAACATACACTTGTATAATTCCAATGTTAATCAAATAACTTGAATGCATATTTTTTTATGAGTTGAGTAATATCAGTGTCATGTTTTTATAAGTTCATTGACGTTTACAAATATTCAAAATGTAAAATAAGTGAACATTTCGAAACTTTGATAAGCTAGACGAATTTTTTTTTAACAAAAATTTAATACTAACTTTCTTTACATATTAACCTTTAAAAGTGTATTCCATGGTTACTAGGCATTTTGAAAAAGGTTCTAACATACAGTAATTTATACAAACTACAGTTCTACTTTAAAAACAACTTTAGGCTTCCTTTCTATTTATAAGTGGTTGAACAAGAAATCCAACATCAGATCTGGACCCTCCATACCTTTCACTCGGATCAGTGAAGTGTAAGGCCAAGATCAATCTTCAACAAACACATATATCTTCAAACAAGCACATATATCCATTGTGTAATACCCATCGTGTAAAAACTCTCTTTTACCCCTTTAAATCCGGCACATTAGAACACACCAAACACACACACACTTTCCTAACACAACGTTATTTTGACATCAGTTGCTAACACACTCGGCTTATGTATCATACATCCGAAAATTGGACGTCAGTTACTTCGACATGTTGCTGTTTTCGTCTTGACAATGGCGTTTTCCGTGGTTTAGACTACTTTCATAATGGTTACACAGGTTAGACACTCGTTTTGTTTGAGAGTACTCATATAATATATTTGGCAGTGTTGTTGCATAAAGGGTATAGGAACAGTGAAATGAAATTGGGGGAAAGTGTTATATAGCTCGAAAATTTATTTTATATTTTCATTTTTATGCTGTTGTTATCAAAATTAGATTTTGTTATTATAGCTCTAATGTCGTGACCATATGCGACAAATTAAGAGACAAAGGGGCAAAGATCACATCTTCAACAAACACAAGTATCCGTTACTTGCAGACTCCAACTGAGCTAGTCAGTTGGTTTTTATTTATTCTTTTTATTGATGTTTTTGCGGTTATGTTCCCTGAATCAGTTCGTTTCATTTGGATCAGTGAGGATATAACTGAAGTAATGAAGGAAGGGATCGATATCACTTTGTTTCGTTATATGAAGAAGGAATACATCCAGAAGTTGAGGGAGGAAGAGGAAGCTGAAAAGACAGAGCGTAGCAACAAACGAGTAGAGGAAATTAAAGCTCAACGTGCTAGAAAGTTAAAGAAACCCTCCTCCTCCACACTTGCAAACACAAACATTGAGACACCTTTTAAAGAACCAACAATGACAGGTGATCCAGAAATTGATCAAGCTCAGACTGAAATTTACATGGAGTCTACCGAAGGAAACAAAATTAAGAAGAAAAAGACGAAAAGGGGTAAGGCTTCTAGTACACCCGGCTTGGATGCATCAGTCGAAGATGTGACCGAATTTGGTACTTCTGAGGAAGCTGATGTTTCTTTAATATTTTTGGAGGCTCTGAAAAAGGTAAAAACTAACATTTAACTAACCTTTTATAAGCTTTTTCTAGTGCTTTTAGGTAAATCTCAGTAAGTCGTGTTATTCATTAGTTATTGCTTTTTGGCTAGGAACATGCCTGCTATCTAGAAGCCCTTTCTGCTTCTAATGATAAAGCTTTATCTGGCAGAAGACTCGACAATCTGGCGAGTCAGCTTGCCTCTTTATCAACAGGACGTGAAGAGTTGGTTTTCAAAAATATGGTATTTATTTTCCTTCACAGATGCTCCTCGTCATCTCTCTTTCTTCACACGCGTTGTTATGCAATTTGTTCTTCAGCTTCCGAGGGCCAATTTTCCTGAAATGTAAGGACCTTATCTTTTAAACATCTTTGGTTCTCATGTTGAACCCCCAAAATGTAAATTCTACATGAACGTTTCTTAAGAACTAATATTAACTTTTTAAGCAGATTGAAGAACCTTGATAATCGAACACGGAGTGTAAACACTGACGTGGGTCCAAGTGGTTGGAGTTCTTACTTTGCGTGTGTAGACACCCTACGTGAAAACACTGACAAGAAACCGACTGGTGAGTGCAGTTCAAATGAAGTTGATGATGATTTTGTACTTTCAAATTTAGCCACACCAACATCAGGTGCAGTTCAAATGAAGTTAGATTCTAAAGTGGGAGAGATTGAGGTGTCTGATTCTGAAGATGAGGTTGTTGCTAACCCATTTGATGAGTCTGCTAATATTTTTGGTGATGGCCAAGAGTTTGAAGATGAGTATGATGACTATGACTTCGATGACTATGCGAAACAGGTTCGTGATCTTCCAGGGAATTTGGATTCCTTTAATGCCATGTATGGCACAAAGTTTCAAGGTCCTAGGAAGTAATTTTAGTTTGTTGTGTCATATGTTATCATTTGAGTAGTGGTTTGTTTTCTTGTTTAGAGAATTGGAAGTATCTTGTTATGTAAGCTTTATGCCTATGTAACGGGCTGAGATATGGGATTTCACTCATATCCATTGTACTTAAACGTTTATTTGGTTAATATATTTACCAGGGTGCAGGATTACTCCCCTTTACCCAAAAAGGTGAGCGTGCGGCTTTTGATGATCTTTCTTCTACCTGTACTGAAAAGAAAGTCACATGGCTCAACGCGGCTAAAGAGACCGGATTACCCTATTATATTCTTCAAGAAGCAGCTGACCAGACATTGGAATATGTCGAGGTGAAGTCTACAACATTGGCAGAGAAAAATTGGTTTCAGTTACAATTGAATCAGTGGAAATTTGCCCTTGATAAGGGTGAGGCATATACATGTGCACACGTCTTTATATCAGACGATGCTGGCCCAAAGGTAACCGTTTATAGAAACATAGTGCAATTGGTGAAATCAGACATTTTGAAGCTGATTGTTCATTCCAAAAAAAGATCATTCTCGCAGGTAAGTCTGCCTTCTTGCAATGTTTTTATAACGTAATTTTGTGATTTTAGCTGAGGTAAACTTTTGTTGCATTGTCAAATTGTTTTTATGCGTATCAGTATATGGTGCTGACATATACTTTTGCTAAATCATGCATCTGTTTCAGGCTAGTATAACCACCATTGTTTCACCACCGAACCTCCACAACAACACAACCATGTGTATCACAAATCACTTGTACCCAAAAAAAAAACACAGATCCAGATCCATATAAAACAAATATTGTATTTTGCGAGATCCATATAAAAGAAATCTTCTATTGCGAGATCTTAAGGTTTTCTATAAAAATAATTGGTTTTCTACTAAGATCTCATGGAAACTCATTTGTTTTCTATAAAGTTTTTTTAGTTTTCTATGAAAATTACTCTAGTTGTGTTTTTTATTTTTATTAAAACCAACGAAAATCATCAGAGTGTTAGCAAAAACTTTGTTCTAACAAAGATAAATTTCTTAAACTTATAAGTCCTTTTTTGTAAATAATGAAACTTACTTTAGGGTTATTTCCTAATTTATTTAGACATCCGACGTTTGTATAGTAGTTTAAGATGATCATAGTTAAAGTAATGAACAAATAAACACAGAGTTGGATTACCTGCCCATGAACTGCCTTGAGTAAGTTTCCAATCATCTCTTTGTTGGGTTCTACATTCGGGGTAATTTTCTCATTGATAATCGACATTGCTTGCTCACAGATCTCAAGCCACTAGGATATCACAACTAGTTTACCATAGCTTCTAATTAACATCTTCTTTGTCCTTGAAAATCTATTAGCTACAAAATGTGTCGGATCTGAACAATCTTTTGCCCTAGAAGTTCCCAATATTTTCATGATCTATCCGTTACAAAGACATGTCAAAAACAGTAAGGATATGATTATAGGTGGCGAAATAAAGGGGTCGGGCAGGTTTCATAACGGGTCGAAACAGGTTAAAAATCGATCGATCAAGCGGTTCTACAATATTGTGTACACCTCTATTGTTTGATCATATTCTTTTATAGGCATGCAAGTAAACTCATGTTACCCTTGTGATCTTGTCTAAATGGGATCATGCGAATAAGAACTCAAAAGTGCGAAAACTAAAACTTAATCATAAATTAAATGTTTTACCTTTTACCTGTACGTGCAAACCTACATTATAATAATACAACTTTTTTTCATTCATTTAATATATGAGAACTCTTTTTTTTTCAATTTTCATAGTTGTCACTCATTGTAAATTATATATCATAAAGAAGTTAAATATACAAGTTAGTACATAAAAGTGATATGGGGTATGTAGCACTTGAATGAGTTCATAATAGCAAATGTGAGTTTAATTGAATATGCAATTTAAAGTGTTAGAGGTTGATAGAAGTAACTTAACTTTCATAAATTAGATAACTTATGACATCTCACCCTCTTTAATTATTTGTAGAAGAATGATTGTTGACTTGGTTTTACCTTTTTTGCCTTTGACCATTGTAAACTCCACATTTCATCACAAAGACCCCCTAAAGTATATAATTTTTAAAGTGAATATCAAACTGTATTCTTTATGGTTCAAGATTAGATGTTGACAAATGTAATGTGCAAATTTTCATGGGTCAAACAAAAGCTCAAGGATTTAGGTGTTGAAACTCAAAAATAGGCGTCGATACCTTGAATGCATGTTAGAGATACAAGGCAAATAGGTAAATTAAGCGAATGAGTAAACCCAAATACATTGGCTTTGTGATTACAAGAATAAGTTAAATAACTTGAATGCATATTTTTTTGATAAGTTGAGTAATATCAATGTCATGTTTTTATAAGTTCATTGACGTTTACGCATATTCAAAATGTTCCATGCAAATAAGCTAGACGAATTTTTTCGAAACTTCAAAATGTAAACTACGTGAACATTTCGAAAAAGTGTATTCCATGGTTACTAGCCTTTTTGAAAAAGGTTCTAAAATACAGTAATTTAACAAACTACAGTTTTACTTTAAAAACAACTTTAGGCTTCCTCCCCACTTGTGTCCCTCCATCAACACAACAAAAAACCACTTATTCTTATTGTGTTTTTGTCTTTGGTTGGAGAGTTAATGAAGTTAGTTGAACATGAAATCCATCATCAGATCTTGACCCTCTATTCCTTTTACTCCTTTTACTCGGATCGATGACATGTAAATGTAAGGCTAAGATCACATCTTCAACAAACACAAATACCCTCTAACAAACACAAGTATCCATTGTGTGTGACCGACTAGCGCCTAGGCGTCGCCTAAGCGACCCGCCTAGACTGCTTTTTACATGGAGCAGTAAAAGCCGAACACGTGTAACTCGTGACCAAGCTTTTTTTAGGCGAGTTATAGGTCCAAATTGGTAAACCCCAAAAAAGACGTCTTCGTTTTGCATACTAGTTCTCTGACATTCCATCTATTTAATTTTCGCTTCATAAAATGTATCCTGCTCTATATCTCTATTTTTATTATTGTAGCCAATGAGTGTCGCAACCCGTTGTTTTATCCCTTTTCACTATCATTTAATTATCGAAATATCATTTAGTTTTAAAAACTGGAAAATAAATAAAGTAGGGATAAAACCCTTTTTTTGCTCGAGCCATAAGAGGGAGGGGAGTATTTTGATGTGTGACTGATACAAATGAGTTGATGAAATGACAAACCGGCTAAGAATAGTTTGAGCAACGGTATCTAACACTTTAAAGAAAAAATGCAAAAGCAACCGACTAAAATTTACACGTCATCGATCTGTGTAATGGCCGACAAAAACAGAGTTTTTTTAAATGACCATTGTGTTTTTAAAAAGTATTTAAGAAAATGAGTACATCTAAAACTATCGAACATGAAAAGCAATTTCTAAAAAGCTCTTGCATAAAAACATTTTTTTGAAGCCATTTTCCAATCTTCACCTTTGCGGGAGTTTTTTTTACACACGAAACATATGCGGGAGTTTTTTTTTTCTTTAATAGTTTTAAATTTTTTGAAAAATGTATGCACTAAGAGCAGGAGGTACGGTGGTGCCAAACTTGGTGCCAACGAGTTTGGCGCGACGCCAAGTTTGGCGCACCGTTACCTCTGTCGCGCCAAGAGGCCTCGCGCCAAAACTAACAGCCCACTTTTTTTTTTTTTTTCTTTTTTTTTTTTTTTTTTTTTTTTTTTTTTTGAAAAACTAGCCGTTGCATTTAAAACCTGAAGGTGAAGTTGATTTCGAAAGTTTCGTAGAGGTACTGAGCTTCTCGTGGTTAAACAGAAAAAACTGAAACTTTAAAGATTAACTGAAAACATGAAATACATAATAACATTAAACATTAAAACTACAGATGGATCCCTAAAAACAACATAAAAACATAAAATACATAATAAAACTACTAAACACTTAAAAAAACGAGTCATCCGAGTCCAAACCATCATCACTTGTTGGCGGAGAATAAAACTCCCCATTAATGTATCGACTCTCCATTATGTCGAAAAAGTTGTCTTGGAGGTACTGAGCCTCCCGTGCTTCTTGCTCACGGCGAGCAGCCTCTTCACGTGCCTGCTCTTGCAGTATCTCCCTGACGTTTTCTTCATCTTGTTCAAACTGCCGGAGGGAAGCCTCACTTAACCCGCTTGGGTGGTTTTGAAAATCCACCTGTGGAGTGTTCACAGGTGGACTTGGAACAATTGGGAGGTACGGGATGTTTTCAAACCCCACCGGGAAGACATTTTCTGGTGGTGTTGACTAAACTTCAAACTCTGGCAGAGTTGGAAAGTTGGTTTCCGGCAAGTGATCTGGTGCCGGAAAGCTGGTTTCCGGCAACTTCTCTGGGCTGGGGAATTGCTGAGAAAAGTCTTTGCGAGACATTCTTTTTGTGTGTGAATTGTGTTATTTGTGTGTCAAACTAATGCTGGTATGATAGTATATGTAGAAAACTTAACCGTTTGAATTTGAATTTAAAATTTAAAATTTGAATTTAACCCGCCCAACAGTACCCGTTTTTTGAATTCGAATTTAACGTTTAAATTTGAATTACCCCGCCCAACAGTACCCGGTTTTTGAATTCGAATTTAATGTTGAAAACCACCTTTATTAATAACATCAACCACCATTTTATTTCACATCTACATCAATCCAAAAAACACACACACAAATGTCTCAAAATTTGAAGTGGAACAAGTCTGAAGAAATCTTGCTTGCGCAAGTTTGGATACAAATTTCGCAAGCTATGGATATGCAAAATAACCGTTCCGAAAATATTTTTTGGAATGACGTTATGCATATGTTCAATAATCAGACAACCGATGACCATCGTACAAAAAATTCAATCACGGGTAAATGGACGAGGATTAACGTCGATTGCAAAAGGTTCAACGCAATTTACAAACAGTTGCAGCGTCGAAGTGCTCAAAATGACCAATCTCATCTCGAAAATGCAAAACTAAGCTTCCAGCAACAATTTGGTAGAAATGAGTTCAAATATGTTCACGTTTGGGAGATTTTGAAAAATTGCCTAAATTGGGATGTCGAAGATTAATTCCAGTAGTATGTTATGTTTTTTTAAGTTTATTGTTTTTTTTATTTCTTGTAATGTTTTTTTTTATGAATAAAGTAATTTTAGGATATATTGTTTTTAAATTTTATAAAAAAATAAAAATAAAAAAATTGAGTTTGGCACCAGAAATTCTGGTGCCAACGGATACCCCAGAAATGTGGTGTCAAACAGTTTCTGATGCCAAACTCAAAAACTGCTGACGTGGCAGTTTGGCACGAGCTTGGCACCACACTTTGGCACCACTGTACCCAGTGCTCTAACAACAAACTTAAATAACAAACGTCAAGAGAGCTTATCTCAAATCAAGTGGATAAAATAGTAGATATAAAAGATCTATACAAAGTGGGACAATTTTACAAACCCCCGTACGTTTAGCAACTTAATGATAATTTTCAAACAGTTATAAGTTATAACACCACTTATGTTGAAGAACAACAATATCCATTAAAATAATTAAGTGGAGATCATCAAGAAGCAACTCAAACGAAAAAGTGTGTTTAAGATCACTTGAAGCAATATTGTGATCCATATCATACGCACCTTTTTTTTCATTTTATTTTATTTTATTTTATTTTTTTTTTCCAAATAATAATAATTCTCAGTTTTGGATGTACTCCAAAGTTTTTAAAACATTGCTTTTTATCTTAAATAATTTTAAATGTACTTATTTTCTTAAATATGTACTACATATAAAAAAAAAAGTTCAATGTAATATGTGAAATGTTGAAAAATTTATAGTAAGTAAGAAGAAACTTAAAACATCAAAATAATAACTTTATATTAATGAAATGTTTTGAATCTTTATTATATCAACTTTTCAAAAGAAAACTATTACGGAGTAATATAAATCGATAACCTGGTTGACCCGGGACGCTTTAAACCCCGTGGGTTGACCCGGTTTAATTTGGCCCTGTTTTTATGATCCAACATTTTCGGTTGACCCGGTTTATATTGACCCGTTTTTCGACCGCAACAGTTCAACCTGTTGAACGACCCGAGTCGAACCGGGTTCAAAACATTATGTTTAATCTCAAAATACTCAAACTTTTATTAATTTTCTTTTGTAACCCACGAATCTTTTTTATCACTAAAACTATGTGACACTTTGATATATACGGGTAGGGGTGTCAAAAAACCCGAACCCGACTAAAGATAATCGGGTCGGGTTACTCGGGTCCAAAGTCTAACTCGGGTCAATCGGGTCAACCCGTTTAACCCGAGTACGAACTAGGGTCGGGTATCGGGTTCAAATATTTTGCTTATTCGGGTTCGGGTCAACCCGACTAACCCGAGTTAGGATTTTTTTTTGTGTTTTTTTTTTTTTAACTTTTGTAAATCTTTATTTAATTTTAATTGTTGAATATATTCTTTAAAAGTGTAATTAATGTTGTTTTAAAATATGTTTAAAGACATTTATATGAACGTTGAATATGCATGCATTACAGTTATAGAGAAGTTCATGTTTTTAAAGAAAAGAGATAAGCGGTTTAGAGCGTGAGTGTGTTTCTTTTCATTTTTTTGGGAACAAGAAAAACAGCTGTATCAAAAAAAATATGTAACAAACAAATGCAACTAAAAAAATGTGTCATTTATACATGTTTTATTTTAGAAATTAAATTTTATGATTTTGTAAATGGCACAGACCCGAACCCGACCTGACCCGACCCGACTTGACCCGAACCCGACTAACCCGAGTTCAAATAGGGTCGGGTTCGGGTATATTATTTTTAGCCTCGAACCGACTTGAACCCGACCCGTTTGACCCGAACCCGACCAACCCGACCCGATTAACACCTCTAATACGGGTACTCGTACTATTACTTTTTAAAAACACAATGGTAATTCAAAAAATTCAAAGATCATTTGAATATATATATATATATATATATATATATATATATATATATATATATATATATATATATATATATATATATATATATTTTTGAACAGAAAGATCATTTGAATCTCAACCAAGATATTTTCCACCTTCTAGCATCTACCCATACATAAACTAGCATTTACTCTATCAGCTACCTCCCTTTAAGAGCATCTCCAATGCATGATATAATACAAAGTTCAATACACTGCCACATCACTATTTTATTAATCTATACAACACTCCCACAATGCATTGAACTTTACGCATTTAATACATTTCCACATCATAATATTAATCTAATCAGTTGGGTCCACCAGCTCAAGTAAATTGTGAACAAAATAATAAGTCATGTGCAAAAATAGAACAACAAACTAATAAATTATTCTAAATGGGTCCACCATATGCGTTTAAAAGTGGTGTGTTCAGATACAAACTCATTTTTATGCGTGTGTTGACATGGAGACTCACAATGGTATTGAGCATTTAATGCACTGACAAAATTTTCATTTAAACGATGCCAGCTAAGCTGGTTGTGGATGCTCTAAAACCAACCAACCTTATTAGATCCGTCATCAATCCGTGTGATCAATCCTTGTGACTTCAAACAAAAACAACCCAATTACACGTCGTTGATCCGTGTAACAATCAATCTACAACCGTTAAGATCAAATTCCCCACATTAAATCTCAACCATTGATTCATTTCATCTTCACAATAAATAGCCTCCAAAAGCTTCACTCATTTTCGCACACTCTTTGTTACTGTTCTTTCTTCTTCCTCATATAGATAACATGTTAGCTCCAAAGTATATGTTTCTCCTTTTGTTTTACGTTACGCATAAAAAGAACCTTTCTATCATTTGTTGAAATAGGTGGTCTCGGAAATGGAGCAAGGTATATTTATCCTATGTTATACAATTTGTAGATTTATTTGTTGACATATATAGCTATAAATGTGAGTTAGAAAAATGGGTTAACATTATTTTAACAAGTACTTTAACAAACTTTTCACAATAGTGTTAATCTTTTAGTGACTACTGACTAGTATGTGCAAAAGAAGTTCAATGACTTCAACCATACAAAAGATTTCTTTTATGGGGGGTGATTTTTTGCAAAATAAAATACCTACGATTGTGTCTACAAAATTAGATTTTGTTATTATAGCTCTAATGTCGTGACCATATGCGACAAATTAAGAGACATAGGGGCAAAAAACTGTATCGCTTTATTTTAAAAGGTTACATAACTAATACAGTTTTTGTAATCCTACTAAGCACATCATCTTATTAGTAGAAGGATGGAAATTTGTGTGAGTCGTCTACCTGTTTTGGCTCGCACTTAACAGTTACCCATTTTCGCAACTCTTGACAAACTGCATGGATCCACCGTAAACTAATGTCACATAATATAGGGATATTTGAGATTGCTTAGCTATAAAAGGCGAAAGGTCAGTCTTTCTGGAAAATAGTCTTTTTACTCCTCGCTAGGCGAAGCTAGGAGTTGGGACTGTATTGTTCTAGTTTATGATTAACTGCCTTAAATAATATAGGGATATCTGAGACTGCTTAGCTATTAGACTCCTTATATGATGGTGTTTGGTATTGTGTTTGTGAAACATAATAAGCAATTCTTAGTGTCTAGCTGAGAAGTGCTTATTTTTCGCATAAAATAGGCCCAAGTTGTTTTTCCGCTATATAGTTCTTATTATATTTTAGAAATGTTATTCCTAACACACCCTGTAGAAGCATTAGCAGATTTTAATAGTATAAGCAATCTCAGATATCCCTAAATTGAATTAGAAACAGTATGTGTTGTTTTAGGATAGATCAACATCAGATATTATGTTTTAGGGTTTGTTTGGGAGTGCTTGTAATACGAGATAGATTACGCAATTCCAAACTGACATTTTGAGTGTTTCGGCAAGGGGATACTTATGTATATCAAGGTGGCGTTATGATTAGAAATGGACCTCACAAGTCTTGTTTGGAAAATTAATAAGATGTTATTGTTTAGGAAATATGGTTATTGGAGAAATGTCGAGTGCTAAATTGATAATTAGATTATGCATTTCTTTAACTAAGGTTATGTATCGGGTTCGTTTTTTTACCCGGATCTTGTTATGCGGGACTATCTTTTGTTAAGATTTGTTTAAGTTTTTTTGTGAAAAGTAGTAGTTAAGATTTATTTAAGTTTTTTGGTTTATGTTCTTTAATTTAAATTGGTTTGGGTCTCAATACCATACTACTGAATTGGTTCATGTATTCACAATAATGTAGTTCCATGAATATGGCATATTATATTGCAACATCTGTCCAGAAAATGTGCTATTAAGGACTAGTATGGGAGGTGATTTTAAATGGAAGTTATGCGGAATGAGCAAGAGTGTAGCATTACAAGGTGAGATAGATTAAAATGTTTGATAGTTTAAATATTCTTAACGTCGTTTCTTAACATTTTTATTTATACATTGTAACAGATAAGAGTTCACCCTCAAGTTCATGCCGGTTTACCATGGAAATGCAGAATTTGGCCAGACTCGTTTTGAATCTTTTGACGGGCGGTACCTACAAGTTTGAAAGTAGTGATTTCACTCCTGACTTTAGCTTTAAACCCTTCACCTTCAACAAATTTAAGAGTGTACATAAAGAGGGCCTGAAAATCGCATGGGACCTAGCTGCTGATCTTGTAGAAAAACTTATGGACTCAAGTAATGAGTATGACCTTTTTTAAATTATGATGTTCTTTAAAACAAAATCCTTCGTATAATAATTGTATGATAATATGATTTCAATGTAAGTTTGTATGTGTTGTGCAGGATAACACTCTCGATGGTGTACCATCGCATCATATTTTGGAATATCTATGACCAAATTTTTTTTTGAAAGATGTTAGTGATGAACTTTTTGCTCAAGCCTTGCTAGATATTAAACAAGATGCCAATAAAGTTTTTATGGGGAGTGGAAGTGAATGAAGCTTGGTTTGCTAAGATGATTGAGGTACCTGAAGAAATGAGAGAGATGAAAAAAGAACTCGAGGAAATGAAATCAACTCAGCAAAGAAAGGACAAGCATGGCACATAGAGAGGAAAGAAACACTTGAGGAAAGCAAGGATCCCAACACCAAGGCTGAGTGCGACAAGGAAACGTAGCCGGTTTATAGCAGAAACGAACTGAATGACCTGCTAAGATTAATAAGGAAAAGTGTTAACCATCTGGGTGTAGTTTATGCTAACATAGTTATGTTATGGAGGTATGTCTTTTCACAGTTCCCTGCTTTGTTGCCTGTTGCTTACAACCATGTTCTAATGAACGACAAGAAAACCGAAGTCGACAACCAGTACTGTCCTTGGAGCTAAAACCCGGAAGATTGAACATTTCTGTTTGCATTTTGATAGGCTTAATAAGCCACAATTTATTTTCCTTTTTAGTTAGTCGAAGTTAATTAATAACAATATCACATGAGGAAGTCTTTAGTGATACATACAAAATGGAAATACCAAGTGAGATTAACTTCCTCATGTGAGATTGATATCCCTAGCAGGAATGCAAACAGAAATGTTCAATCTTCCGGGTTTTAGCTCCAAGGACAGTACTGGTTGTACACTTCAGTTTTCTTGTCATTCTTTAGAACATGTTTGTAAGCAACAGGCAGCAAAGCAGGGAACTGTGAAAAGACATACCTCCCTAACATAACTTTGTTAGGATAAACTACACCCGGATGGTTAACACTTTTCCTTATTAATCTTAGCAGGTCCTTCAGTTGTTCTTGCTGTAAACCGGCTGCGTTGCCTTGTCGCACTCAACCTTGGTGTTGGGATCCTTGCTTTCCTCAAGTGTTTCTTTCCTCTCTTCTATGCCATGCTTGTCCTTTCTTTGCTGAGTTGATTTCATTTCCTCGAGTTTTTTTTTCATCTCTCTCATTTCTTCAGGTACCTCAATCATCTCATCAAACCAAGCTTCATTCACTTTCCACTCCCCATCAAAAATTTATTGGCATCTTGTTTAATATCAGGCAAGGTTTGAGCAAAAAGTTCATCACTAACATCTTTCAAAAAAGAAATTTGGTCATAGATATTTCAAAATATGATGCGATGGTACACCATCGAGAGTGTTATCCTACACAACACATACAAACTCGTATTGAAATCATGACACATTATCATACAATTATTATACGAAGGATTTTGTTTTAAAGAGATGGAGAGATCTGGGTGGTTAGATGGTATTGAATGCAAATTTAAGATAGGAGGGAGTGAATATGAAGGGTTGGATTGATGAAAGAAATAATGAACGGTGGAGATTGTTTGAAATGGGAAGGTGCGGATCGTGATCCGTGAGGTTTTCCAATGGAGTAGTCTCATTTGTGTTTCTTCCATTCCAACTGAGCTTCAACAAACACATGTGATGCTTGTGGTAGCACCTTGGTTGGTGTCAACTTAAATATGTGTTTAATGACGACTTCTTAAAGTGTATTCTGATGTACTTCTCAAAGTGTTGTCAACTTCACTATTTCACCTTTTTTAAAACAATTTAAACTTGAATTCAATGACGCTGTGAAATATTTTACCATTATGATCTCTTACTACCTGTTGCTCATTTTATACAGACACATAAGTTTTGCAATGACGTTGTGATATATTTCACCATTGTTATTAGATGGTTCAAAACTAAAGTATTTAACATTCTGATTTGACATTAGACGATGTATCAAAATATACTAAACGCACACTTAGCATCTCGAATGAGGTAGGTAATTCACACTTGTTCCTCACAGGACTTAACGCACAAATCTTGGTTGGTGAACATATTAGCTAATTATTTGTGCACTATTATTACTTCGTATGTAAAGTGTACCCGGCCTTGATATTTAATTATTTCAAACGAGTTCTTGTCCTTTTTCTAATTATTTCTATAATAATGTAAAATTGTTATTTTGCAGCAGAAAACCGAATATGTTCTTGGAACATCGTAAACCCGACCAATTCATCACTTTTTATAAATATATATATCTTCAAGCCCTAATATGAATTTATGATTATTTTCGGCTTGGTGAGTCAATATATTTTCATCTTGTAGAGTGTTGTCAACCTCACACCAACTACCTCCTTGACACTTTCATTGATTGTCAATAGATCTATCAATTGCATTGTTCATCTTTAAAAGCAAATTTGATCTTGTGACATGGAGTATTTATAAACCTTTTTTTGTTCAAAGGACCATGCGTGCATATGATGTTATCATGTTACTCATTTATTATAGAAATATAGTTATAAAAATATTGATCAAAACTAAATGTAATTGATAGAGCTTATGTTTAACACATTTACACATGCATTTGTTTTGTTTTGAGACTTGAGCTAGTTGACTCAAAAAAAGTTTAAATATGAGTCATGCAAGACACAAATACTGTATTAGAGGTAACAAAACAAAATCAGTTTGCATGAAGCAGTTGTTCATTAGTATTAATACATTTGTGGGTTGAGCTCGATTTGTAGGATAATATTTGTAATGAGACACCTTCCATCATTTCTGTTGGTTTTATGGATATAAATTAGTAGTCGTGAATTAGGATCGAACTCGAGACCACATGATTGCACACTTTACGTATGAGAATTAAAGTTAATAATTAAATGTAATGTCATATTTATTTATTAATTAAACGAAATAATGTAACAGACGTTAAGTTAATTAAGTGTAATGGACTAACGGTTGTTAAATGTAATTGGAAAGGACTAGATTGCAAAATTAATATTGGGAAGGTTCCGGAATCCCTTGGGGATCACTCAACCGATTGGCCTAAGGGAAATCCCAACCCAACCCAAACTCAACTTGTTTACCAAGTTATGTTGAGTATATATACAAGGCTAAGGGTCTTGGTTTTGCATCTCTTGTACTCATAAGCTAAAACCTAAATTGTTTTGTGTGTGTTTTTTGGCTTAGAACCGGTCGACCACTCCCAAGGGTGTCGACACACTTGATTTTCCAAATCAAAATTTTTTCGTTTAATTAAAACTAGCATTACTTTAATTTGATTTAGTACGTGTGTACAAGAAAGTGGTACTAACACTTTATTGTTAGTATTCTTGGATTGAATTACAAAATTGGTAAGGGGTAATTCTAATAATCCTATAAACCCTAAGTAGGGTTCATCACTTGCTAGTTTTGTGGATTTGATTCTTGTTCGGCTAGAATCAATAAAGGTACACATACTTTTATTTACGTTAACTAGTTATTCATTAATCTTTCCTATACGCTTCCGCATGTATTCTTTGATGGTTTGTGTTTTATATTTGATTGTCATGATATATAATTCCAACAATTTCCACTATCGTCTTATTTCTTATCGTTTTCGCCTGTTTATTCGTTAAAGGCTTCAAAGATTTTCGGCAAGAGACTGAAACTTCCACACTAGGCAACAAGATGAAGTTGATTAGTCCTCATCTTAAGATCAGTAAGCCATTTGTTAAGTCAATAACACAAACTCTTTTTGTTGGGTTTATAAAGCATTCTTATTATCAATGTTTTGTTTTTCTTTTGCTGTTACAATACTTTGTTATCTTGTTTAAGTTTGTACCAAAGATTTACAAGCTCATCTTTTAGACAGAAGTTCACATTTCTAAATAAGATTTTTGTTATTTTATTATGTTTTAGTTACTTGCTAAACTACAATAATGATTAGTGGTTTGTATATATAGTTAACGACACGTGTATTATTGTTTTAACAACAAACTTTTATAGCTTATACCATCTATCTCATAACAAGGAGTGATGGATTCAAAACTCACTCGATATATATTTGGAGGTGGACAGGATTGAGTAAAAAACAGTGACAGAGATACTGCGATTAAGCCGCGTACATCGGCATAAAAGACTTGTCCTCTTCGATTAACCTGGAAAATGAAAATCTCATCCGCTTACAAGTTTTAGTTACTTTCATTTAAAACAAAGCCTGTGTTATATGAATCTTGTTACACCAATAATCCTTATAAAGTTACTGTGATTGATTAGAGAAAAATGAAAACTTTATCAACACGACCGCACTTTTATTATACAAACACGAGTTTAGCTTGTATCTAAATACAACCAATAATAATACTTGAAAATATCAAGTCCAAAAAGTGGTTTGAAACTCTAATAAGTACACGAAGTAAGTATCTAAATTATTATGTAAATTAAACCTTCATCCATATTTACATCCCACTATTAGGGTACCCGTGTATAGTAACGATGACAAATAGTCTCCGTTTAACAAACAATTTTGATACAGAAAGCAAAAAAGATGTTTAACACATATTCCTCCGTCATAAGTAAACAGAACACCATTTGTATAAATTATGAGGTAATGTCCCAAAATTTTGAAAACTAATATTAACGATCATGTTGATTCCATCATTGTAGTCATATTTAACGATCATAACTAAACATACTAGATACGATATGTAAGTTCATATAGTTAAACATGGCATATATGATATCTAACTTCATATAAAAGTTTAACCTCGTTATTATAACATAACGTATCAACCAGATAGATATCAAAGATACTGAACTTGGTATTTCCATTTTGTATGTATCACTAAAGACTTCCTCATGTGATATTGTTATTAATTAACTTCGACTAACTAAAAAGGAAAATAAAGAGTGGCGGATTAAGCCTATCAGATATACAAAGTCTATCACTTTTCAATTTCATTATAAAATTAAGAATTTAAGCTAGACAAGCCATTAGGATGTCGTGACTTGTAATAAAGCCCAATATATTTTGTGGGATTGTTAATCGCGAGTTTTATAGTACTTTTGTTGCATGAAAACCTTAATTTATGATGACAATCCGCGAACCGCAAATAGTTATCTGAATGAGAGTGATTAAATCATATACTCTTGTATTAGTATGCAACATACAATAAGTACACTAAAAAAATAAAGGTTTTAACTTTCAACACCTAACTTCATGGCATATATGATTGTTTTTCTAGCAACCGCGGTGTCGGAATTTTGAGTTTTGACACCTAAATTCTTAAGCTTTTGTTTGAGCCATGAAAATTTGCACATTACAATGAGTCAAGTGTCAACATCTAATCTTGAACCATAAAGAAAACAGTTTGACATTGATCATATTTCTTTAGGACTAAAGTGGAGTTTATAATGGTGAATGGCAGAAAAGGTTGAAACAAGTAAACAACCATTCTTGTACAAAGAAGTAAAGATAGAAATGTCATAAATTCATAAGGTATCAAATTTATGAAAGTGTCAACCAAACTCCACCAACCTTTTCAGAAATTCAATTAAACTCACATTTACTACTATGAACTCATTTAAGTGCTACATGTCTCATATCAGTTTTATGTACTAACTTGTTTATTCAACTCGTTATGATATGAAATTTAAAATGAGGTACAGCTATGAAAACCGAAAAGAACCATCTACAAGCTATGAAATGAAAACTATGAAATGAAATGAAAACTCAAAAGCAGTGAAATGAAAACCGAAAAGAACCATCTACAGTACCATCTACAAGCCATGAAATGAAAAATCAAAAGCAGTAAATTATGGAGATGTGCAACTCATTAAAGAACCAAAATGTAACATACAACCATCTACATGCTCTAGAATATATATGGGTGGGCGGTGGGCCTGTTATAATAAACATTTTAAACAAACACTTTAAACAAAAACTGACCCTGTGAATCAGAACAACAAAGAAGTGGAAAACGATGGTTTGTGTAAGTATTCGTAGCAATTTGTAAGATGGATTTTGTCTCAAAAAAAAAAAAAAAAAAAAAAAAAAAAACAAAAGTTAGCATCTCGAATGAGGTAGGTAATTCACACTTGTCCTTGACGAGACTTAACCCAGGAACTCTTTGGTCGGAAAACATATCATAATGGGCTACAAATGTACTATAGCTAAATGTTTTTGCACTAACATTACTCCGTATATAAATTTGACATTCAATTATTTCAAACGAGTTCTTGTCCTAATCTACTTAATTTTTCTCGACAAAATGACCAATATATTGATATGAAGATCAAGAAGAACCCAAATCGATGACATACTTGTGTTATTAGCACTTTTCAATCTTTGATTATCTCTTTTAATTTAATAAACATGCCTTGGTGGCAGAACAGAGTATTTTTGGAGAATTCTATGAGGTTTTTAAGCTGTCAATTGTTTAAGTTTATATGCAGTTTTTACTATGTCATTTGGGTAAGATTTTATGTAGCGGGTTGAGACATTTGGGTCAGTTTTTATGCAATCAGTTGAGTCAATTGGCCTGGTTTTTATGCACTCAATTGGGTAATGCAGTTTTTACTGGTAACATCAAATTCTATCACAAAAAATAAAACATCCCTATCTTCTATAAAACTAAAATGTAATGCCATGTGACATCCAATGTGCGTCTCGCGTTTTGGGGACGGCGTTGCATGAACACACAAGGTATCGAGACTTCTTAAACATTGAAAACTACATAATAACTTATTCTTGTAATCACAAAGCCAATGTATTTGGGTTTACTCATTCGCTTAATTTACCTATTGCCTTATATATCTAACATGCACGACTAAGCGTAATGGTGAGCACACATGACCGCAGTCACCATTGCTACATTAGTGTCAACATTCTTAATGACTAACTTAATGCAATAAGGCGATTGTGGTTAATTAACTTGAAACATACACTTCTATAATTTCAATGTTAAAATTGTCATTTAGGTTAATTTACTTAAAACATACACTTCTATAATTTCAATGTTAGTCAAATAACTTGAATGCATAGTTTTTGAGAAGTTGAGTAATATCAGTGTCATGTTTTTATAAGTTCGTTGACGTTTACAAATATTCAAAATGTAAAATAAGTGAACTTTTCGAAACTTTGATAAGCTAGACGAATTTTTTTTAACAAAAATTTAATACTAACTTTCTTTACATATTAACCTTTAAAAGTGTATTCCTTGGTTACTAGGCATTTTGAAAAAGGTTCTAACATACAGTAATTTATACAAACTACAATTCTACTTTAAAAACAACTTTTGGCTTCCTTTCTATTTATAAGTGGTTGAACAATAAATCCAACATCAGATCTGGACCCTCCATACCTTTCACTCGGATCAGTGAAGTGTAAGGCCAAGATCAATCTTCAACAAACACATATATCTTCAAAAAAGCACATATATCCATTGTGTAATACCCATTGTGTAAAAACTCTCTTTTACCCCTTTAAATCCGGCACATTAGAACACACCAAACACACACACACTTTTCTAACACAATGTTATTTTGACATCAGTTGCTAACACACTCGTCTTATGTATCATACATCTGAAAATTTGACGTCAGTTACTTCGACATGTTGCTGTTTTCGTCTTGACAATGGCGTTTTCCGTGGTTTAGACTACTTTCATAATGGTTACACAAACGCCAGAGCAGCCATCGGGATGGGATCGATATCACTTTGGCGGGGCTAAGGTACGAATACATGAACTATCTCCCCATACGATACGGTAGTATTTTTTTCGTTGCTAGACGTACAGAACCAGTGGAAAATAAGGAGCTTTGGCCGGAAACTCAACAAAATAAAAAAACTCTTGATGGCTGCGACGACTTGGAATTAAACCGGGCATACGCCAGAGCCGCCATTGGCATTGGAACCATTGTATGATACTACTATACTTGTTTTTACTTTTACATTTTTCAAAAATATATTGTCACAAATAATTAATCAATTTTTGTGCAGAGCCGTTTTCGTCATCTTGGAGACGAAGATGGATTCATAGCTGGAGGTGGAGGTGGAGGTGGCGGTGGATACGGTGGCAGTGGAGGTAGCAAACGAGTTTGCAAGTGTGAAAGAATCAATGGCTGTAGAGAATTTTTTATGTTTGATTAGAGATCTTTAAACACTTGATATGAAATGGTTGTGTAGTTTTTTGGTTAACTAAACAAGTTCGTTGTGTTTCTCTTAGAAGAGCTAAATGAGCTCAACTGTCGATTATCTTAATATCGTAACTTGGATATGATAAACTGATTTTAAGTTTTTAAGTCTGATTGCTTTTGTTGTTATTCGCATGAAGTGGCAGCCAACACTTTTTAGGAATTTATGTGGCTGGTTTAGTATGCTAGTTTCTTTGCAAGTTATGGTTACGAAGCATGTCATTATAGTGATATCTCATCTTTTAAAAGCAGCATCATCCAATTTTCCTGCATCTATATAAAGATTCGAAAGAAGAATTCTTCCAGGACCATGTGACGGTTCTGCCTTAAACTTTCAGCTGTTCTTTCTCCAATTTCAGCATTACCATAACGTTGGCTAGACCAATGTTGTAGTAAACCGGAAGAAGTGACTGCCCTTTAGTGTCCTACTATCCTTACGGTCCATATATTCACCAATTCATCAAGATAGTGACAAGAAGACGCATACTCTTTTGAAAACACAATGATAAAAACCTGTGATTCTTGCATAGTTTTCACCACCAGTCTTTTACTGGGCGGAATGCCCTTTACCCAAAAGAGTTTTCACCACCGGCCCGTTATCACTAGTCTTGGTTACAAACCTTTCATTGAAATTTGAAAAGACAGATGCATGACCCATTGATACTGTTCTAGTTTTAGCAATCTGTTGCATGGGGGCTGTGGCTGCACCAGGTCAGATGCAAATGGCGTACTCGTACCGATAGAAAGATTTCTCATTGCATCTGTTGGCACATGAGAAGACGAACCAACTGGCTATGCACCCTGTCCACGACCCATGCCATGACTTGGTGACATGAACTGAACGGGGCGTTGTGTTTGTGGCTGAACAGGAGCATGCGTGGTGGACGGGCGATGATGGAATAGTTGAGTGATATCATGCTGCAAAATAACACTCAAAGGCAAAGTCTCTCTTCAACTATATACAACAGTATCAATGTAACCATGATGTAATTCTCTGCTAACAGTTTTACAATAGTTTTACCATACTTTGCGCAATAGTTGAACTCTGTGCCAAATCTATACATTCAGTTCTCAACTTGTGAAAAACTTGGTTCTAGCTTAAGCACTTGTACAGTTTTGGAGAACTATAGAGCACCTAGATATTCAACAAGGAACCACTATCACTAGCGGATTGCTTATTGTAATGGCCAAGCCACAATTATAACTCTAATATATGGCATTCAATTTAGATTTTCTTGCTCAAAAACATCCCAACAAAATGGAAAATCGGCACAAATGATATGCGCCATCAGTAATATCATCCTACGTCACCCTGATGACCACATATATGACGTCATCATCGTTAAGGGTGGCTTAGTGTGGTTAATGATAGGAGTGTCTTTAGCCTTAATAGTTTGCGGCTCCGTAAGTTTTTTTTTTGGGTAAAGGGGAGTAATCCTGCACCCTGGTAAAGTATATTAACCAAAAAACAATGAAGTACAATGGATGAGAGTGAGTCCCTCATCTCAGTCCCTTAGGACACGACCAAACCACTATATAAGAATGACAGGCCATTCTTATAACTTACAAATCCAAATAACTAACAATGACTAAAAATAAAAATACAATACATCACAACTCAAATAAACACTTGAGTCTTCTTCGTCATCTTAGCGATCCAGATCTTGTACATGAAGAAACCCATAACCAAGTTACCCCAACTTCCAAGTGCATAATCCAAACCAAATCCATTTGCGACTTCTATTAATATTATGCATGAAGCATAATCTAATAACCTGATAAGAGTGGAATCTATAGCAAATCGAATTTGATCAAACCAACATGGTGATACAAAGGGTTTTGAACAAGACCCTTCAAACTTAACTTCCATCAATAACATAAAACTCCCATCATGTTTCACATCAACAAAACATAACAGAAGCAGCAAGCCCTTATACTAACCGTAAGATTCAGATCGCCCACCACAATACATACACCATTGTTGCTACAGAATAAAACTATACGCCCAAACAGCCATGTACCACAAGCCAATCGAATCAAACACCACCAATAGGGTTTACAGAAACCCAACTTCAACACGTCTTCATGCCTTGACATTAAACGAACAAACAGAAAACCAACCATCTCTCTCTCCAAACCCACTTACAATAGCCAACCAATCGTCTGCCAAAAGCGCGACCCAAGCAGGTTCACTAATACGGCGAAAAAGAATGACAAAACCCTAAAAAATTAGGGTTTCGTTTATCATGAAGTACAATCAACCAAACCAAACACCACCGATGGTACCAGGATAATAACATCGATTTAATAACCCTAAGGATAATCAAACAGATCTAGGATACGTACATGTACCAGATACGATGGTTAAAGGATCAGATCCATCAAACCCTAAAAAAAAAACGGTACCCTAAAAAGGATAACCGATAGAGAAACAGAATAGATAGGGTTTCGATGATCATCAAAGGAAGATTTCCATAAGATTTACAAATATAATAGACAGCCGCCACCCTTGAAAGAAGTATCACAATCCTACTCATATTGCATACCCTAAAACAGGTAGAGAGGACGAGTAGAAGTGATACAATGGCCGGAAAAGAGAGGGGGCAGCCGCCGGAAATCTCCCCTAGGGAGAGAGAATTTTAGGGTTTTTTAGGGTTTTTTTTTGAAGCATAATCTAATAACCTGATAAGAGTGGAATCTATATTACGGTTTTTTAGGCTCCGTAAGTTTTTTTTATCGGCTTTTTATTAATGCCTTGGGTTTTATACTTTTAAAGCATGTGTTCGGGAAATATGTAATTGCCATGTTTCTTTTGGCTATATGGAATTGCCGCTCATTTTTACAATGTCATTTTTGTTTTAGTACATGTTTGTAAGATGATTCTTATAAAATTGGTTGCAAATAATTTTAGTTACACGGTACCCGCCGCTGCAACGTGCGGGTACCCGGCTAGTATAACCTAATGTATTTAGACATCCGAGGTTTGTATAGTAGGTTAAGATGATTATAGTTAAAGTAATGAACAAATAAACACAGACTTGGATTACCTGGCCCATGAAGTGCCTTGAATAAGTTTCCAATCATCTCTTTGTTGGGTTCTACATTCGGGGTAATTTTCTCATTGATAATAGACATTGCTTGCTCACAGATCTCAAGACACAAGGATGTCACAACTAGTATACCACCGCTTCTAATTAACATCTTCTTTGTCCTTGAAAATCAGTTAGCTACATAATGTGTCGCATCTGAACAATCTGTTGCCCTAGAAGTTCCCAATATTTTCATGATATATATGTTACAAAGACAGGTCAAAACAAGTAAGTATTAGAGGATAATCAGCCCAAGCCGTGATCCTAAGTACTCATGTAATTTCTATATAATGTATGAATAATAATTATAAAGGTTAATAGACAAAGAAGTTACTAAAGTTTGGAAAAATGTTCGTCAAAGTGACTATAGTTTAAAACGTTACAAACAAATTAATCAAGTTCACGGGTTTATCAACTGGGTTACTAAAGTTTCAAAAATGTTACACTAGGGTTACTCCCAAGGTGGGCAACCGGTTGATAGCCGGTATCCCAGTCTGAATCATATTTCACCTCAAATTAGTTACTAAAGTTTGATAAAAAGTTCGCCTACGTTAGTAAAGTTTCAAAATTGTCTTATAAGTTACTCAAGTTTACGTGTTTTATTTTTGTAAAAGTCAGTTTTATAATAACTATGATTCGTAATAAAACAGGGTAAAATCAATAGATGTACTATTTGAAGTGACTCATTATACATAACCAACTAACGAAAATACCATTATAAACAAAGAAAATTTGCACGTTTGGTCTTTTTTTTTTTGCAGAATATTATAGCGTCTATCCTTTTGGCCAACGAGCGTTTGTAATTATTTCAAAAAATTTGGTTTATATGTTTTCACCTGCTATTTATCATTTTTATACATTTGTGTAAGTTTTAAACATTTGTGTACGTTTTTATATGTTTTTATACGTTTGTCTATGTTTTTGTGCATTTTTTACGATTTTATACGTTTTTATGCATTTTTCTATGGTTTTATGTGTTTTTAAGATATTATACATTTTTGTACGATTTTATCCGTTTTATCTGTTTTTATCCGTTTGTACAAGAACTGAAAGATAGTGCGCCTGTCTCTTATCACAACCAACATACTATCCCCCATATTGATAGCATGAAAATCCTCGTCTATAAGGGAATATAATCCTTAGACATTAGTGGATGGGAATACAAACACATTATCCGTTTTAACTATAGTAACTTAAATGAACACTGCCTCAAATTTTAGTAACTTATGCGAATATTTTCTCAAACTTTAGTAACTTATTTATCTATTAACCCAATTAGTGCCACGTAGGAATTTAACCGGTAGTAAAGGGTTAAAACTAAGACAATAATTTTTGTAACCGGTGAGAAAAAGTTGAGTAACTTGTTCGTAATGTTTTAAACTATAATAACTTAGCCGGACATTTTCTTAAACTTTAGTAACTTATTTGTCTATTAACCTTAATTATAACCTACGGGTTTATCATTGTTTAATATGGTATCGCATCGGGTTTGATCCTCAAACCTGGTGGTGGCAAGCAGAAAAGAAGAAGTGGAGCAAGGGAAAGCAGATCTACACCAATAAAACACCAGATCTATACTTGATTACATTTGGTATATCATGCATCATGGCAGGACATACTTGGGCATGCCTACTTCTATTATTGGGTCTCATACAGCTACCGACCTACAACCCAACTAAAAATGTCTCCTACTTACAGACGACGTACGCAACATTTGTCAACATCATGTCCCATTGCCATTAGCACCTATTTAAACTTACCAGTCATGTATTACATTATATCAATAACCTGGTTTCAAATATCGTGAATCGGTAGTCGGGCGGTCGACCCCCTGTAGCTTGTAATCGGTATAGACAGGATTAATTGGTGATTAATCGGATTGGCATTTCCGACAAATTTTTGGCATTTTCGACAAGTTTTAGGTATTTCCGGAAAAAAAAATTCTTAAAAAAGTCTTGTAATAGATATAAACAACGACTATAAATCATTAAAACAACTTTACGATGAATTTGGGTATTTCCAGCAAGATTTGAAGGTTTCCGGCAAGTTTGACCACCGCTGAGCGTCATTGACCACGTTTCACTGATTTGTTTGACCGATTTACAAAAATCAGAAAGGTTAGTGGCCTTGTAGCGCCTAAGCGATGATTAATCGGCCGTGTAGGTCTTGTTTTGCAACACTGTAATAAATGCTATTTGTAGCATCTTGTATTTTATTGAAATGTACAACTATTTTGTTGACAAATTTATATGCTAGTGCTACAACCCATGTTATTAGTGTTACCAAAAAAATTCGGTGTTGGAATCAGGGGCGGAGCCAGAAAATTTTTGTTGAGAGGGCAAAATATGATAACTTTTAGGAACTACACTAAAAATTGGTTCGTCGAGGGGCAAATTACAAAAATAGTCAAAAAAATTTAAAAATTTACACTACAAATTTTTTTTGTCGGGGGTCACATTACCCCTGGACCTCCCTTTATCTCCGCCTCTGGTTGGAATAATAATTATATTAATGTAAATTGTGTTTCGTTTGTGTAGAAATACCACCTTACATGTAACTTTCTTATACTCCGTATTTGACAAGAATAGTCGAAGACCATTAGTACTAAAGGAGGTAAAATGTATACCATCAACGCATTTTTTGACATTAAAGTGATGGTAATAGATAGACATGATTTGGTAACTACATATCACGTTTTTTGTTTTACTTTAATTGGCTGAACCTACAACCTCAGGTTATAAGGTAGCGCGTGTTACATCAATTTGGATTTATAAAAATAAATTTATTTAATTTAGGCATATGAAATCTACTCCCGCTTTAACACACGAGCAAAATACCTCGTTACAGAGTAGTACCGTATAAAAATTAACTTTGATATCGATGTATATGCACTAAATTTTTATTTGATGCTTATTGGGGTTTTTGAAAAGAAAAAACAAAGTTTAGTTTCTATGAGTAGATGGGAGTCTAAAATAGTTTGTACTAGTACAAAATTTCCTCTGCATTTGTGTCGCCTCCATCAACACAAAAGACCACTACCCTTTTAATTACTTTTTGTCTTATTCCTGCGAATTAATGAAACAATGGAGGTTGTTGAACATGAAAAATCTTGACCCTCTATTCCTCTTTTTACTCAGATCATTGACATGTAAGGCTAAGATCACCTCCTCAACAAACACAAATATCCATTGTGTAATATCCTTTGTGTAAAAAAGCTCTCTCTGACCCCTTTAAATGAGACACATTACAACACACCAAACACAAACTCTTTCCAAATACAAGGTTATGTTCATCAATCAACTTATAAAAATTGGATCAGATTGTTCATAGATTTAGGTGTACCACTACCGTTCTCTCTTTCGGTTAGATGCTTCAATGCATACATAAATCGGCTTCACAATAGGTTGGAGCTTTATGAAATCGGTTCCCCTAATGATGAAGGATCTCATTTTTTTCATAGTTGTAAGTTCACGGAATTTGGTGAAGATTATCCCTCATTACTTGATAATGATGGTAATATGATCAGTTTGAAGCGATAATAACAAGACCGAGCTTCAAACCGATCATATTACCGTCATTATCCAGTAATGAGGGATAATCTTCACCAAATTCCGTGAACTTACAACTATGAAAAAAACGAGATCTTTCATCATCAGGGGAACCGATTTCATAAAGCTCCAACCCATTATGAAGCCCATTTATGTATGCATTGAAGCATCTAACCAAAAAAGAGAACGGTAGTGGTACACCTAGATCGATGAACAATTTGATCCACCCCTTGTGTCGATTAGCCTCCAATTTTTGTACAAACTGATCTATAAACAGTGCGTAGTCGGTTGCAGGATGATCATTGTCAATCGTTCGAGGGTAGAAACGCATTTCTTCTATCTGTGGATCATGTTTCTTAAAATGCACTCGCTCTTCAGGGGCGAACTTTCGTGGATTGTGTTTACGCCAAGAGTTATGTCGACCAAATGAACGGCTTTCCATTATATAAAATGAGGTGAATTTTGTGATGGTGATGGTTAATTTATTGAAACTGACTGGATTAAAAACGCCTAATTTGTATCGGGTCCGTGTTTTTTAGACGGATCTTGTTATACGGGACTATCTTTTGTTAAGATTTGTTTTAAGTTTTTTGTGAAAAGCAGTAGTTAAGATTTATTTAAGTTTTTGGGTTTATGTTCCTTAATTTAAATTGGTCAGGGTCTTAGTACCATACTATTGAATTGGTTCATGTATTCACTATGAAGTAAAGTATAAACATGATTATTTTTTTCGGAAACTATTAGTATAAAAACACAGAGTGGTCACATTTCCATATTTATAACCAGTTCTAAACTTTTTTTTGTGTAGGACGTATCGCCGGCAACGAATGGCAATCGACACTCGTGTCATCGTATCGCCTCAAAGAACCGAGGCCCACTGATTATGATATAATTCCTATATCTGAAGCTCCTAGGTAACTACATGTTTGCATATTGAAAAAAAATAGATATATTCTATGCTATGTTCATTTCATTTCATGGAATGTAAGCAAAGTATATGGCTGTTTGCATAAAGTATTGTACCTTTTCATCATGCCTTTGTAAATTGACTTTTTGTAAACGTTGGGTCATTTTGTAATCCGTAACTGAAATATTATATATAAATAATTGATTGCTAATGCGCGTCAGAAATTTGATAAAGCAATGAATAAAATTGACAGTGATATTGCTAAGATGGCTTCATCTTCTGATGTGAACAATTCGAATGATATTAATGGTACTAAAGTTTATTCAGCAAATACTCCTCCGTCGAGTTTTGATGTGACTATGCAATCCCAGATGTATGGTACTATTCATAGTGTTACTTCTGATCCTAATGCACCCAAAGTAGTTACTACTTGTAGTAATGGAGTTAAGTCGGTTTCTTACGCGGGTGTTGCTTCTAATGAATCCCAGAAACACGTGTCTAATTTTCGGAGGTTAGAATGCAACAAAAAGAAGGATGATGTTGACCTTTCAGTCCCAATGAAAGTGGTGGAAGAGGTGAACATGAGGTTTGAGAATACTCTCTACGGATACTTCCTTGGTCAACGCCTTGCTTTTCCTATTGTTGATTATTATGTTCGCAATACGTGGGCTAAGTATGGGTTACAAAAGGTTATGATGAACGCTAAGGGATTCTTCTTCTTCAAGTTTAATTCGAAAAAAGGCGTTGATGATGTTCTTGATAATGGTCCTTGGTTGATTCGTAATGTTCCTATTATTCTTAAACCATGGACATTGAACACCAACTTGCTTAAGGAGGATTTGACTAACATTCCGGTGTGGGTTAAATTCCATGATGTTCTTTTAGCTATGTTTTCTGATGACGGACTCAGTCTTCTTGCTACATTGATTGGTACGCCCAAAAGGTTAGATGTTTTTACTAGTCAAATGTGCAAAGAATCTTGGGGCCGCAGTAGTTTTGCTAGGTGTATGATTGAAGTGAAGTCGGGTGAGCTTCTTAGAGACAGCCTCATTGTCGAGATTCCTTTACTTGATGGTACGGGTTTGACTATTGAGAAGATCCGTGTTGAATATAAATGGAAACCGCCTAGGTGTGTGAAATGTCGGGTAATTGGACATACTTTGGTGGATTGTCCTAAGGTTGTGATTCCGACTGCTCAACCTCATAAGAACGTAGGTGATGGGTTTCAGCCTGTTAACAATAAGAAGAAGGGAAAGCAGGTTGGGACGAATCCGGGTCAAGGAGGTTCTACGAAAGCTGTGGTGGGCAAGCATTTTGAATATCGGCCCAAAACGCCTCATCCTGAACCCAAGAAAGTCAATGTCAGTAAGAAGATGGCCTCTGATGTGGCTAGTAAGAGTGGAACCAGGATCACTACGTCTAATAAGTTTGATGCTCTTAATATGGACGATACAGATGTGGATACTGGTCGTACAATGGAGGTTAATGAGGATGAGTTGATTAAGACTGGTTCTAAATCACATGTACCGCTTGTGAGTGATTCAATGGGAACAATGGATGTTGGTTCTACTCCCATAGTTGAGAAAATTGGTAAGCTTGAAAAGCTAATTATTGATGGGAAAGCTACTCTTGTGGATGATGATGGTCAACCTATTCCGTCTACCTCTTATACTAAGAGAGTTAACCCTTTTTCTAAAGTGGGAGAGATTGAGGTGTCTGATTCTGAAGATGAGGTTGTTGCTAACCCATTTGATGAGTCTGCTAATATATTTGGTGGTGGCCAAGAGTTTGAAGATGAGTATGATGGCTATGACTTCGATGATTATGCGAAACAGGTTCGTGATCTTCCGGGGAATTTGGATGCCTTTAATGCCATGTATGGCACAAAGTTTCAAGGTCCTAGGAAGTAATTTTATTTCGTTGTGTCAGTTGTTATCATTTGAGTAGTGGTTTGTTTCTTGTTTAGAAAATAGGAAGTATCTTATTATGTAAGCTTTATGCCTATGTAACGGGCTGAGATATGGGATTTCACTCATATCCATTGTACTTAAACGTTTATTTGGTTAATATATTTACCAGGGTGCAGGATTACTCCCCTTTACCCAAAAAATAAAATAAAATATCTATAAAATTTAACAATATTATCACTTTTTAATCAGTTTTAAAAAACTAGTTTCACAGTTTTTTTTGTTGTGAAATGACACCAACTGTAAATTTGGATTCCTATTTGAGTTTGTGGGCATTGATGAAGAGGATAATTGGTATGTATCTTACTTCCAGCGTGAATGGTATGAGCCGGAAGAAATACACAATGATTCATGTATACCCTTTGGAGACCCAAGTTTTCTTCATTCCATCCCTTTCGGATCATCCATTGATGTTAAAGTGCAGCTCCATGCTACTAGCGAGAAAAAAGATAGAACATATTTACTTACCAATTGCAAGGGTACTACTCCACCCCTCTCGGAATTTTAGTGAGATTCAGAGCTCAAGTATGGCTCCCTTAGGTTTGATGGTATAGATGGCCGCGCCTATTTGAATTATGTTCTAATTAAAGATGCAGTAGATACGAAAATAGAGTTGAAGCTTAGATACGTCACAGCTGGTGTGCAAGTATTTGGCGACATAGTGGCTTATCATGGAGACGATGTTCTTGGAGATCGGGGTTTCCTAGGTTATTATTACGCTCTAATCTTTAGAGCCAATCCAGATGAATATATTGGAAACTAAGAGGACCAAACCTATGCCACTAGTCAAGACAACCTTAGCCGTACCCGTCAACGGCCTCCTTAAGATCAACGCACGTTTAATGGATGTTAATTCTGGTGACGTTATTGTGGAAGACAGTGTGGAATTCCGTGCTAGACTGGACAATGTCGTCGACATATGGAATATACCAAGCGTTTTAGGCTTTTTTGAATAGAAAGTAAATTGGGTTCCTCAATTGCCGAGTGGTTCAAGTCAGGTAAAAGTCTAGTATTTGTTTACTGGAATTAGCTTGTTTGACACTTTCTGGATAATGATTGCAGTATATTTTGTTAGGGCATATGTGTTGGCATTTGTTACCATGTCATATTTGGTTACCTGATTGCTAGAAAAATTTAACAATTATGTTTTGAAATATTAAGTTCAGGAGCTGGTTTTTGTTTTGACTTCTCATTCTCTGGCTTGTTCTTTCAACTACTTAGTTTTCCTGCAAGAAAGTGTGTTGAACGGGTTGAAAGTAATCTCGAAGTGTTTTAATTGTGCAAAAAAACCTTAATTCCTTTATTTTAAAAGGTTAGTTTGGTATTATGTTTCTGAAATATAATAAGCACTTTTTAGTGTCTAGCTGGGAAGTGCTTACTTTCGACATAAAATGGGACCCAAGTTGTTTTTCCGTTAGTGCTTATTATATTTTAGAAATGTTATTCAAAACACCCTATAGAAGGATTAGCAATCTGACAATATTGAATTAGAAACAATATTGGTTGTTTTAGGATAGATCAACATCAGATAATGTGTTTTAGGGGGTTTGAAGTGCTTGCGATAACACGACTCCAAACTGACATTTTGAGTGTTTCAGCAAGGGGATACTTATCTATATCATGCGATGTGATTAGAAAATGGACCTAGGAGTCCTTTTCGATTTCAATACAGATTCTAGTAGTTATAGACTATGTAGTTAATCTCGGCGAGATCTCGTCGGTATCTCGGATCTCGGCCCTAGAAATAATCTCGGTTCAAAATATCGGCCCCAAATCTCGGATCCGATATTCTCGGCGAGATTGGCGAGATTTTGCCAATATTTTGCCGAGATTGGCTCTAAATATCGGCGAGATTTCCGAGATTTTGCGAGTTGTAACTGTATGACTTTTTTTCTTTATTCTTTCCTTTTCTTCTTGACTTTATTAATTGATCATAAGATTTCCGAGATCTTCGTGGGTTTGTGGATACCGAAGGAGGTTGTGTATTCGTGTGGTTTGAGGTTCGGATTAAAGCATAAAGAGATAAGAAAGAAGATTAGTTGTTGAATGAGCAAGAGAGTTGTGTTTTATCAAGAAAAGGAAGTGTGGTTGCAGATAAGTGAGGAGCAATTTTTTTTGGCTGCGTAAAAATGAAGAGGGATTAGGGTTTGAGGAATATAAGAGGTATTTAGGGTTTGTTATTGGGCTGCTATCTCACATGATTATTTTGGCCCAATTCATAAAGTTGACAAATGGGCCAACCCTATTTATATTCTAGATAATATAAAAACCGATATCTCACCACGATAACCGCTATTTCAAATCTCGGTCCTTGAACGATATTTGATTTTTGACCGAGATAACTACATAGGTTATAGATATGTTTGGTCCACATATTTAATGGAAGGGTCAGTTGGTGTACAATATTCTAGGGGTTATTGTATTCGGTTCCATTAGCGCAGTTGGAAGAATTTTAATTTACAGCATTGTAGTCAATGTTTTATGTCTACCTAGAGGCGAATCCATAAACTTTGTACTACGTTTAAGATCTTTATTAAAGGTCTCAATCTGTTTGAGAAGTTGAAACTAATTTAGAGATTTTGCATATAGTACATAAATAACTCTCATACGTCTTGTTGGTTTTTATTGATTTCCATATAGGAACTATTTTTGTATTCCTTCCGTATGAAAAGCCATTAAATTGCTGATTGATCCATTGCATTTCTTTATATGTTGCAGCTTGGCAACTTTGGGGAACAATAGCTAGAGACCATGGGATTACACACAAGGTAGTGTGGTACGTTCTTCAAACGTGTGTTGCTTTGGCTGCTTAAAGGAATGTCAAGTGGTAACTTGCGAGAATGTTTGCTTCAAACTGTGCATAACACGTTTCATGTGGACATGTGTTGATGCCAAATACCTTTTGACATAGATGCGTAACTCGTTTGTGTTGTACTTTATTTGTGTTTTGAGCATCTTTTGTATAAAGAAATTTGTAGGTTTAGCGATGGCTATGTTTCCTGTCTCCTTCATATAAAGCACGCTTTGAGATTTAATTTTGATACAAATCGTATAACACAATTTTAAAAGTATTATGCAAGTCTCGCCGCTCTAAACGTAACACACTAGTTAACATCTCCTTTCCTCTTGCACCATTGTTGTCATACATTGCGGAAGCTGCCATAAAATTGAATTACCAGGATCAAACGATTTGTTGTTGTATTGTATGCGTGTCATGCCAGGAAAATACAAGATTGTTTTTGCTAGACTAGCTTTTGTCAACACAAAGATACCTCACTTGATATGGCAAAACAAAGCAATTGTTCACGGCCCACCAAGCAAAATCGGTGATTTTTTTGTCACGACTAGCTAAAGCTAAAGTTTCATTGAAGAGATCCTTTACAATGCGTAATTCAATAATTGAACCATTTGCAGCTATGGGTCAGTCTGGGACCATCGCCTGGTCATTGGACCTAAAGTTCAATTGGACCGGTATAAATGTATAGTAAGAGCACCTCCAATGAGGAGGTTGAAGATGGGTTGAAAAGACTCAAAAAAGGGTTGATGCATTATAGTAAAAACTTGATAAAAACTTATTTGAGCAATAAGTGTCTATTGCTTAATCCCTTTTTTTTTTAATTATATTTTTTAATGACTATTGAAATTTTGATTTTTTTTTTGGCATTTACATATATATCCTTGCAAAACTCAAAAATTACATATATATTCTTTTGATGCATTAAAAGCATTGTACTTTATGCATTAAAAACTGGTAAAAAGGATATATATGTAATTTTTGAAATTTACAAGGATATACATGAAATTATGCCTTTTTTTTAACGACTATTGAACTATTGATTGTGCCAGTATAACTAGGCTGAGAATGACTTAGAAAATATTTTTGCTATCAGAGTTATAGGTTAATAATGGGTTAAAAACTATAAACACACACTTACATTGAAAATGAATTAACACAATTTATCACAAGTGATACATCCAAATTGTAATCATACTCACCACAAAGATTACTTATAATAAAAGTTATTTACGTGTTTAATATGTCTAAACCTGTATGAGTTAAGGTAATATATTTGCTTTCATTCATTTAATAAAATGGTTCAATTTCACACGCAGCTAATCATTTATAGTGTTTCTATACGCTTCGGGAAGAAGTCTTTTGTGACTAGACAGCAAATAATAGTTGATAAAAGCATATAGCAAACGACATGTTCACATCAACCCTGTATAGACAATTAATTGAAAAGGACTTGAAAATGCATTTAATCTATCAATTTTTGTTGTTTCTGTAGTTTTTTTTTTTTTTTTTTTTTTTTTTTTTTTGCTATTAAAGCATAAAACTCTCTAATTTTAATTTGTGTGTATTTTATTTACATAAAATAACCATTTTACCTTTCAAAATTTAAAATATAAACCATTTAAGGATTATCCAGTGGTAAAAGGGTTTGTGGTTATCACTCTAAAATGTGTGAGGTCTCAAGTTCAATTTCTGCTAGGTGCAAACAACCTTAAGTGATCACGCTAACTTCCTGAAAAGGGGAGGGCTTTACCTAGTTTGAGTCTGTGTGACGGTGGGTTTAAACCCCGTGAATTAATCAGCCAAAAGATCAGAAATCATGATTAAAAAAATAAAATAAATAAATAAAAATAAAATAAAATGATCATAAAATACACAAAAATTTAAAATTTAAAATTTTGTATTCTAATAATAATAATAAAAATTATACATAACAACAAAAATTAAAAAATTAAATACATTTTCAAATCATTAGGCTAAAGCTCAATATACAATAGTCTATAAAAAGAAAACATAAATAGGAAATTGATTAGCAGACTCTCATTTGTTATTTGTACGCTCAAATGTACAAATCGATAAAACAACATATGATAAATGTACAATTGATTAATGCACAGATTTGAGTGTACAAATAAGAAATTAGAATGTACAAATCATTAGCCACATAAATAAGAAAGGATATTTTTATTATCTTTTAAAACATTAGTCACCGGATATATTCTAAGAACTTCACAAGTGTCCACTTTTCAATTTGTGTGTACAAATGTCACAAGTGATTGTTCAGATAAAAAAGATAAATGATTTGCACACTCTGAAGTGATTGAGACACTTAAATTAATTGTATTTGAACATTTATACCTTTATAATTACACTTACATTTTCACCTATGTACAAATCACTTTTTGAAGTGTATAAATCAACTCCCGATAAAAAAAAAAAAAAAAAAAAAAAGGTATAGAAGAGTAAACTACAATAACAACAAGTCAGAACCAGCATGTGAGAAGTAAATAATCATATCTTACCGAAAGTAAAGAGACTGCAAATTGTAAAACAAATTGATACATTTGTAAAAAAAGTAAATGTTACAAACATCATTACAAACTTAACCCAATAAAACCAACAATCAACCACAACATACATAAAACCAACCAAACTAAACTTCAACTCCAGCCCGAACCTGACCTGTTTAAATCATCTCGAATCCCCATAACTATCCAGTATAGATATGCACACCTATAGCAATCATGAAAATGGTAACAAGGCCAAAATAAATAACCGTATGGACAAGTATAGACATGCCACTTGTTTGCATGCTCCCGAACTCGACAACTCGATTCCTTCCAGGTATTTGCAACAATAACCCTGGTGATAAAAGTACGAATAGTACCACTGCTATAACAACTGGACCCCAATCTGCCATTTTTTTTTTTATATTAAGAAGTTGATAGCTAGAACAAATTTTTTAAAAAATTGTGTGTTTTAGGGTATGAAATGTGAGTTTATGTAGTGATGTTTTGGTGGAATAAATAAATGGAACCGTGAGGGTTTGGAAGAAGCAAAGAATAAAAGAGTGTGATAAAGAGAAAGAAGAAACGTGGCAGTATTTGATGTGATGTGTTTGCCGACTTTATGTTATCCTTGTTGTCTTTATCTATGTATTTTGTCGGTCCCAAAATGAAAAACACATGATTTTATCAAGAGACAAAAATCACTTTAATAAAATGAAGTTCCTGTTTGGCAGAGACTTTTTGAAAGAGCTGTTAGTTTTTTGTTAGTATAAAATAATCTCATATAAATCAAATAGCTTCATTTAAATGCATCAACTACAAGCTTTTATTTCAAACAAATAGCTCTAAAATAAAAAGCTGATTTATAAAGCTTTTTAAATGTCTTAGAGCTATTAAAACTTTAAACTACTGATATACCCTTCAAACATTTATTTACAATTATAGATTTGTCATTTTATGTCATTTTACATCTTATAAGTATATTTAACATCTAATTTACCAAACACTTTTATTGAAAAAAAAAATACAGCTTGTAACTCATGTTAACAGCTTTATAGTTTACATCTTACAGTTTACAGCTTACAGTTTACAGCTTACAGCATACAGCTAGTTTTGCCAAACATACCCGAAGTCGCTTTAATTTAAACAAAAACTATTGCTAATACCTCCTATAATATTTTTTTATTAATAATAATATTATCTATTTTTTGCCTCATTTTCTCTTTACATCAAACCGTCAATTCTGACACTTTTATAACTCTTTAAGTAGAAAAGATAAATAGAAATCGTTTGTAAGAGAAAATAGCATTTTTCTTAAACCAAACATAATCATTATATTTATTTTATTACCTTTTGCTAAATAATAGTTTATTTATAATTTTTTAAAAGTTTGTAATATTAATTTCAAATGCAAGTAATATAAACTTTTATAACATAATTATGTTACATAGGCCAAAAAGTTCAAAGTAGGCAATATAAAGTAAGCTTAAAAACATAAGCCCAAAATAAAATAAGCAATAAGCTAGTCATATAAGCCGAAACAAACACTTCTTAAATTCTTTGTCAATTTTCAAAAACTAACAAATATTTTGAGACAACGCAACAAAAAAATGTGAACAAAACGGCAAAAAAGTAAATAAATTCTTTACCTAACCCATTTGTTTCATGTGATCAGTTATTGAGTGACAAATATGTTTGGTACGCACGATCTATTATAAAAAAGACGTGATAAAATATGCTAGATGTTTAAAAAGAGTGTTTTGTTTGATAAAATAAGTTTATTGCTTTTGACTTGTGATTAGAAGTGGTATTATGATGTCTCTTAGATAATTGACACAGTGTTAAAACCCAAGTTCAAAATCTTCGGTTATAAAACTCGAAGGTCAATTTTTGAATAGTTTTTTTCCGACTATTTATCTGTATGTGTGAGCCGATAATGAAACAATACTTTAGACTTTGGAGTGTAGCTTAAAACAACTTGAAGATTTGTTTTATGTTCGGCTCAACTTGACATTTACGAAAAAGGGTTGACCTGTCTCTACTACTAGAGGTGCACAAATCGGTTAAACTTCAAAATCGAACCGGTTTTCAAACTGGTTTTGGCTTGAGTCAAACGGTCAAAAACCGGTTTGATTCAAACCGATTTAGTTTGAAACCGGTTTTGGACATGAAAAATCGATTCCATAACCCTGAACCGCTTGGGTTTTAAACCGGTTGACATGTAAACATGCAAACCGGCTTTCAAACCACTGCTTCGGTTATACTAAAACCATTTTTTCCAAACCCGGTTTTGAAAAACCGGTTTCGATTATTTTTTCCCGATTCGGTTTAAAAACCGGTTAATTTGTGCACCTCTGTCTACTACAATGAAAACAAAACATGATTACAAGTTTTCCAAGGACCATATTTTGGACCCAATCTAATTGAGACTAGGCTTTATAGTTAGGCTTGAACGGTCATTGGGCTCATACAAGGCCTCACAAAAATCTTAGCCCTTTAAACTCGTATATAGAACTTAAATCTTCATCTACACCCAAATAGACCATTATTTACCCTAAATTTTGCTAGTACTTAAAATCACAAATGTCTCAACTAAGATTTTAATCACCCATTGAAGGAGACACGCACCTTATGTGATTATGTCACAGTTTGATAACACAAAATAAATGTTCATTTGGTCACAGCAAAATAAAATATTGACGTTTTCTGTTTCTTAGGTTATTCCATGCAAGCTCTTAACAATACGTGAAACTCGTGCAACGTAAAATAATCAAATATTGTTCGAGTTTGTGAAATTCATGTGAATTTGAAGTAATCACAAAAATGATCGATCTAATATTTGTTACAACTCGACTCATATGAATAAACATGGTATGCTACTTAACTTCTTTATGCTTCAAGTAAGGGACACAATTTGAGTCATACCAAATTCAAAGACGTGTTTGATTCTTATGCCTAATTAGCAAGCGGTATGCCTAATAATTTGATTGGTAGATTTGAAAAAATGATTGGTGAAAATTTGAAGAGATAAAATGTATAATATAATTGTACAAGTAATTAATGCATTAGGCTTGCATTTAGGCATGAATTGTAGGCGTAAATAACATTCCTCGTATAAGAAAGATAGAAAGTAAAGTGTTAGAAATAATCATAGCAAATTCGTTTTGTTTGGAGATCTCAATGAAGTTAGAGATGATTCTGAAAGAATTGGGTCCTATTTTTCGAATATATATTGTCTAAATTTTATAATTATATACATTTGATGTTAAACATATCTTAACTGCATAAAATAGAAAAATGGTCAAAGGTGAAAGTGGAAATTGAAAGTTGAAAGTTGAAAGTGAAAGTGATTGTTGAATGTTAAAAATCATGCATGTAAGTGTAAAGTTAACATTTTGATTTTCTAGAAGAGTAACTATCTATGCATGTCATTCGTTTAATGTACATTAATGAACATAACTATTGCTAAGCTAATGGAGAAATGTTTGAAAATCTAATGGAGGAATGCAAACTAATTGAAAACTAAATGAGGCAACCTTTCTAATGGAGGAATGCAAACAATGCGTTTAATGCATAAAGAACTGCTGCCGTCAGACGCGGGTACTCGCCTAGTATAACTAAATGAAACAGAGTCATAACTTTTTAAATTCTGATCTTTTGGTAAACTCGAAAAGCGAACTGAATTCAAATTCGGTTCAAAAAATATTTGAATCCCAATAACACAAACCGAAAAATCCAAAAACCGAACCGATGAACATCACTAGCCGGTGCCGCATGCAAATGCAAATATTGCACCCGAGCAGCCACAACAGGGATGTGACATATTTTATTCGATTTAGTTGACCAAGTATACAAGGAGGAGACAATTTGTCAAAGTTTCTCCGAAGCACAAGGCGTAATTATTGCTCTAAGTTGACCAAGTATGTTTTTGCCTATTTAAAATCTCTTTAGTACGTGAACTATACTACCCATCTTCTTCTTTCGTAGTATTGCGCAAATACTTAAGAATAAACGTCAAAAGAAAGACATGGATCAGATAGAAGGACTATGGAGTCTTGAAGAGGACAAGATGCTGGATAATCTCATTGGGAAACACGGCTCCAATTGGTCACTAATTAGTAAGTTTACACCGGGTAGATCGGGTCAGTCATGTTTGTCAAGGTGGTTATCTCTTTTACAGAAAGAAATGGAGCAGATAAAAAGACTATGGAGTCCGAAAGAGGACAAGATGTTGATAAATCTCTTTTGGAAACACGGCCGCAATTGGTCACTAATTAGTAAGTCTATACCGGGTAGATCGGCTAAGACATGTGAATCAAGGTGGCTATCACTTCAAAGGTCATTTACGCCTGAAGAGGACGAGATGTTGCAAAATCTCGTTGAGAAACACGGCCGGAATTGGTCACTAGTTAGTAAGTCTATACCGGATAGATCGTCTAACACATGTGAATCAAGGTGGTTATCACTTCAAAGGTCATTTACACCTGAAGAGGACGGGATGTTGCAAAATCTCGTTGAGAAACACGGCCTCAATTGGTCACTAATTAGTAAGTCTATACCGGATAGATCGGCTAACACATGTGAATCAAGATGGTTATTTTTTCATAAGCCATTATTTATGCCTGAGGAGGAGGAGGCTAATGAAGATATAACCATAGTAAGTCTTATGAACGTAACTAATAATGGAAATTTGGATGAATGATAAAAGGTATAATTTTTATTAAAACAAGTAAACAAATTAAAAATACGTGTATTTATTTTGATATGTCAGTGAACTAATTAAACAAGACGTATATTAATGTGACACAAATTTTTCACGAACATGTTCATTTCAGAAAAATCGTGCTTTTTTAGTGAAAATTTATACTAGGCGACGAACATCCATCGGGTCCCGTGTACCCCAAGAACCCCCTAGGTCCGCCCCGAGGCCAATTTTTGTTTGTTAATATTTGTTTTTTCATCCTTTTTCTTTTTCTTTTTTTTGCCAAGATACAGAGGGATGACAATATTTTCATACAACCTTCGTCTCTCAATGACATTAATCGTGGACAAAGGAACTCTTATATTTACGATTTGAACTTAAGCCTTGCGCTAGGAGGCGTTAGTGATCAACCACCATATATTGGTGATATGGCTATGGAGACTGGATCAAAAAATTCCATTTACGAAGGGAACGAGGTAGGAGGAATGGTTAGTGGTCAAGCACCATCTATTAGTGATATGGCGAGAGGTAATATGTCTTCGGGAGGTACGCATTCTTATAGTCATGATCATTCAGCACCGAGTTGGAATGCTTTATACAAACGAGACTCGTCACCAATGAGGATTGACAGTGACAATGCGCAAGAATTTGTGGGGGACAAGTGGTAGCTTTACCGAAGTGATGGTCATTTATCATTATGAGCCTTATAACCTTGTAATAGCTTAGTAAAGATTAAGTAATGGGCATTTGACTATACCTGGACTTGATAAGCTAATATGTATGATGTATTTTTAAGATAGCTAGTTTAACTATCAAGTCTAAGTCCATAAGCATGTAACCAAGCCCGTATATTAAAGGCTTCTTGCTATCATTTGAAAGAGTGTGAGTCTCATTTATAGTGTGTGACTGTGTGCAATAATAAGATTTCACATTACTTCTCCATATCTCCTCCCTTCACCTTTCTTTCTCTAGTTCATTATTTTATCTCTCTAAAACCTCTAAAGCATAATTTTTATGATTGATCACTAAATAAGAGACCTTACAAGTCGTATCAAGAGCCAAATGATAGTTGAGTTGTGTGTTTTGTGTCTTAAAAATCTCATATTTTCAATCTTTTTCTACATATCACAAAGCTTCTTTCTTTTCTTGGAATTTTTTGCTTATACCACAAAATTAGCTACTTTAGGAGACCCTAATTAGTTTGCTTTTGTGTGTGTAAGTTAACTTGTGCAAAAAATCTCGCAAAAAGCGACCTAGAGTACTTCTCGTTACACGTTTTTAGTTATTTGTGTTATAGTCGAAAAATCAAAAAAAAGTTACAATTTTTATGTATTTTGTCAATAAAATTTGCATTTTCATTGTTGTTAAGACATCATAGAACGTTAATCTACAAAAAATTTGAAGAAAATGGTCAAAATCTGCGTTTTCTATGTTCATTAAAACGTAAAATAATCAAATATTGTTCGAGTTTGTGAGATTCATGTGAATATATAGAAATCACACGAATACGATCGATCTAATATTTGTTACAACTCGACTCATATATTGAACATGGCATGCTACGTAACTTCTTTATGTTTCAAGTAAGGGTACACAATTTAAGTCATACAAAATTCAAAGACGTGTTTGATTTTTTTATAAAGGGACATATATAAGAAAGATAGAAAGTAAAGTGGTTCCTTTCCATGGCATAATTGGTCATTCATAACCACTAAACACTCACACTAATGGGAAATGATTCACTCAATGATAAAGCAAGCAATAATTTCATTTGCTTAAGTAAAGTTGTAGTCATCCAGAAGAAGTAGTAAACATATATATCGACTACTCTGGATGTAGTTAAAAGTTTTATTGAGATGATAAGAATACAAGACCAAGTTAACTAAATTTTGTTACTCCTTCCGTTTCAAAATTTAAGTCCGTTTTAACCTTTTGAATCAAATTTTGACCGTAAATATTTTTGTTTGTATTACATAACTCTTGATGAAAATTATACCAATGAAAAATACATTTAAAACACAATCCGTTCATATATTTTGCATTAAGTATTACATAATACAAACAAAAATATTTAAGATCAAAGTTGGATTCAAAAAGTCCAAATAGACTTAAATTTTGATACGGAGGTAGTAACTCATTTTGTTAGTAACTCATGAGTTCGTGACTACGCAAAGCTTAAGAAAAAGTAAACGACGCAACTTTTCTTTGTGGTGATCCAATATGTATATGTAGTAATTTTTCATGTTAGGTGCACATAATCCTGAAGTGTCTGTCATTATATGATATAGTCGGTTAAAATATCGGAAATTATGGTTATAAGATAATAGTAAATTTTCTTAAAAAGGCTATGTGATATAGTCAGTTAAAAAGTGAGAAATCATGGTTATAAGATAATAGTAAATTTTCTTATAAAGGCTTTGTTCACTAGCTTGTGATGTATCATGTGTCATTGTGTCAATGAAATTCTCATATTCATGTGAACATGTATCGTGTGAACATTCTAGTTATCTTTTCAATGACATATAAACATGTTCTTATGAAAACATCTCTAACATTTCATTAATAACATGATACACAAATATGGAACATAATAAAGCAAAAACCTACAGGATCAAACACTACATTTGTTTCAAGATAAGAAAAGTTCGATCATTTACATAAATAAGTATACATTACATTTCTTTCAAGTTTAAAGATATAAGTAACATCTTGAAATCATAATATCCAAGTACTAGTATCTATAAAATTATACACCACGAACGGTACGCAGAAGATGATTTGTTTAGCCAATCCAAACATGCACTTGAATTGCAAAGGTGAATAGACATATAAGCGCGAAATAAAACACCGTATGAACCAAAATAGCGACTCCACTTGTCTGAAAGCAGCAAAAATCAACAAAACGACGGCGTCCTGGCATCTGAAACATCAACCCTGGCGATAACAATGCAAATAACAACACTGCCACCAAAACCGGCCCCCAATCCGCCATCTTGTGAATAAGTGAGTGTGTTTAGAAGATGAAGATAGGGATTTATATATAGAATAAGTTAATGGAAAACTTGGTTAAGAAGCAAATAAAGAGGCTTTTGATGGGATGGGGATAAGTTGATGAAGTCACTCATGGTTCGCTATCATTTGCTTTATATATTTGGATGGGACACAAATATGAAATATCGAAAGCCTTGGTTAGCTTAAGCTATAAGTATAAGCTTATTTTATCAGTTCGTAACTTTCATTAGTAAGGTTTAAGAATTTACTAATGATAAGCTTTAAAAATAGCAGTGATGGATCAGTACTAACCGAAAATTAAAACATCGATTATTCATTAGAAGTTAACTTGCGCCAAATCAACGGTCACAAATGCTGTATATCCATTATTTCTTATTATCAAGATGTAAATGTTGTTAAGCATCCGGCCGATTATGAGTATATGTTTACAGTTTGAATTAAGATGACACTTTGGAAATAATCATTTAGGCACGCTTTTAGCGACACGATATTCATAGTCACAAAATAGTGATGCGTGCAGCGACACAATTAGCAAATTTAACATTTTAATGTCGCAAACTGAGTCTTATAACGTCCCAATTCACAAAACCCTAGCTTTCCAAGATGAGAGTCTAGAAACAAATCGATATATGACTTCACACCTTTTTGACATATCTCTATCAACAGGAATCCCCAGATATACGAATGGCAACTCACCATAACAATAGTTAATTGAATCTGTCACTTCCTTGACTAAACTTACATTAACACCTATACCAAACAAATAAGTTACTTTTTGATAAATTAACGGCAAACTTCTTGAAAACATTTGTGAACACGAATTAAATTTTTAGCATTCGACTTTGACCACTCAACGAAGAAAAGACCATCATCTGCATATTGAAGCAAAGAGAGATTTGTGTTTACAGCAACTAATTTGATCAAGCTAGCAAAGACTTTGATGTGGTTCGTACCTGGAAACAACAAAAGATCTCGGCCAACCGAGATGTATAAACAATAACACTTTTTGATCCTAAGAAACTTCAATAAAATTCAGCCATCCAACCAAAAGAGTTTACATAATCGGCTAAATCAGAGCTTTAAAACCTTGTTTTAAAGAGGTGCCATGTGGGGTACCATTCAGAGGTTGAAAAAAGACAGAAAGTCTGAGGACAACTTGCTTTCTTCCTGCTTTTTGTTTCGTGAAAAAGGTCGACCCTGATCTCATTTATTTTATTTTCATAAAAAAATGTCGGGTTGTTAAAAAGCCACTGTTTTTGCGCTATTATTGTTTCGCGGGGAGGATCAACAACAAGAAATCCAGTAAGACTAAAGCAAGAACTCCCTTCGGTGTCAGGCTTATTACTACTGTTTACTTATTAAGGTTAAGCATTTTCTATGCGGGTCACTTCCCTTGTTCAAATGCTTTGAGGTTACGCCTTTTTGGGGCTTCACTCAGAGCCAACTCCCCCGCCCCCGTTGGGACTCATGATGCAATGCCCAATCAATGCCGTCTTGTCTATCTTGACTTGCAGCTCAGAAGACGCCGAATGGCATTTTGTTAGAGCTACCTAGTCGATAAGTTCATTGATCACATATGACATTCTGAAAGTTGGTATTATAAGATTTCACACATAGGAGATCGAGACACAGCCCCAGGGCTATGGGGAAAGATGTAGATCGATCACCCTAGATAGACAACTACATAGAGGGTCTCTCTCTACAAGTCAGTCTATATATTCTTGGATTTCGTTCCCCCCGTAAGATCAATTAGTTCACGATATAGATAGATATATATTTAACAACAACATTCTAAGAAAAGACCCCTATTTTTGTGGTCTGTTCTAGTGACAGTATTCCCACTTTCATTATCACTTCCGGTACTGGCAGGGGCAATTACCATGTTATTAACCGATCGAAACTTTTTGAAACGGAATTGCTACTTTTTTCTTGTTATTGATAGAGTGGTATTCTCCGCCCCTGTCAAATAAAGTAGAGGGAGAGTCTTTCTCCAATGAGAATAAAGAAAAGAAATAGGATTCGTTTTGGCTAGAGCGCCCAAATCCGCTATATATTTGACACGGCTTTGTCGTAATGCTGAAACTATGGCGAATGCATCTATCGTCATTGATCGCATCTATCGTCATTGATGCATAAATAAAGATACCAACTAGTAGTGATTGAATTCCTTCTATGGTTCCACATTAGAAACCAGTACGAATATAACCTACATGTCCAATTGAACTATGAGCTAGAAGTCTTTTGACTTTCGTTTGGGCCATGGCGCTTTTTGCCGGAGCAGGACACACATAAAAAATAGAAATGGCAAAAAAAAGACCTGCTACACGCACGGGAACCAGAACAAAAGAAGGAGATAGGATCCACGTGCACGCCCGAAAGGAACCAAGACCAGCAGTTGCATTTGACTGAGTTGAAGCAGCAGATCCAAGCAATCCTGGGTTCCGTTGACCAAGTGAAGTTGCTTTAGTCTTACTGGATTTCTTGTTGTTGATCCTCCCTGCGAAACAATAATAGCGCAAAAACAGTGGCTTTTTAACGACCCGACATTTTTTCAATGCTTAAATAGAAATCCTAAGAACAAAAAAGATAAACATGCAAAATAAAAGGGATAAACACAAATTCCAGCTTAAACAAAACAGAAACAAACACGAACTAAAACTCTCTTCATTACTGGTTGGACTGGGCTTCATTCAGTGGGCTGGTTCTAGCCACTTTCAACAACTAGCTCGTCGTGTCTTCTGGCCTGCTCACTAACGTCCGGATCCGTATCATCCTCCCCCTCTAAAAAACGACTCGTCCCCGAGTCAGCACCGAGCTCATCCCCTTCGGTATAAGGTGATAAATCTGCAACGTTAAAAGTGGCTGAGACACCATAATGACCTGGAAATTCAAGCTTGTATGCATTGTCATTAATTCGTTGCAGAACCCGAAACAGCCCGTCGGCGCGAGGTTGCAATTTGCCAAAACGCGATTTTGGAAAACGGTCACGCCTTAGGAATATCCACACCAGATCACCTTCCTGAAAAACCACCTTCCGCCTATGCTTGTTCGCACGAGCTTGATATGGTAAGTTATGCTTAGTAATCTGGTCCCTTACCTGCTCGTGAAGCTCCTTGATTTGTTCTGCCCGATCATCCCCTTCAGCACTAAACGTCTCAACCCCAGGAAATGGCGCTAGATCAAGCGGAGTAAACGGGTTTCGACCATAAACCACGAGAAAAGGGCTGCGTCTGGTTGAACTATGAGTGGACCTGTTATAAGCAAACTCGGCCTGTGGAAGAGCAAGATCCCACTGCTTTTTATTATCACCCACGAGACAACGAAGAAGATTACCCAAACTGCGATTAGTGACTTCAGTCTGACCATCCATTTGTGGGTGATGTGAAGAACTAAATTGCAGCTTGGCCCCCAAACGTTTCCAAAGTGTACGCCAAAAATGGCTAACAAATTTCACATCCCTATCTGAAGTGATTGTTTTTGGAATTCCATGCAATTTTACGATCTCAGAAGAATACAACCGGGCCACCTTAGACGCGTCAAACGTCTTTGAGCATGGGACAAAGTGAGCCATTTTTGAGAATCGATCCACAAAAACCATAATGGAGTATTTTTTTTAGTTGTGTAAGCGGTAATCCTAGGACAAAATCAATACTTACATCTTCCCACGGTCCAGTTGGCGTGGGTAGCGGTGTGTACAACCCCTGGTTGGTATGATGAGTCTTGGCAACATGGCAGACGCGACACCTGTTTAGAACTTTCATCACATCGCGAACGAGCTTTGGCCAAAAAAATCGCTCGCTAACTAAAGAAACTGTTTTGGTACGGCCAAAATGTCCCGCCAAAGCACCTTGGTGACACTAAAAAATAATAGCTTCCCGGAATGATGATAATGGGACACACAACCGATGGCCTTTAAAAAGCAACCCATCACGTCGAACAAAATCTCGAAACGGGGCGACTCCACATTTTCCCATACATCTTTGAAATCTGGATCATCAACGTACCACGGTTTTAGTGGTTCAAATCCGGCCACATGTATAGTGGTCGATGTCATGAGCGTTGGTCTTCTGCTAAGTGCGTCGGCGACTGTATTTGCATTTCCTGCTTTGTGACGGATGACAAAAGTGAAGTCGTGTAATGCTTCAACCCATCTTGCGTGCCTCGGATTGAGCTTAGCTTGCCCTTGAATAAATTTTAAAGCTTGATGATATGAATATAAAACAAACTCGTTTGGTAGTAAATAATGTCTCAAGTACTCAAGACTTCGAACAATAACATAAAATTCTTTGTCATAGGTGCTATAACGTCGCCTGGTGTCATTAAACTTTTCACTAAAGAAGGCGATTGGACGACCCAATTGACTTAAAACACCACCAATACCTAACCCGGAAGCGTCGCATTCAACTTGAAACACATGGTCAAAGTTTGGCAAGGCGAGTACGGGAGCTTCAGTGACCACTTTTTTTAGCCTTTCGAAGGCAGCCTGAGAGGTTGCAGACCACATAAACTTACTACTTTTAAGAAGGTTTGTAATAGGAGCTACCAAGGTACTAAAATTCCGAATAAAACGCCGATAGAAATATGCAAGGCCTTGAAAAATTCGCATGTCATGTAAAGAAGCTGGTGTCGGCCACGTTGTGATAGCGTCGACTTTTTTTTTATCCATGCGAATGCCACTTCCAGATACCAAGTAGCCCAAAAATATTACTTCCTGTGACAAAAATTGACATTTGTCTTTGTTGGCATATAACTTCTGAGCTCGTAGAACCTCAAAATTTTGGCGAAGATGATATAAATGTAGCTCCATAGTTTTGCTAAAAACCAAGATGTCGTCAAAGTAAACGACTACACACCGCCCAATAAATGGCTTGAAAATATGGTTCATTAAACGCATGAAAGTACTTGGAGTGTTTGATAAGCCGAAAGGCATCACCATCCATTCCTAAAGTCCATCTCGCGTCTTGAATGCTGTTTTCCACTCGTCCCCAGTTCTCATACGAATTTGGTGATATCCACTCCTCAAATCAATTTTGGAAAATACTTTAGAGCCGTGTAGGTGGTCAAGGAGATCATCAAAACGTGGTATAGGAAAATGATATTTAATGATAATTTTGTTCACCGCGCGACTGTCGATACACATACGAAAAGTACCATTAGGTTTTGGGATGAGCAACGTGGGTACCGCACAAGGGCTCATACTCTCCCGGATAAGGCCTTTCTCAAGCAAATCGGTAACTTGACGATGTAACTTTGCAAACTCTTTAGGGTTCATTCTGTAAGCAGGTTTATTCGGGATACTAGCACCGAGAACAAAATTGATACAGTGTTGTATCTCTCGCATCAACGGTAGCCCTGCAGGAATGTCATTAGGAAAAATATCTGCAAATTCATCGACTAGTGGAATCACTTCTGTGGGCAGCGCTCCCGGTGTTGGGTTTTCTTCAACTACAACCAAACAGAAAACATGTGTGGAGGATTGGTGTTTCGCAAGGCCCACAAAGTCGCCCTTTGTTAACGGGGCTATATGTTGCGGTTCATCGCGTGGGTTTAGGGGAGCCAAAGTAATATGGAGACCATCTTTTCTGAAAGAGTAGGTGTTTTGAAAACCGTCATGTTTGGCACGCCTATCATAGAGCCATGGACGTCCCAAAAGAATGTGGCACGCATCCATAGGAATGACCTCACACCAAATTTCATCCGTATACTTATTGCCAATTGAAAAGTTCACCAAACACATATGAGTAACTTTAACCGTGTTACATTTCTTTAACCATGTGAGCTGGTACGGTTCGGGGTGGTCTTGGATGGGTAAGCCAAGTTTTTCAACCATGGTAGTAGCTACCATATTTTCGCAACTTCCGCCATCAATAATAACCGTACATAATTTCCCTTTTGCCGTACACTTAGTACGGAAAATGTTGTCGCGTAACCAGGTAGTGTCATCGTCTGGGTCAGCTAAAACTGTGCTAAGCAACCTGCGAGAAATAAGGATTTCACCCCGATCGGGGTAAAGTACTTCCGAAATCTCCTCCTCTTCCGTGTCATACTTAGGTTCAGTGTCGTCCACAAAGGCGAGGACTTGTTTGTTTGGGCAATCCCGTTTAATGTGACCCAACCCTTGACACTTGAAACACCGAAGGGTACCTGATGTTGGAGGAGTAGGAATAACTGGTGGGTCAGCTTTGATTGGGCCGACCCGGTTGTTGGTAGAACTCCCATGTGTCGTTCGGGGGTATGCCGGGAACTTGGAGGACATCTTATTCTTGTGAGTGAGTTAGCGTTCCACCCGCAAAGCAAGTTGGCATACGTCAGAAAACGAGTAGTATTGCTGTAATGAAACAATGTCCGCAATATCTGTGCGGAGAATACCCAAAAAGCGCGCAATCACCTGTTCGTCATCTTCTTCCCCACCACAACGCATGCGCATGCGTTCAAATTCGGTAATTAGTTCCTCAACGGACAAAGAACCCTGTTTGAGATTCTGATAATCTAAGTATGCATCTTGTCTGTATGTAACAGGAAGGAACTTAGCGCGTAATAGTCATTTCATCTTCTCCCATGTTTCCACTTTGTGTTTTCCGTCCCTATAACGCTGAGTCTGAACATGGTCCCACCACAACGATGCATATTTTTTCAACTTAATTGCAACAAGTTTTACCTTTAGGCGTTCTGGGACATCACGAAGGTCAAATATGCGCTCCACAGTTTGTATCCAATCAAGGAAATCGTCTGGTTGTAACCTGCCTTCAAACTCCGGGATTTCAGTGCGTAGACCTAACGAACGAAGCGGGTCTACCTGTTGTTGTTGCTGTCTCTGGTGTGGTCTGTGTTGCCTGTGTGGTGGTTGGTGTTGGCGATGGTCGCGTCGGGCGAAAAGTTTATCATCCCTGTCATCGTACTCATCCGCAACTGAATTTGTTGCCATGCTGTCTTCCTTCGCTTCGTACCTGTCAAAAGGATTAGTTTCCAATTCACGAACCCGTTGACGGAGGCGTTCGATCTCAGCATCGCGAGGATCGCGTCCTTCATAACCGTTGCCTCCGGCGGTGAATCGACAGTTGGGATCAATACCCGACGTACTGAGAGTCCTGGTCTCTGAATACCACTTGATGTGGTTCGTACCTGGAAACAACAAAAGATCTCGGCCAACCGAGATGTATAAACAATAACACTTTTTGATCCTAAGAAACTTCAATAAAATTCAGCCATCCAACCAAAAGAGTTTACAATGCTTAAATAGAAATCCTAAAAAAAAAAAGATAAACATGCAAAATAAAAGGGATAAACAAAAATCCCAGCTTAAACGAAACATAAACAAACACGAACTAAAACTCTCTTCATTACTGGTTGGACTGGGCTTCATTCAGTGGGCTGGTTCTAGCCACTTTCAACAACTAGTTCGTCCTGTCTTATGGCCTGCTCACTAACGTCCGGATCCGTATCAGACTTATTTACTCATTTTACTGGTAACTCGTTAGTTCATGACTACGTGATGAATAAACAAAAATAGCCGACACAACTTTTCTTTGTAGTTGATCACATAATATGCAAAAGTAGTAATTTTTTTTTTGAATGTTGAAATGTTTACGTCAGCCTTTTAAAAAGGAAGGTTTGATTTTTTGTGGCGGTGGGTTCAAACTTCAAACCGTGTGATACACACGGTCAAAAGTTCAAAACACGTGGTTACCAACATAAGTAGTAAACACCCCCCCCCCCCCCCCCCCCCCCGTTTCTCCGTGCGAAATTAATAGTCTCTTTTTATTTCTATTTGTCTCAAACTATGTTAATAATATAGCAAGTTTATCATATTGCACCTAATGATATTAAAATTGTAAACTTCCATCAAAGCTTTATTTAATTGCATAAAAGCAAAAATGTCATTTTCCAAAAAAGTAACAAAGAGAAGATAGTTATAATTATGTTGTTCTTAAACTGTGTATTTTTTGTTCGAGGAAGATTATTTAGAGACGGATAGAGTAGGAATTCTTCTTATTAAGGCTTTGTTCGCTACTTGTGATGTATCATATGTTGTTGAAATTCTCATATTCATTTGAACTTGTATCGTCTGAACATCATACTTATCTTTTCATATTATCACATACCAAAAAACATGTACTGATCATTAAAACATCTCTTATGAAACTCAATAAAGCAAAAACCTACAAGATCAAACACTACATTTGTTTAAAGATATGAAAAGTTCGATCATTTACATAAATAAGTATACATTACATTTCTGTCAAGCTTCAAGATATGAGTAACATTTTGAAATCAAAATCCAAGTACTAGTATCTATAAATGGTCCACATACTGTAAAACAAGAAACTTAGGTAGAAGATGACATGTCTAGCCAATCCAAACATGCACATGAATTGCAAAGGTGAATAGACATATAAGCGCGAAATAAAACACCGTATGAACCAAAATGGAGACTCCACTTGTCTGAAAACTGCAAAAATCAACACAACCACGGCGTCCTGGCATTTGAAACAACATCCCTGGCGATACCAATGCAAATAGCAATACTGCCACCAAAATCGGCCCCCAATCTGCCATCTTGTGAGTAATTAATTGAGTGTAATGATTTTTGTGAGTGTGATTAGATTAAGAAGGGTGCATGTGGATTTATACATTCAATAAGTGAAAGGAAAACTTGGTTAAGAAGCAAATAAAGAGGCTTTCTTATTGATGTGATGGGGATAAGCTGATGAAGTCATTATGGTTCGCTATCGTTTGCTTTATATATTTTGCATGGGACACAATATGAAATATCGAAAGCCTCGGTTAGCTTAAGCTATAAGTATAATATTATTTTATCAGTTGGTAACTTTCATTAGTGAGGTTTAAGAATTTACTAAATAAGCTTTAAAAAGAAGTGATGGACCACTGACCGAAATTAAAACATCGATGATTCGTTAGAAGTTAACTAGCAAGATTCAAGAACACGCCAAATTAACGGTCACAAATAATTTGATATTTCTGGAGCTGTATTACCTGTTTATCTCTTATTTCTTATTATGAAGATGCAATGTTCACGATCCGGATAGCGACGCGTTTAACTACACGATATTCAAAGTCGCAAAAAGCCGAGGAGCAATTAGCAAATTTAACATTTTAACGTCGCAAACTAAGTCTTATAACTTCGAAAGTGAATTTAAGATAACTTTGTCGTGATATCAGTATTTATACTATTAGGATCTCCGAAATTATTGATTCCGTAATCGAGCTGAGGATTTGAAGGCAACTGTAAGACATGTAAGACAGTACATTGACGAGTTAGCCGGAAAACATTCATATCAATTAATAAGGTAAATATTGCACAATTTCTTTATTTTTATGGTGCTTTACATATTAATTCGATGGTGTTGATGGAACGGTATAGTCCTTATATACCTCTATAATATCACATCTTCTAGTTAATCACGCTTATACGTTTGGAATACCATTAACTCTTCTTTTCTTTTCTTTTTTTTTCTTTTTTTTTTTCAATTAAGCTAAGGATAGATACATGTGACAATTCAACCCGTTTACTTCTGGACGGGTCAATATAGATTTTTGGCTTCTATTTTTGTGTTTATTCAGATGTTTGTAGGAATCAACATATTAAAATTCCAAATTGAACTTATTGGTTTGTTAAACAATTTATTTAGGATGTATATAAACCTTCAATCACTATTCATTCTTGTTAACACTTGTGAGGGGGCATATTTAAGAGTTTACTAGATTATGTGCTTGTGCAAAGTTCAGGTCACTGAAAGTTAAATGATGGTAATTATTGGTATCTTCATTACACAACCACAATAATCTGCCCAAGTTTCATAAGGTTGTTTTACGTAACATTTTTAAGTGTAATTTTAATACCATCTGTTTCTTTTTAGTTTAGACTGATGGCACTGTTCCAAGTACACTAGTAATAGCAAATTGTGATGCGGTGAAAAAAAACACACACACACACACACACACATATATATATATATATATATATATATATATATACACACACACATACACACACATATATATATATATATATGTGTGTGTGTGTGTGTTTAGATCGACCGGTTGACTTAACGTGCTACTTTGTTTAGTTTAATGATTGATATCTTAGAGCACTCGATGCGGTAACACACCACCCGAGTTAAAGCTTAACTCGCTCGCGTTAAGAGTGCGTTAACCACACCGTCCCCCTGAGTTAAGGGTGCGTTAACGAGGGTGCGTTAACCCCTTAACGCAGCGTGAAGGGGTGTTTTTTTAGTTAAGGTGAGTTAAAGTGAGTTAAGGTTGAGTTATGATAAAGTATATTTTTTTAAGTTACGATGAACGGTTAAAGCTGATGTGGTGATAACGTGGCAGTGTGTTAAACCTTAACACAAAATTATGGTAGCCTTTGCTCTTACAGAAGCTGACAAAGTCAAGATTCTGCACTGCTGCTGAGTCGTCGGACTTATTCAACAAGGGATTTGTAGAATTTCTGCATAATGACATTTTTAATTATGTAGTCCATTACGAGTCTGGTACATGGCTTTCACAAGAGTCCATTTACTAAAATTAAAAGCGAGAAAGTGACATTTTGTGAAAGTTTCTCAGAAGCACGCGGCATAATTATTACTCTATGGTTCACCAATCTTCCTGCATGGCTCATTGTCAACTCAAAGTCAACACACGGTACGTAGGTTTTTGCCTATTTAACATTTATTTTAGTACGTGATTAATACTACCGATCTTCTTCTTTCGTTAAGTGTTGCAGAGCTTGATTTATAGTCTTTGTTTTTGTCAACTTTTTGTTATTGTGAAGTTGTGCACCTCTGCTTTGCAAGTTCACATCTAATCATGGAGTCGGATGAGTCTGGAGTTACAAAAATGAAAAACAAAATGAGTTTTTCTAAATACAGACTCAGGAGAAAGAAAGGAGTGACGCATCGTGTACATTTACGATTGGCAATTTTGTTAGGTTCAATTCTCTTCTTGTATAGATGTTCATTATTATACCTACGTACTGCTTCATTTTATTATATCATCAATATATACCATATTAGCTTCTTCTTTCTATTTATTTCTGTTTATATATAGTGAATAACAGTCAAAAGAAAGGCATGAATCCGATAGAAGGACCATGGAGTCCCGAAGAGGACGAGATGTTGCTAAATATTTTCGAGAAACACGGCCCCAATTATTGGTCACTAATTATTACGTCTATACCGGGTAGATCGGATCAGTCATGTTGGTCAAGGTGGTTATCACTTCAAAGGTCATTTATGCCTGAAGAGGACGAGATGTTGCAAAATCTGGTCGAGAAACATGGCCCCAATTGGTCAGTGATTGGTAAGTTTATACCGGGTAGATCGGCTAAGACATGTAGGGTAAGGTGGTTTTCATCACCTCAAGTTATGCCATTTACGCCTGAGGAGGACCACACTATATTACACGCTCACGCGTGTTATGGAAATAAATGGGTGAGTAATGCGAAAAAACTAATTGGTCGCCCGTATGACGTGATTCAGAACCATTGGAATTCGACTTTGAAGTGGAAAAGCAGTTCGGTGACTAACGAAGCCAAAATACCACATCCGTCTTTTAGTGATATTAATTGTGGACAAGGGAACTCTTATATTCACGATTGGAACTTAAACCTTGCGGTAGCCCCCTCTATTAGTGACATGGCGAGGGATAATATGTCTACGGGAGGTACGCATTCTAATAGCAGTGATCATTCAGCACCGAGTTTGAACGCTTTAAGCAAACGAGACTTGTCACAAACGATGAGTGACAGTGACAATTCTCCGGACGTCTCGCCAAAAAAGCAATGTTTTGAACCGGTTCGACCCAGCCGGTTGAGCCGTTTTTCGTCAAAAAAACATACCAAAATGAGCCGGTTTTTCGAGGCTTGAAAACCTAGTGCGACCCTCTGAGTTTCATGTGACCCTAATCAACCCGTTTCACAAATGTCGGCGGTGTTTGATATTTCTTTATTATTTTTGTTTTTGAAGTCATATATGATAAGTTTTGATTCATCATGATGATGAATTTAGTTTAAAACTTGTATTGTTGAATCACATATGTTTGTGTTTGATATTGAACTAGCGAAGTACTCGCGTTTCGCGGCAAGAGGTTCTATAGTGATATATCATGTCGAATTCATATTTTAAAGTATCAACTAGTGTAATATGTTAGATTATATTACAAAGATGACAAATCATATAACAAACTTAACACATAGTCTATTCATAAGTCTTGTTGTAGTGTTATCAAACAAGATTGGTTTGATCCACTACTTCTTGGGTTACATGTTTTTGATTGAAAAACAAAAACACACACACAGTATATGATTTTACACCATCGCATACATTTCACGTCATGTGTAGAGCAATGAAGAAACTAAGGTGGTTCTTCGATTCTACGCCTAAAAAATGCTATCATAGTTATGCATTGAATCGGGTGGGGTCAGATACAATTTAACACAACTTTACCCAATATTTAAATAGGTTTATTACCGGTATTAGCAAAAATGTTAACAACTAAGTCCTCTTAGCTTCCTCTGCCTTATAATACTTCATGCTTGTTTCGTGAAATACTAATTCTATATCGTATGTCATTTTCAATATGCTACTAACATGAAGTGGACAAGCTTACGAGGATCGCTTAGATGTTAAATACTTTAAGAGTTTTTAACATTGAATATGAAACATACTTCAAACCTTAAAAGGATGAAAATAAAAAGTAAAAATAAATAAACAATGTACATAAAATTTTGATGGACACGACCCAACCACAATACACGAACTTGACCCATTTAAAATTTATTAGATCCAAAATGAAGTATCATGGGGCTTGTGGTCTAGTGGTGGAAGCTTAAGCGATTAAGCGAGCCACAAGTGAGGGTAGTATCGGGTGGATGACCTACCGGAAAGTCCTCACTTATGGACCAGAAGCTCTGTTGATACTATATTAAGCAATGAATCCAAAATGAAGTAATTAAGACTGTTGTGTCAGAAAAGTCATACCTATTAAAAATACTTTTTGTCATTTTGTGCTATATAGCATTTTATCTCGCTGTCTTCTTCACCAACTTTATCTTTGTCGGAGACACTAAAGTCCGATCATATATTCTCCTTTTTCATTTTTTTTTCACTTCTTCATTTGTATATTTAGTTCTAAGGTGGCTCCAAAGTTATTTCTAAGGTGGGCCCCGATGGCGGAACCAGAAAGATAAAATGTGAGGGGCAATTTTTTTTTTTTCTTTCTTTTTTTTTTTACAATAACATAATGCGAAAGAAAAAAGTATGATCGAAATGATAAATCGAATATTGTTACTTGGAGAAGAATGTAAGGTTTGAGAATGTTGAATATTGGATTTTAGTATGTAGGTGGGGGTAATTTGAGTTTTGGTTTGAGGAACTTTCGAAAAAATGTCAAAATAAAAAAAATAAAAAAAAACATTAAAATCTTATCTTTTTCGGCTAGCCATAAGAGGCACTACCACCCCAAACCCACTATATAGGTCCTCGCTTGGTGGGCCCTACAGAAAATCTAATACGCTTCTAAAGAAATTTTCCGTCCAAGTGGTTCACGGGCATCACCTGAACATCAGGGCCGGATTTGAGCATGTGCAAGGTGCTCAACCGTACAAGGCCTCTAGTTTTTGGGGGAGCCCGAAATTTAAAGCATCGACTGTTATTGCTCAATCCGTTTTGGCTTAGTTATAGTGAAAAAAAGTTTCAAGGTGATGCAATAAAATCGGGTTTGATAAATCTTGACAAGCTTGATACAGTTCTTTTAAAAATTTTGTTTCTTATAACACTTTTTGCAATAGTTACAAGCATCTTCTTGTACATATGTTATATCGTTACTTCGTTACAATGCACATAGAAATGTAAGGTATGCTCTATGAAAGTTCTACATTATTTTGTAATTATGCACAAGGTCCTCAAATTTCACGAGACGGCCCTACTGAAAATGCTTAAATCCGCCTCTGCGTGTTTGTCCAAAACGTTGAAGCATACCAAACACAACATAAATTACAAAAAAGTTAATGGAAACATACCTCACAATTATGAAGCCAAGAACATAAACTAAATAAATATTCAGCATGTCACTTTGTTCTTTTAACTACTAACATTTTCAAAAATTACACTTAACAAGTATATAAATAAAAGCATGTTTTACGATTTGTGGACATAAATAAAATAAAAATATACTTAAATGTTTTTTGGAGTAATATATTTACCGGGGAAACCCTTTATCAAAAAAATAAAATAAAAAATACCAATCTGACATTTTTTATTTTTTATACTCAAAACATACTTTTAGTCTTCCATCCATCCCAGATCATCCTTTTCTTTTTCATCAAACCAAAACAATCAAATTTTCAACTAGATTTATATTGTTTTTTTTCTTGCGTACCATAATCATACTATTTTTAAGAAAAATGATTTGCATGACTAAAATTCATGCAAAAAAAACATGTCTAACTCTAAGATGATGATATATAGCAATATTAATTGTGATTACTATGAAAGAGAAAATGTACATTCCGCATGTCACATGATGAATTGTTTAAGCATGAATTTTTTCAAGTCAGTTAGGTCTCTTACTATTATGAGTTTGTATTTACTACAAACGATATCTCGACCAACCACATATAATCACATCTTTAAATGCCATGTTGAACTTAAAACATTTTTGGTTGCTTCATTTTAACTACGTGAACTTAAGACAAAAATATTTCCCACATATAAAATTTCACACTTATATTAAATGTTTTTATTCTTGGAATGTTTTCAAGTTTACTTTATATTGCAGAATTGAGAGAGGATAGTATTGAACTGAATTGTGTGATTGATTCAATTAAAATGAAATGAAGTTGAGTACAGAGTATTTATACTACATCTACATGTTACTGTTACATTGCTTATCTACTAATACAAGCTAAACTAGAACTAGAACTGGTACATCTGAATTACTACATACAAAGAGTTACAGATACTATATGAATTAGTAGGACTGCATCTTCATTAGATAGCCTTGGTGTCTTGTGTGATGTGGAGAAATGTATTGATCTTGAGCTTCATATTGGACTCCATTGTGTTGTTCACTTGAGTCATTGTTAACTGTCTTGACTGCTGCATTCACTGTGGTATGTATACCATTATCCCCCCCACAAGTAGGCAATGTGTAGGGATCACACATGCCTAACTTGGATAAGCATTGATTAAATGGATAAGTAGTGAGTGCTTTAGTAAGAATGTCAGCAGCTTGAGCTTTAGTAGGAACATAAGAAATACAAATTTGTCCTGCTTTGATTTTGTCTCTCACAAAGTGGCAGTCAATCTCTATGTGTTTTGTTCTTGCATGTTGCACTGGATTAGATGCTAAGGCAATGGTAGAGAGGTTATCACATAGGATTCTAACTGGTGTGGGAATATTGATTTTGAGATCCTTGAGTAGAGAACATAACCAGGTAATCTCACAAGAGCAGTCAGCTAAAGCTCTATACTCTGCCTCAGTTGAGGATCTAGATACAACAGGTTGCTTTTTAGAATGCCATGAGATTAAGCTGTGACCCAGAAAAATGCCAAAACCAGATATGGATCTTCTGGATAGGGGACAGGTGGCCCAATCACTGTCACAATAAGCATGAAGAGTGAATGGATTTTGTTTAGGAAAGTATAAACCTTGGCCTGGACTAAGCTTGATGTACTTGATGACCCTGTATAAAGCTTGTAAGTGAGAAGTATGTGGCTGTTGAGAGAATTGACTGAGAAGTTGAGCTGCAAAGGCTATGTCTGGTCTTGTGATAGTTAGATAGATGAGTTTTCCCACAAGTGTTCTGTAGTGTGAAGGATCTGAGAGGGGCTCACCATCTATATACTTGAGCTTTATTCTTGGATCAAGGGGAGTCTTTGCTGGTTTGTCATTGTGTAGGTTAGCAAAAGTAATCAAGTCCAGTGCATATTTCCTTTGAGTGATTACAATACCAGCTGAGTTTCTGAGAATTTCAATTCCAAGATAGTAGTGAAGTGGACCAAGATCCTTGATGCTAAAGGTCTGATGTAGTTGAGCTTTAACATCGTTAATGAGGGAAGAGTTGTTGCCTGCTAGGAGAATATCATCAACATATATGAGAAGAATCAGTGTGTCTGAACCTTTATAGTATGTGAAAAGAGATGTATCAGCATGGCTTTGAGTAAATCCCAGTGAAAGTAAGAAGGTGGTGAGTTTGATAGACCACTGTCTATTTGCTTGTTTCAGACCATAGAGAGATTTCTTGAGTCTACAAACTGCATTTGGAGGAAGATGTTTCTTGTAGCCACTAGGAACAGTCATGTACACTTCTTCCTCTAGATCCCCATGAAGAAAGGCATTATTGATGTCCAATTGCTATACAAACCAGTTGTTGATAGAGGAGATAGCAAGAAGAGTTCTAACAGTTGTCATCTTGGCAACTGGAGCAAATGTTTCAGTGTAATCTATGCCCTCTTGTTGATTGTAGCCCTTAGCTACTAATCTGGCTTTGTACTTTTCAACAGTTCCATTAGCATGATACTTGATTCTAAATACCCATTTGTGGCCTATGGTATGTTTGTGAGCTGGAAGTGTGGTGACCTCCCAAGTGTCATTTGCCTCTAGAGCAGAAATTTCATTGTTCATAGCCTCTATCCATTTAGGATGCTTGGATGCTTGAGTGTAAGAAGTTGGTTCAGTGTCATGTTGGATGGAGTTGATGAGGTGGAGAGTGGTGGAATTATGGATATTTCTGTAGTTGAGAAAATGGGAAGTGTGATGTTTAGAGTGAAATGAGTTGATGGTGGATGGTTTATAGTGATGATAATCTTTGAGATTGAGGGGTGTATTCTTGGTTCTGGTGGATTTCCTAAGAAGTGGTGGTGGTGGAGTTGGATTTTGAATAGTTGGTGGTGTGGATGGTGAAGTTGGATCTGTAATAGGTGATGGTGTGGATGGTGATGTTGGTTCTGTAATGGGTGATGGTGTGGGTGATGATGTTGGTTCTGTAATGGGTGAAGATGTAGGTTTTGTGGTTGAAGATGGTGACTGAGTTGAAGAAGGAGTTGTGGGAGTATATAGATTGGAGGAGTTGTTTGAAGGTGAGGGTGATGGAGTTGGTGTAGGTGTGGGTGTTGGAGGAGTAAGGATTGATGTGGTGTCTGGTTCAAAGTATGGAGAAGGTGAAGAGGGAGTAGTAGAAGATGGTGTAGGATAGAAAATGTTGTTAGAAGGATGAGGGTCTGGTTGTAAATTGATGTATGGTGTGGGTGTATGGAATGGGAAGATATGTTCATAAAAGGTAACATGTCTGCTCACAAATATTTTCTTGGTTTCTTGTGCTAAGAGTAGGTAACCTTTTTGATGTTGTGGATATCCTAGAAAAATGGAGGAAATGGCTCTCTTTTCAAATTTGTCTGGTGTATGGACAGAAGCATAGGCTTGACAACCTATAACTTTGAGGTTTTGAAGGTCAGGAGGTGAGTGATATAAGGTTTCATGTGGTGATTTGCTTTGTAAGATTTTGGATGGGAGTTTGTTTATTAGATAGGTTGCTGCCATAAGACTGTAGCCCCAAAGATGAATGGGAAATTTTGCTTGAAAATGAATTGATCTGGCTACTTCCAAAAGGTGTTTATGTTTTCTTTCAGCCCTGCCATTTTGTTGGGGTGTATTTGGACATGAAGTTTGGTGGATTATGCCTTTTGATTGAAAGAAGGTGGTTAATGAATGGTTAATAAATTCTGTGCCATTGTCACTTCTGAACATTTTGATTTTTGTTTTGAACTGTGTTGAAACAAGATGATAAAAGTTTTTGATTGTTGAGGTGACATGATGTTTGGTTGGTATAAGAAAAGTCCATGTGTATCTTGAACAATCATCAACTAATGTTAGAAAATATTTGAAATTGTTGAGTGTGTTGTGTTTGTAAGGACCCCAAGTGTCAGCATGGATTAAGTCAAAAATAGTATGAGCATGAGAGATACTTGAAGAAAATGGTAAAGCTGTTTGTTTTGCAATAGGACATATAGTACAATGAAGTTTGGATACATCAGTAGAGAAAACCAGAAGTTGTTTTATTTGCTTTATTACATGAGTAGAAGGGTGTCCTAATCTAGCATGCCACAGATGTAAGTTGCTGGAATGGGAGAGAGCAGTTGTGTGAGATGGCTGTGGTGAAGTGATAGAAGTGTGGTGATCCTCTGGTTTGATGATGTAGAGTCCATCAGATTGGATTCCATGGGCAATCTTCTGATTGTTGCCCTGAAAAATACATGTGGAGTGGTTAAAAATGATGGAGATATTAGCTGTTTTGGAGATCTGACTTACTGAGAGCAAGTTGTAGGCAAAAGATGGGATGTAGAGTACATTGTGTAGGATAAGGTTTAGTTTAATTCTTACAGAACCAACTGTAGTGACTGTAACTGTGTGTCCATTGGGAAGGGAAACTATGATTGGGATTGTGCACTTGATGATGTTATACATAAGGTGTAAGGCTATGCAAATGTGGTCAGTAGCACCACTATCCACTACCCAAGCATCCTTAAATAATGAAACACAAGAAGCAATAAACAAATATCTTCCTGCAGCTAGAAGTTTAGAATCACACTGACCTTGATTGTTTTGAAGCATTAACATCACTTGATTCAGTTGATTTTGCAAGGCATCCATCTTAGCATACACTGCTGCATCATTTTGTGTCCCACTGGTGCTTGCATCACTTGTTGAATTCCCATCTTGACCCATTGTTTGCCCTGCAACCATGTTGACAGTTCTTGGTTTGTAAGTATTGGTTTTGTTTGCCCCATTTCCTGGTTTGAACTTGCCATGTAAAGGATGACCCACTGGATATCCCATAATTTGATAGCATTCATTCTGATAGTGACCTTCCTTTTGACAATTACCACATATCACCCCTGGTTTGAAGGTGCTCTTCTTGGTGTTCAAGTGAGAAGTAGTTCTTGATGGTTTGTTGTTTGTTGTATGGTTGTTGGACTGATATGATCTTGGATTGGTGAAGGTGCTCATGATTGTTGGTGTTAGGTACTTGGAACTGCTGCATTCTCTTTGTTTCTCCTCTTGTCTGAGCATAGCATAGGCTTTAGTGGCATTGGGTAAGGGCTGCATTAGAAGGATTTGACCTCTGATGTTGGAAAAATACTCATCCAATCCCATTAGAAACTGTAACAACCGTTTTCTTCCTTCTCTTGCCCCATTCAACCTTCCATTTTCACACACACAATCACAAGTACACATGTAAGGAGCTTCCAGTGCATCGATTTCATCCCAAAGACCTTTGAGTTTGTGATAGTAAACTTCAACTGAGGTGTTTGTTTGTTTCAATTGGGTGATATCATTTGCCAGTTGGTAGATCCTATGCCCATCCAGTTGTGAGTAGTGTTCTTGTAGTTCAAGCCATAAGGCTGAAGCAGAATGTACAAAGCTCAGGTTGTTGCTTATTTGATCAGTGACTGTGTTCAGGATCCAAGATATGATCATATCATTGTTTCTTTCCCATAGAGCTCTTATTGGTGAATCTGTGTGGGGTTCTTGGTATTCATTAGTAATGATTTTCAGTTTATTCTTAGCATTGAGTGCAATCATCATAGATCTCCTCCATGAGCTGTAGTTATCAGAACCAGTAAGCTTTTTGGAGATGAGGATGAGTCCTGGGTGATCATTTTGGTGAAGAAAGAGTGGATGATTAGTGGAATTGGTGTCTTCAGTAATGGTGTTTGAATCAATGGTGGTGTTTGGATTTGCATTGGTTGGTGCCATTTTTGTAATTTCTGGGTAGATTTTGGTGTTGATCTTGATATATGATGTATATGAATGAATTCAGTGATGAATTTGATGAATTTTGATGATTATTTGATGAGATTTGATGGTGTTTTGAAGGTTTTTAATGGTTGTTAATGGCGGAATATTTTGGAGGGAAAAACAGTTGGGGTGGTCAAAGAGTTAGTTGGGGTGGTCAAACGGTGGTTTGTTATGACAGTTGGTGGTGGTTGTTACAGAGGACCTTTAAGGTCTGTCTCTGATACCATATTGCAGAATTGAGAGAGGATAGTATTGAACTGAATTGTGTGATTGATTCAATTAAAATGAAATGAAGTTGAGTACAGAGTATTTATACTACATCTACATGTTACTGTTACATTGCTTATCTACTAATACAAGCTAAACTAGAACTAGAACTGGTACATCTGAATTACTACATACAAAGAGTTACAGATACTATATGAATTAGTAGGACTGCATCTTCATTAGATAGCCTTGGTGTCTTGTGTGATGTGGAGAAATGTATTGATCTTGAGCTTCATATTGGACTCCATTGTGTTGTTCACTTGAGTCATTGTTAACTGTCTTGACTGCTGCATTCACTGTGGTATGTATACCATTACTTTAGCAACAGTGTTAAAAATTGTTTGCCCTTTTCTAACAACTCTTATATTTTCTTTGACATTCTATCATAAATGCTTTTCTAATTATCTTCACCAGAAAGTTCTTGCCTAAAATTTCAGATATGTAGATACTTTTCCTAAGTATCGAACTTTAGAATGCCTTTGATTGTTGAGGAAATCAAGGGAAGTTAGCGAGTTATTGTCATCAGTCATTGAATCCATCATCTCTTTTCAGAGGACATCACTTATCGAGTTCCGCCTAAAAAAGTGGTGAGATTTTCCTAGTCTCTGATGAACTCTGAAGATGACTCCCTGAATGTTCACTCATTCAAGGACTTCGTTTATACTTAGATAATGCATGTTCAAATTTTAGTCAAGGAGCATTGCCCTCGGAATTAGCATAACAATGTGACCAAGAATAAAGCCATAAACCATGAACATTAGTTGAAAAAAATAATGTAGAATCTGACTCTTCATGGTTAACAACAAGTCGCACGAGCAATTGTTGGATTTTTGTTGGTTTCATATGAGCGCAGTGGGGTCGATTGAAGATTAATGAGAGGTTTTTCAGCTGTAGAAAATAGATAATGGTAGTGGCGGGTAAATAGGAGGAGTTAAAGAACAACAGCTACAGAAATTCTATGAATTGACCAATTTTTAAGACGGGAATTATGTTGGGATGAATTTTTGGCGTAATTTTTAAGACGGGAGTTAGGCTTGATTTTTTTTAAGACGGGAATTAGGGTGTGTTTATATTTGTATTAAGTTTTATAGGCGTTTGGTTAGCCAAAATAATGTAATATACATAAATGGAAGGGTTTTATAGGCGTTTGGTTTGCACACTCTCAAAAATGATTGGGACACTCTTATTTTGAGTGTTTGAAAATTTATACCCTCACATTATTTTTAGTTATGCTTATCCTGTAAGGGTATAAATGTTCAAGCACTCAAAATTTGAGTGTTCCAATCATATTTGGATTGTGCAAATCACCTCCCTCTAAATGGAAAGCCGAATTCCCGATGGTCAAACCTACTGAGCCCTTTTTCAAAACAATGCAAACAAGTACATGAAAAGCGATGGTGAAAAATTAAAGGATTTGTTGAGTTTTGTTATATGTTTGGTTTGATTTAAACTTGCAACTTATGGATTAACATAGTTTTTTGTTTGACCATAGTACTTTTAAAATTTATTTAACAAAACATTGTACTTTCAAATTTTTTTAACATAATATAGTACTTTTACATAAAGCTAAGTATTTTACAAAAGCAAACAAACTAAAAGCACAACAAAATATTCCCACATATGATGCATACAACTAAAGAAAAAATAAGAAAAAAACCCAAAAGTCACCTTGCTCAATATGATCAGTCTCTACTACTCATCGTGATCGGCCGCCCCTCAGTATAGTCACCAACCGCTTCGTCATTATTTTTTGTGGTTTGTGTGTTCTGCAACAAAAGTGCGTAATGTGGCGCTGGAATTGGGGTTATTATCACCTGTATCAGTTAAGCTTGTAGGTCTGCAAAAAAAAAACCCATCACAAGGTACATATGTGGTTTACTTTAATTACACTTGTGATCGAATTTTTATTTTATTTTATTTTTATTTTATTTTTATTTTTTATTTTTTGTGAAAAGGAGAAATTTTATATACTTCACAAAAAGTACAAAGATCCTTTTAATGTAAATGGACAAACCCTATTACATTCTTAACTATGGATCCCATAAATATGCTAACTTTGTTCAAGCATTCTCTACCTCTATTCTTCTAAAATACAGAAACTCATTATACAGACATAATACTACTCTATATTATCTTCATTTATGCACTGTTCTGATTTATCCTTCTCAAAGCAATAATCCACTTTGCTTCAACCTCAGTTACTGCATGAGAGTCTTTGACTATGAAGTTCATCATTCTCAACATGATGATATCAATTATATTCTGTACTAGACTGTCATAAGATCTTTCACCTTCATTATACAGTCTTTTATTTCTTTCTTGCCACACAAAATATACAACTGCACTAATCACAAGCCTTCTTAGGATACTCTAAATGCACCTATTAGCAGGCCAATACAGAGAACTCTTCAATTATGGTCTTCCAGTTGTAAGAACCTTTTATCTAGCAAGTCCTGCATATCTTCCCATACAACTTTTGAATAATTGTATTGGAAAAACAAATGCTCATGTGATTGGATTGTTATTATTACTAATATGATAATTAGGTTTTAGGGTGTTATATTAAAGGTTTCGTTTTGATGGGGTTTGTTGCAGCAGATCACTTATGTCAACGGGTTGAATGAGGTGGAAATGATTTATATTTAATGAGAGGGACTTTATTTTGCATACTCAAAAATCCTTACATACTAAGGGATAAATCCCCACCTTTCATCTAGTTTGATCTAATGGTAGTAATTAACCTAAGATTTATATGTCTAAACCTAAGTCCATGTTTTTTTTTCTTGTCTTTTTCTTTTCTTTTTATCTTTCTTATTTATTTTCTCATTATTTGTATTTTTTTTATCACTTTTTTTAATTACACGTTTTTTCTTTTTTTTTTCTTTTCGTTTTCATCAGTTTTCATACGTTTTTGTCCGTTTTTTCCGCTTTTTATACGTTCTCTCCTGTTTTCATACGTTTTCGCCCGTTCTCTTACGTTTTCGTCAGTTTTTTTACATTTTCATCCGTTTTCATACGTTTTCGTCTGTTTTCTTACGATTTCGTCCGTTTTCGTCAGTCTTATTACGTTTTCGTCTGTTTCCTTACGTTTTCGTCTGTTTTTGTCCGTTTTCATACGTTTTCGTCCGTTTTCTTACGTTTTCGTCTGTTTTCATACGTTTTCGTCTGTTTTCTTACATTTTCATACGTTTTTGTCTATTTTCTTACATTTTCATACGTTTTTATCTGTTTTCTTATGTTTTTGTTCGTTTTCTTACGTTTTCGTCTGTTTTCTTACCTTTTCTTCGGTTTTTTTACGTTTTCGTCCGTTTTCTTACGTTTTCGTCCGTTTTCATACGTTTTCGTCCGTTTTCTTACGTTTTCGCCTGTTTTCTTACATAATCGTCCGTTTTCCTGTGTTTTCATTCGTATGAAAAAGTACAAAACGTACGAAAACGTCAGAAAACGTCAAAAAACGGATGTAAACGTACGAAAACGGATGAAAACAGACGAAAACGTTTGAAATCGGATGAAAACGTAGAAAAAGGACAAAAATATATGAATACGGACGAAAACGTATAAAAACGAACGAAAACGTATGAATACAGATGAAAACGTATGAAAGCGGAAAAAAACGTGAATTAAAAAAACATGATTTTAAATAAAAACGTGAATTCCAAAAAAAAAAAAAAAAAAAAAAAAAAAAAACGAAAAGAAAAAAGAAATGTTAATAAATAAGAAATATAAAAAGAAAAAGAAAAGGGAGAAAAAAAGCATGGACTTAGGTTTTCATATTAAATATTAAGTTTATCCCCACCATTAGATTAAACTAGACGGATGGTGTAGATTTGTCCCTTGATAAACACCAAAATAAGAGTAAGCATTTGAAAATTCCTCATTTAATGAACTCGTTTGTTGGAGCATATCACTTTTGATTAATGAACTTATGTGTAAATGGTTTAATTGGGTAGAAAAGAAATAAATATGGTGAAAATTATTTAAAAAGATTTAAGTGATTTGAATATTCAACCGATAATACTTGTAATATTTACACAAAACAACAAATTTCTTTACCTAACTTATTACTCCCTTAGTCTCAAAAAAAAAAAAAAAAAAAAAAAAATACTGCCTTCGTCCCAAATTATATAATACAAACGAAAATATTTAAGGTCAAAGTTCGAGTCAAAAAGTCAAATTAGACTTAAATTTTAGGACGGATGGAGTATTTAGTGAAAAATATTTTATTTGAGTGGTTGAAATTGTAGTGGTCATAATTTTTTTAAACTTTGTAATTTTTGTCTCCTGACATTAATTTTGAAACGGAGAGAGAGTAATAAATTGATTATGAAAAGCTCATTCTTATTATATGGACTTAATTCTAGTTTATGTAGTGCTAATAACTACGTACTGTGTTTCAAGGGCTATTCATGAATCGGCGAAATTTTTGAAAGCCCTGTACGAAATTATATAATGAGGCTTTTCGTTAAGCAATATTATATATAAAGTGTCACTGTTTATAAGATATAATGTAATTAGCTATCTAAACGTCTAACATATTACTCATTTAAGATATTTTTTCATCTAAATACTTTTTTACTCGTGAAAAATATGTCTACACATGCATATAATTATTAACGCATATAATTATTAACGGGACAAATTTTAGAGCCCTAAAAACTCTGAGGCTCTGGACGGTCACCTTGCATACTCTCAAAGACGGCCCTGCCGTGTGTCGACTTTGAGTAGACTGTGAGCCATGTGGGGAAGAGGAGTAATAACTATATGCTTCTGAGAAACTTTCATGAATTTTGTCTTCCTTTGTCTTATTGGTCATAAAGTAATAACTACGTCGAATAATTAATACATGTCACTTCCTGACTTCCCTGTTGTTGCTGCTCGGGTGCCATAGCAATTTCTCCCTTTTATTTCTATCTATCAAGATCTACATTTTATTATGTCATCAATATATACCATCTTCTTCTTTCTATCTAATTCTGTGTATATATCTATACCTACATACCGCTTCATTTTATTATATCATCAAAATATATACCATCTTCTTCTTTCTATTTGATTCTGTTTGTATATAGTGAATAACTGAATAATAGTCAAAACAAAGACATGGATCAGATAGAAGGACCATGGAGTCTTGAAGAGGACGATATGTTGCTAAATCTCTTCGGGAAACACGCCCCAAATTGGTCACCAATTAATGAGTCTATACCGGGTAAATCGGCTAAGACATGTGAGTTCATGTGGGAGACTGTGAAGCAGAAATTAAGAACAACCATTGTAAGTCTTATGAACTTAACTAAAATTGGAAGTTTGGATGAATGATATTTCCCTCTTGTTACTTGACTAAACGACTGGAGCTTTTATCGAGCCTTTATATACATATTATGATGCTTTGTACTTTTCCCTTTATTTTTTTTATTTATTTATTATTATTATTATTTTTTTTTTGAGTTTATAGATGAGTTTGTCTATAGGATAGCGATGTTTATATATGAATTCGAGTTTTTCGAGCCGAGTTCGAGCCTTATTCAAATCTTACTCGAGCCGAGCTCAAACCTGAATGATTAAAGCTCGTCGAGCTCGAGCCTACCAAATAATTTTCGAGCCGAGCTCAAGCTGGATGATTAAAACTCGTCGAGATCGAGCCTACCCAATAACTTTGGAATCGAACTCGAGATCGGCTTGACTCGATTACACCCCTTCCCATCAACATCAAACGAACTTTGTGTATTTACGTCGACCTGCATGTTCTTAACCTCCATCTAGATTGATGTTTATTTCAATATAGACTGAACATGGTAGCGATATAGTATGATTGGCGTAAGGAGTTACATAAACCTGTCCAAACTTGTGTGGACCAAAACAACGTATGTATATATCCAGTTATCAACATATCAAACTTCACCAAATATATTGCTCCAATATTAATAACGACAATTACAGGCAGATTTCTTCAAGTATTTCAAATATGTTCATGTGTCCAGCCTTGAGTGTTCATTCAAGCCATTTCTCTAAGCATTTTTTCACAAATATTTTCAGAAGTCAATTCTTCAAATGTTTTTTTCTGTAGTTAAACCTATAAAGAAAAATATCTATAAAAAAATTATTTTTGTCGTAGAATAGGATCTTTATTTTTTGTTTTCTCTATTGTTGTTTTTCTTTTTCAATTTTCATTTCACTTAGATCTTTGTCTTCTTGGATAATGTTCTGAAGTCTATTTGTAAATATGAGCCTAGTACTTTTGATAATTGAACAAGGAATTGATGTCATGTTTTTGGTACACTGTTAGACACTTTGGAACCTAAACACTTTAATTGATTTGACATGCAGTCTGATACTCCATTCATGACGGGAACTCAAGTGAGCTCAAGATTACAATCTACTTTGTCGGACCAAGCAAGAGCCCAATTAAAGCATATGTTTCGTTTGTTTAGTAGTCGAACACGTGATATGGCGAGGGATAATGTTTCTCGACCTTCGGGGGGTACGCATTCTTATAGTCCTGATCGATCAGCACCGAGTGGTCAAGCACCATATCGACATACCAATATCTACATACCACCTCCGTCTTTCAGTGACATTGATAGTACTGTTATGAACTTTGGCCATGAGGTAGGAGGCATTAGTGGTAATGCACCATCTATTAGTGGTGTGGTGAGGAGTAATGTTTCTCAACCTTTGGGAGGTATGCATTCTTATAGTGGTGAACAATCTGCACCATCTATTAGTGGTATGGGGAGGGGTACTGTTTCTCAACCTTTGGGAGGTATGCATCCTTATAATGGTGAACAATCAGCACCATCTATTAGTGGTATGGCGAGGGGTAATGTTTCTCAACCTTTGGGAGATATGCATCCTTATAGTGCTGAACATTCAGCACCATCTATTAGTGGTATGGCGAGGGGTAATGTTTCTCAACCTTTGGGAGGTATGCATCCTTATAGTGGTGAACAATCAGCACCATCTATTAGTGGTATGGTGAAGCGTAATGTATCTCAACCTTTGGGAGGTATGCATCCTTTTAGTGGTGAAGAATCAGAACCGAGTAGGGTTGCTTTTAACAAACAAGACTCGTCACCAACGATGAGTGAAAGTGACGATGACTTTAGTGATGACAGTTTCTATGATGATGAATTTAGTGAAAGTGACAATTGATTTTTAAAATTTGTTATGAAAAATGGTTTTGCAAAGTGAGTTTTTGCAAAATTTGGATACTATTTAATATATGTATATGCTAAAACTCATGCGAGCCCGTGCGACCTGTGAACGCAGATTCGGGTCTTAGTTTCCTTTTTCTGTAATTGTATTTTAGTAATAGAGTGAATAAGTTTTTACATAATATTTTTACAATTAAAAGGTATGTAAATCTTGTTTAATTATAATAGATTTATATAATTATGGCACTTATTTAGTCTTGGAGAACAAGGCAACGTTTTTGTATAAATAAAGCCATAACCCTCATTCAATTGAATCATCCAAAAACGCAGCTCCATCCCTGACGATTTCCAGCATCCTTCGATCATAAACACAAAGCTTTCTGTGATCTTTCAGGTAAGTTTGTCACTTTCGGCTGTACATCAGCTTTGGTCGTTGTACCCTGAAAATAGACGACGAATCTGTTTTAAGAGAATAATGTTAAACATGAGCCTCGTGCCTTGACCGACCTTTACTGCTTTCATTTATTTATCGTTCATAGTTTCTGTCTTTTGCTTCTACCCCTTCCATTTATTTATCGTTCATAATGTCTGTCTTTTGCTTCTACCCTTTTCTATCTGTTATTTAGTTTTTTGTTAATTTAAATATTGTTATTATAATCTGATTTTTATTAATAAAGTGTACATGTTTCCCTTACAATATGTTTAGTTTGTTAGTAAACTTTCATTCTATGGACTAAAATAACCTCATATGTATCTTTTGACCCAACTTTGTATGAATTTAATCTTTTGTATGATTATTTCAATTATAAGCAATTTAGTCATGTATTTATATATGCCTATTTGAGTTTATATCTCAACAACAAAGTGTTTCAGTTATTGTTACAAGCTTTCAAATTCTAATCGCTACTTTTCTACCTATAAACAGTTCGTAAACAATTTATTGCCCACTAGTTCGTAAATCTTTGTAAAAATTGTACCAAAACAACCAAGTATCTAATCACCCAACCAACCACCCCCTCGGTGATACTTTTATTATAACTATAAACACACTTGACAAGTCTTCAAACGAGTGCTTGCCTTACAATACAAAGGAAAAGATGATAGTCCTCCTAATGAGTGCTATTAGTTACAAAGACTCACACACTAACAACACTTAACCAGAAACAAAACTAGCAGTCAAGATCAAGTAGATCTTGACAGAATATATACGAAACTAAAACTTGAAACCAACGGCAATATGATCAATGAGCTTCATCAAACCAAATTTGAGAGCATAAAACTTTGTGTGAGAAATGGATGAATAAATGAATGATAAACTCTAGTAGAGATAAGAGATTATGTAATGCAAACTTACACTCGAGACCCTGCACAAACAAAACCTTACAAAAACATCTCAAAGTTATGTTAGCTAAAAACTAGCTAAGAAAAATTACACATTAAGTCCTTTAAGTTTCATAAGTTTGTAAAAGTATATATTTCAATAATCTTTCTTTGGAAAAGCCTATATTATTAGCACACCTTACCCAAAAGGAAGAGAACATGAAACAAAACAAACCCAAGCTAAAGCTAATACATACATGGTTTATCATCAGAACTGACATGTCAAGATTTATGCTATTGCTTATTAAATAATGAAGTACAAGTGAGATTATATAACTAGTATACAGGCCAAAAACCATGAATTTTGTCATTACTCATTAACTCAATCATCTTCTTTTGGGTTTAGGATTCCACTTACTGAGTTCTGCCTCAGAAAGGGGTGAGACTTTTCTAGTCTCTGATGAACTCTGAAGATGACTCCATGAATGTTCACTCATTTAGGGACTTCGTTTATACTTAGGAAATTATATGTTCATATCTTAGTCAAAGACCATTGCGTTCTGAATTGACCTAACAATGTAACCATGAATAAAGCCAGAACCCATGAATTTTAGTAAAAAAAATAATGTAGATTCACACTGTTCATGGTTAACAAGTCGCACGAGCAATTGTTTGATTTTTGTTGGTTTCATATAAGCGTAGTGCGGTCGATTGAAGATTAATGGGAGATTTTTTAACACGAAGTAAAGAGAGAATTTTAGTGGCGGGTAAATAAGAGGTGAGAAGATCGTTTATAAGCTCAGCTAGGGATCAATAACAAAGACTAATAACATGCACAGCGGAATAAACTAATCAATTATTTGTTATTGAACAAGGTTTTTATTCACTAACACTAACTACTAATCCTCGACGTTTATAGGAACACGTCTAGATAACTAAACTACTAACTAAACTAATAACCTAGGCGTTTACAAGACTATACGCCTAGGACACACACACCTTTAAGTCGACTACATCTTGGAAGACATAATTATTAAACCTACACCTATGTCCTCTTTATATACTAGAGGATTAGGGTTTACAAAATATTACAAAGGACTAATAAATAAAACTTCTTTTGCAAGCAAGTCCTTCAATCTTTTTGTAGGTTTCCTTCTTGTCGTATTAAGTCCCTCTTGTTTTATTCTTTTTGTCTTATCAACTTAAACGTATAATTCCCAACAATCTTCCCCTAGTTAATAATGACAAAACCATTCTTGAACGAACTTCCCTAGACGAAGTAGAGAAATTGAGATCAGGGATCTCACCATGAATGAAAGAAGTATGTCTTCCTTTGTCTTCCCCTTAATCCATGCCATGCCACTCAAACATCTCTTCCCCTTTTTGTTATTATCCAAATAGGGAACGTATGCAAATAATGATCTTGACCACCACGAACCAATATCATACTTCCAATCTAAGTCGTCCAATGTTTCGAATTGCCCTCCATGAAGAACACCAAAATTCTTGCTAAAAATGAATCCAAAACAGTAGAAAACTCCAACTAGCAGTAGTAATAATGATCAACAGTAGTATAAATCAAACACTTCCCTTTGAGTGGTGCATGAACATTAAATGATTCTTCAAATCTGTAAGCTCCATGTAATGATTACTAATGAAGAAAACTAAGTATAACCAACTTGATGCTGAAGTAAAACATCCCAAACCGTCTTATGTCTTGTACTAACCACGTGCCTATGAACTCATACCTGATGATATATGAGTAGACCTCGATCTCTTGATAAAATCCTCATCTTCAATGAGACACTGAGCACAACAACGTAACTCCTTTAAGTGATAGCAAACACTACTTGCTAGATTTACCAATTCTTAGCCACAACATAAACGTACGAACAAGTTACCTCCTGCTAAAAGATATAATAAAACACGTATCCCAGAAACTCCACTTCGTCATCAAATAGGTGATAAAAACCTTTTTTCGTAATCAATTTAGCAAATAAGAATGAGCCATTAGAAAACGTTTAAGAACAAATTCCAATCTTCTTGTGTGTGTGAACCAAAAAAATCCATAACAAAATCCCATTTGTGTGTCGACCAATAACTTCCAATCTCATCCGAAAACCAAATCGAGATTGACTAGCTTCCCCTCAAACAAAAACCAATCACTCTTGTTCATAAAATATCTTGTCGATACCTTAAAAATTATGCATCCTTAATGCTTCTTCCCCTTATTTAATTAACCATTCACTAAACGCAGCAACTCTAATATCCATGAGAAAGAAAATCCTTCACTGGACCCATGATCTATCCCAACCAATAGGAATATCCAATAAGCTTGGTAATCATCAGTTACTTGTATTCATACGAGCAATACTTAGCTTGTAGGGGACCAATATTAACCATATAACATGGGCAGTACCTTGAAATATAACAGTACAAACTGAAAAACGCAGCAGTACTTTGAACTTGGGCAGAGCAATACTTTGACAAAGAGCAGTACTTTGTCAGCAGCCATATTCGATAGCCTTTAACTTTTGCATAAAGAACTTCCACCCAAAATTTCGTTAGATGGCTATATAGAGAACGTCCACCCAAAATTTTGTCACGATCCAACGGTTAACGAAAAAGTTATGATCGTTTCAAAACAGTGTTGTAGTAACCTTACGAAACTTTTTCAGTTTCTACAGCAGACTTCGACATCTTATAACTTTTGATTGAGAGCTCTAATTGACAATCCCTCCGGTGAAACGTTAGACGGATATACTGAGATGTACCAGAAAAAATTGTAGCTCGATCCAACAGTTCAAGAAAAAGTTATGCCTTCTTGAAAACAGTGCTGCAGTAGTATTACGAAAATTGTTGAAATTCGATTTTCTTCTTCCTTTTTCGTCAAGAAACCTTGTGAATCCCTAGGTAACGAGGTCACTGAGCTCTGAAACCAATTGATAAGATCGTTTATAAGCTCAACTAGGGATCAATAATAAATACTAATAACATGCACAGCGGAATAAACTAATCAATTCTTTGTTATTGAACAAGGTTTTCATTCACTAACACTAACTACTAATCCTAGACGTTTATAGGAACACGTCTAGATAACTAAACTACTAACTAAACTAATAACCAAGGCGTTTACAAGACTAGACGCCTAGGACACACACACCTTTAAGTCGACTACATCTTGGAAGACATAATTATTAAACCTACACCTATGTCCTCTTTATATACTAGGGGATTAGGGTTTACAAAATACTACAAAGGACTAATAAATAAAACTTCTTTTGCAAGCAAGTCCTTCCATCTTTTTGTAGGTTTCCTTCTTGTCGTATTAAGTCCCTATTGTTTCATTCTTTTTGTCTTATCAACTCAAACGTATAATTCCCAACAAGAGGAGTTAAAGAACAAAAGTTACAGAAGTTCTAGGATTGGACCAGTATTTAAGATTGGAGTTATGTTTGGATGAATTTTTAAGAGAGTTTGGCTTGGATGTTTTTAAGACGGGAGTTAGGGTGTGTTCATATTTGCATTAAAGGTTTTATAGCCGTTTGGTTAGCCAAAATATTGCAAATACTTAAATGAAAAACCGAATTAACCTGATGGTCAAACGTGTTGAACCGGATTCAAAACAATGCAAAAAAGTATATGGAAAGTGATGGTGAAAAATGAATTAATTTGTTGAGTTCTGTTGTATGTTTGGTTTGTTTTAAACTTGCAATTTTTGGACTAATAAGCCTCATGTGCATCTTTTGACCCAATTTTACATGCATTTAATTTTTTGGGTTATTATTTTGGTTATAACCAATAAAATAGTCACCTAATATGTATGTTTATGTCTATTTGAGGATCTCAACTAAAGAGTGCTTCATTGGTATTCTGTGGTGCCATCATGTGGTATTATGGGTAAAGTGTTGTCACATCAGCATTTTTTAATATAGTGAACGTTGATACTATTGACCAAATATATGGGTAACTTTGAATGTGGGATTAGTTTTGAACTCTTTCAAGTTGAACTTTTTGAAATCTTGAAATATATGGGTAACTTTGTATGTGTTAGGAAATTTGTATTAGCTAGTAAAATTTAAAATAAGGTACATATATGTCATAAGTTTTATTTAAATTATACTTGTGATGGGATTGTTATTATTACTAATATGATAATTAGATTTTAGGCTGTTATATTAAATGTTTTGCTTTGATGGGGTTTGTTGGAGAAAATCACTTATGTGAACGGGTTGAATGGGGTGGAAATTGTTTATATTCAGTGAATTGGTTTGTTGGAGCGTAGTCATATTTATGTGAACCGGTTTGTTGGAGAAGATCACTTTTGATTAATGAATTATGATCCTTTTGATTAATGACCTTATGGCTATGTTTGGCGACACGTAGCAGTAGCAGTAAGTAGTAAGTAGTAAGCAGTAAGCAGTAGCAATAAACAGTAAGCAGTAAGCTGTAGTTGTTTGTTTAGGTAGAAAAGAAATAAATAAGGTTTAAATTATTTAAATCGATTTAAATGATCTGGATATTCAGCTAGTAATACTAATAATATTTAGAAAAGAAAAAAAAACAAGTTTCATTATCTAACCTATTAACAAATTGACCATGAAAATTTCTTTTTTGTTATATGGACTTAAGTAGTTAACTCTAGTCTTAATCAAGTAATACTAAATAAATGCTAAATAGGAAAAAATAAATAAATAAATAAACAAAACTTAGTGTTGACTTTGAGTAGACTATGACTCTATGAGCCATGTGGAAAGTAGTGATTTGCACAATTATAAAATTTATTAGAACACTTTTACTAATGCTTTAAGTAGTTGTATAAATTTCATATTGTGCTTTATCTGATTGTAGTGTGACTGTACAAATTAATTTGGTGAGTGTGCCAATCACCCCAATAACTATGTATGCTTCTGAGAAACTTTCACGAATTTTGTCTTCCTTTGTATAATATTTTGTCTTTGTATAATTGGTCAACTAAATCAAATAAAATATCTCACTTCCCTGTTGTTGCTGCTCGGGTGCAATAGCAATTTCTCTCGTTTATTTCTATCCGTTAACATCTTCATTTTATTATATCATCAATACCATGCATCTTCTTCTATCTATTTAATTCTTTTTATATATATAGTGAATAATAATAGTCAAAAGAAAGACATGGATCAGATAGAAGGACCATGGAGTCCTGAACAGGACCAGATGTTGCTAAATCTAGTCGAGAAACACGGCTCGAGAAATTGGATACTAATTGGTATGTATATACCAGGTAGATCGGGTAAGTCATGTTTGTTAAGGTGGATATCACTTCAATTGTCATTTACGCCTGAAGAGGACGAGATGTTGCAAAATCTCGTCGACAAACACGGCCGCAATTGGTCGCTAATTGGTAAGTCTATACCGGGTAAATCAGAGAAGACATGTAAGTTTAGGTGGTTTTCACTTCAAAGGTCATTTAAGCCCGAAGAGGACAAGATGTTGCAAAATCTCGTCGACAAACACGGCCCCAATTGGTCACTAATTAGTAAGTCATGTGAGACAAGGTGGGAGACTCTTGAGAAGCAAACTAAACTTCGTAGAGGTATTGCAGACCATTGGGATCCGACTTTGAAGGGGAAAAGCATTTCGCTGACTAATGAAGATATAACCATTGTAAGTCTTATGAACGTAACTAATACTGGAAGTTTGGATGAATGATAAAAGGTACAATTTTCATTAAAATCACTAGACAAATTGAAAAGACATATATATCTTTTGGCATATTATTGAAGTAACTAAACCAGATATGTATTTATGTGACACAAATTTTCATGTTAATTTCGGGAAAATCATGATTTTTAATGAAAATTTACATTAGGCGAAGAATATCCCTCATGCTCCCGTAAACCCATGGGAACCCTAGGTCCGCCCTTGAGGCCACTTTTTTTTTTTTTTTTTTTTTTTTTTTTTTTTTTTTTTTTTAATTTATATTCTTTTTTCGCCAAAATACAGAGTGATCACAATGTCTTCATACAACCTCCGTCTGTCAGTGATATTAATCGTGGACAAATGAACTCTTATATTCACGATTTGAACTTAAGCCTTGCGCTAGGAGGCGTTTGTGATCAAGCACCATCTATTGGTGATATGGCGAGGGATAATGTTTCTCAACCTTCAGGAGGGTATGTGTTTTGTGTTTGTCGGAAAGGGTTAAATCCCAAGGAGTAATCCAGATGCATGTTGCTACCTCATTAAGTTAAACTAGTCTACCAAATACCTATATTATTTGACTAACGCATGTTAACCTTGCATAGGTTTAATAGGATGCCGACTTTGAAGAATTTATTTCCTTTATCCGGACATGAGAGGCCACAGCAGGAACTCAAGAAAATAGCTGTGCTGGATAAACAAAATATTTATACTACTGTGACAAGCGAGGTTCATTACGCGCCTGTGCTCTAAATATTCTAAACTTTTTTGTAGTTCTTTGCCTTTTGCTGTTGTGGAACAAAGCTTTTGTAAATATGATCCTAGTACTTCGATAATTGAACAAGGAATTGATGTCATGTTTTTGGTACACTGCTAGACACTTTGGAACCTAAACACTTAAATTCATTTGACTTGCAGAGTGGATCGCAAAATTCTAATTACCAAGGGAACTCAAGACATGATGTAGGAGGCGTGGTTAGTGGTCATCAACCTCCATCTATTAGTGATATGGTGAGGGGCAATATGTCTTCGGGAGGTACACATTCTTTTAGTCGTGATCATTCAACACCGAGTTGGAATGCTTTAAACATACGAGACTCGTCACCAATGATGATTGACAGTGACAGTGTGCAACAATTCGTGGGGGGAGAGTTTGGTCGGAACGATTTTTCAGAAGTCTCGTCAACAAGCATAGTACAAGGAATGGGATGGTGACAAATGACAATTGATTTGTTGAGTTCTGTTATATGTTTGGTTTGTTGTACTGTACTTGCAGATTATGGAATAGGTAAGCCATGTATTCATCTTTAAACCTATCTTCATACGAATCTAAATATATATTTTTATGTATTTTCATGTTGATGAATGCACCTTTTGATAAGATGTAAGAAACACTTCCTTGTATGCTAAACGACCTAAACATAAGCCAACGTAACACGCTAAGTTAGACATAACAGGGGTCTTAGATTGGTTCGAGGAAAGCACATGCTTATTAGCTAATGATAAGCTTTCGTGAACACCCTTGGTCGTACATCATCCAATCAAAGTTGTTGTAGGGGATAATTACGATGTTGTGTTTCACACAGGGAGAATATTGAGGGCGTGCGCTATCTGATAGATGCTCACACAATATTCACTTGTGTCTGGCAGTGTCGACTAAGCTATGTGAATTCTTCACATGTGTATTGACGAAAATTCCCTTTCCATAGATCATAGCCCAAGTTATAGAATATATCTTTATACCATATATCTTAAGCAATACTCGAAACAAAGGCTAGGCTTCACCAATACTCAAGTTACATCATCACTTATTACATACGAGTACATGATAATTGTTAATCACGACACAATACACTTGTAGGAAGAGAGACTTTGTGAGGTTTTTTAAACCACGAGGCAAAATAACACAATATTATTTATTTAAATCCGTAAGTGGGTCAAAATTAAAGACATAAAAGTGTTATTTCAACTTTATAAAAAGTATTTCCACCAGTGAGTCTGGTTCCCACATGGCACTTGATCACTATGTCTTATTTTAGCTCATCGATCGAAACTCCATTATTATACCTTCCTAACGCTTCATTTCAGTTAGTTATACTATTTCACAATTGCTTGCTAGCTGCTCATGTTACGTTCGATTTTGTTATTTCTTATTTTCAAATCCCACTTGTAAAGCTGGTAGGCATAAGCTAATAAGCTTATCCAAACACTTTAGTAGGTTTGTTTTGGCTGTATTATAAGCTAATAAGCCCATCAAAAAGCTAAAACTAAGGTGGGATGATAAACTTAAGCACGTATAGACCAAAACTTAGGCAAGAGGATAGACTTAAGCAAGACGTGAAAGAGCTTTTTTGTCCGTGTACATGACCTCATATAGGAATGCGTGGAGAGATATGATTATAATATGCGCTTTGTTCGGGCTTGGTTGTTTGAGGGTATGAGGTAGTTATTGCGTTTAGGCTTTATAGGCGTTAATTAGTAGCCTTGCCACTTGCGTTTTTAGATATAGAGTACCATATCTAGTTCCCTTTAGAATTATTAGGCGTCAAGTACCCTCTCATCTCATATTCCTTTTGTTTTGCCCATAGATATAGGTCTCCATAGTGTTGCCCTGCTTAGATCTTCGTTGCACTCTTAGATCTTGGAATTATATTTGCATTTAGCCCCTTTTCTTTGCAAGCGGTTTTCTAGGTGCCCTTGCCCATATGCCTTTATGCATTTAGCTTTTTTGCTTGTATGTTTAGGCTCGTGCCCCCCTTTTCTCTGTGGCGCTTTATCTACTCTATATACGGTGTTCTCTTGTGGTAAATAGCTAAACCTATAAATAAGTCAATTCTTCAAGCCATTTCTCTAAGCATTTTTTTCACAAACTAAGTATTTTCAGAAGTCAATTCTTCAAATGATTTTTTCTTTAGTTAAACCTATAAAGAAAAATATCTATAAAAATTTCATTTTTGTCGTAAATTAGCTTCTTTGTTTTTACGTACGAGTTTTACTTATGAAATCTAGTAGCATACGTGCATATACCATTCGACTTATAATCATTCAAGTATTAGTATATTATTATAGTTTAATATGAAACTGAAAATTCTGTGACACTACTAGGCCACCATTTTTATTTTATTTTTTTCGTTTTCTTCTTCCTCTTTTTTTTGCCAAAATACAGGGTGCTCACAATATCGACATACCACCTCCGTCTTTGAGTGATATTTGTCCTGGACAAGGGAGCTCTTATATTCACGATGGGAACTTAAGCCATGAGGTAGGAGGCGTTAGTGGTCAAGCACCATCTATTGGTGATATGGCAAGGGATAATGTTTCTCAACCTTCAGGAGTATGCATCCTTATAGTGGTATACAATCAGAACCAAGTCGGGATGCTTTTAACAAACGAGACTCGTCGTCAATGATGATTGACAGTGACAATGTGCAAGAATTCATGGGGGATGAGTCTGGTTGGGACGATTCTTCGGAAGTTTTGTCAAAAAAGACGTACAAGAAGAAAATGGTGGTGACAAATGACAATTGATTTGTTGACTTGTGTTATATGTTTGGTTTGTTTTAAACTTGCATTCTATGGATTAAAATAAGCCTCATATCATCGTATGCATATTTTGACCCAACTTTGTATGAATTTAATCTTATGCTCATTTAAGTATCTCTAAAAATAAAAAATTATGTGTCTAAATTCATGCTAAATCCTGTGCGTCATCATCCTGATGGCTGCAGTCAGGGGACCCACTTTATCACAAACCATCAACATCATGCCACTTGTTTAGGCATGAATTTAGGCACATAATTAGGCCTCCCAATCATTTTCCATTGTTACAAAGCTTTTAAATTCTTATCACTACTTTTCTGCCTATAAAAAGTTTGTAAACAATTTTTTTTTTTTTTTTTTTTTGTAAAGGGGAGTAATCCTGCACCCTGGTAAATATATTAACCAAATAAATGTTTAAGTACAATGGATATGAGTGAAATCCCATATCTCAGCCCGTTACATAGGCATAAAGCTTACATAACAAGATACTTCCAATTTTCTAAACAAGAAAACAAATCACTACTCAAATGATGACATATGACACAACAAAATAAAATTACTTCCTAAGACCTTGAAACTTTGTGCCATACATGGCATTAAAGGAATCCAAATTCCCAGGAAGATCACGAACCTGTTTCGCATAGTCATCGAAGTCATAGTCATCATACTCATCTTCAAACTCTTGCCCACCACCAAAAATATTAGCAGACTCATCAAATGGGTTAGCAACAACCTCATCTTCAGAATCAGACACCTCAATCTCTCCCACTTTAGAAAAAGGGTTAACTCTCTTAGTAGAAGAGGTAGACGGAATAGGTTGACCATCATCATCCACAAGAGTAGCTTTCCCATCAATAATTAGCTTTTCAAGCTTACCAATTTTCTCAGCTATGGGAGTAGAACCAACATCCATTGTTCCCATTGAATCACTCACAAGCTTGGCAGCAGAAGAAGTCCCAGTCTCCGGAGGCTTAGACGCCTCACCAATATCAATACGAGTGTCCGTCCCCCGAGATCCATCAATACATGCTTCCTTAGTAGTACCAGAAGACTTCCCAGTCTTGACCTTATTAGTAGAAGAATCAGCCACAGTACTTGGGATGCCCAAATCATCTTCCACCTCAAGAGTCCCAAAAGAGTTAGACGTAGTAATCGGTGTATCTTTAGCATTACCACTAGCAGCTGCCGGTGTCTTCGTCTTTGCAACATATACCTTCTTCCTAGGTGCAAATCTAGGACCCTTACCCATATTAATACCACCAGTCATCTTCGTACCTTTAGGTTTGGCTTTCCGATTCTGCACCACCTTAAAGCCATCATCAGGTTCATCCTCATTAGAGGTGGGGGGAACATCATTATTCTCCTTAATACTCTTAGGACAACAAGCAGTATCATGCCCAAACACTTTACATAATGCACAGTGTGGTGGCTTCCATTCATATTCCACTTTTATACTTGCCGTAGTAAAACCACTGTCATCCTTATTAGGGATCGCCATAGTCACCACATGTTTAAGCTCAAATTCAGATGATAATTCCACAAGAGCACGTGCAAAACCAATGCGACCACATGAGTCAACACACATGGAACTAGTAAAAGCATCTAACATAATCGGCTTACCCACTTGAGTAGCAATTAAGCTCAACCCATCTTCCGGATATGCAAGTAATGGCACATTATGCAATTTAATCCAAACGGGAACTCTAGTTACCTCACTTTTAGACAATAGCACATCAGGAGTCCATTTAGTGAGAATGAGAGGAGAATTGCGAATAATCCAAGGGCCCCGTTGAAGAACATTTTCAACACCCTCTTTAGAATCGAATTTAAAGAGGAAAACACCATCATCATTCTTCATTAGTTTCTGAAAACCAAACTTACCCCACGTGTTGGAGACGTAGTTCTTAACCAAATGAAAAGCAACATTCTTGCCAACAAAGAAGCCAACAAGTGTATTTTCATACCGGTTGAATACACCCTCCATAGCAGCCTTCGAAAGCACCGTATCATGATTATCAATGCGCGTCTCATTCACCAAGGCACGAAAATTAACTTTCCTAGAGACATGTTCCGGGTTTAATACATTAGCAAATGACCTTATGCCGTTCTTATCACTACCAATCACATTCGGACCAGAGGTAGAAGCATTCACCACGTGCTTGGGTGTAGACACGTTAAGACCATAATTGGTCGAATAGACTTTATCAGAATTGGACACATGCGAAGCAACACTAGGTGTTACCACATTCACATTCACACCAGAATTAGGAACATTAGCCATGTCCGAATCTAGGTTACCCATTGACGTGCCTACCTGGTCACCATCAAGTCCCATAGTTTCAGTACGCCAAACATATTCAGACTCACAATCACCAAACATATTCCCAACCTGTGCGCTAGGGTTACGACCCACCCTAGCAGCCTTACATAACTCAGGAACAGTAGCAACATTACGTCCATCACCTTTAAGCCGACTCAACCTATCTTCCAGCGCCTTCCCTAGCATACGGATTCGAGTCCAAATTCAAGCCAACTTGATCGGCCAAGTTGGTGGCTGCTTTTGCAGCATTTGTCGAACCATCTTTATCTAAAAATCCTTTCTCCATCTCTCTACAACCCCACACACAAGCCAAACAAACACAACACACAAACAAAAATCAACCAGCAATGAATAACTTCGAACAATTAAAAACGAAACCCTAACTAAAAAGTTAGGGTTTAATATGCCACCAATACCAGCAACTAACCGTAACCCACCATGTTGATCGAAAGATAGATATGATAAATCGATTCACACAAGTCCCAAACACCAAGAATATGTAAAGGAATACACAAACCGACTTAGAAAACAAAACAGAATAGGCAGCGATCAATAACCACAAGTCGACTTCAACAAACCCTAAAAAGTCGATTACTATCAATCAACCAAAAACGTATGAAACAACAACAAATCTGTAAAGAAAACTAAATAACATGAATGTTAATTAGTACCTAATACAAATCGTTGCAAGAATCATACGGGATTAGGCAGAAAATTAGTAGAAAACGATTAGAGAATGGTTAGTGTTTGTTGGTCAACTTTTTCACCAGAGAGAATTTTTGAGGGTTTTTTTTTTTTATTTATCACGGGTGACTTTAAAATAGTTTGTAAACAATTTACTGTCCACTACTTTGTAGATCTTGTTTTGGAGTATTATTAGCACACCTTACCCAGGGGCGGAGCCAGGATTTGACATTGAGGGGGGCCGGACAATATCATTTCTCCATTTTCACAAGCAGCATAAGTAAGTAAAAATCAGGCCTTGAAAAAGCTTTTGGCATTTTGTAGCACTTGAACCAAAATAAAATCCATTAACCATGTCATGAAGATTAAGCGATGGAGGAAATTGTAACAACTGCCAACTGAAAACTTTTTCTCCATACTGGAAGGACAGAGGGCAGCCTATTCACGCATGTTCAAGAATTTCCGGAGCTGAGTCACATCTCTGGCATATGACTGAAATAAGCCAGTTTTCAAGATTAGTATAATAATTAGGAAGCCTATTCAAGCAAGCACGCCAAACAAATACATTGACCTTGTTGGGGACCCAAGCAGTTTTTCAATATATGAGTTACATCTTGAAATCATAATATCCAAGTATTAGTATCTATAAATGGTCAACAATCTATAAAACAAGAAAGTTAGGCAAAAGATGATATGTTTAGCCAATCCAAACATGCACTTGAATTGCAAAGGTGAATAGACGTACGAGTGCAAAATAGAACATCGTATGAACCAAAATAGCAACTCCACTTGTCTGAAAACGACAACGTCCTGGCATCTGAAACAACAACTCTGGCGATAACAATGCAAATAACAATATTGCCACCAAATCCGGCCCCCTATCCGCCATCTTGTAAGTAATGATTTATATATAGAATAAGTGAAAGGAAAACTTGGTTAAGAAGCAAACAAAGAGGTTTTTGTGGTGGATTGATAGGATGGGGATAAGTTGATGAAGTCACTCAAGGTTCACTATATATAGTTTGCTTTATATATTTGCATGGGACACAAATATGAAATATCGAAAGCCTTGGTTAGCTTAATCTATAAGTATAAGATTATTTTATCGGTTCATAACTTTCATTAGTAAGGTTTAATAATTTACTAAGTAAGCTTTAAACAGCAGTGATGGACCACTAACCAAAACTTGAAACATCGATTATTCATTAGAAGTTAATATTAGGGATAAATATGAGGCCCAAGCCCGGTTTGTGGGCAAAGGGTCTATTAGGGTTTCTATGCATTGTCTTTATATAGTGCATCAATAAAACGTATCTCCAATGGGAATTATGTAGTCTAACATGGTTTTAGAGAATGTCTAAACCCTAATTCCCACCATCACTAAACTGCTCATTTCATACAAAAACCATAAATTATCTTTTTCTTCCGCTGCCTCTTCACATAAGTCACGTACAATTCATACACAAACTTCCATTGCATTTTGTTTTAATCTTTTTATATTCACAAACAGCCGAATTCATTCCTTGTTTTAGTATTATAATCAACCCCACAACACCCATTCGAATAAATAACACAAGTATTCTGTTTAATCATTGTTCAATATTTTAGTCAACCACTTTACATCTGTCACACCCCCAAATTACCTGTTTTGCAGCGGAATGGAATTCCTGGGGATTGACTGTCATAGCATCATAATCACAGTTATATTGAACGACCTAAAGTGTCGTTTGGAAAATACATCGCTTGATTTAATAAAATAATCAGAGTTTACAAAGTAGGTCCCAAATGTAAATCAACTTGTGCGGAAATAAGTTAGTTACAATTCAAACGATGTTTTTAAAGTACGTAAAACCCAAGTGAGACACGTCGTCACCACGACTCCATGATGTGTCCAAATGCATGCCATGAAGTGAATGCCTTAGATACCTGAGATAAAACATGCTAAAAGTGTCAACACAAAGGTTGAGTGAGTTCATAGAGTTTGTTTTGAAATGTAAAGCCTTTAGAAATCGTTTATGCAGCAAAGGCATTGTGAATCCACTCAGTTCCAAGTCCCGCCCATACAAAACTTGCAACCTGTGTGTTCACAACCCACTGCCAGAATGTGTGTAGTTTATGTTCCAAACATATGATGTCAAATGAATTCACATAATAGTGCATGACTTAATGTATCGATGTTTACTTGACCTAATTATACCAAGACCATCAGTCCAATGAATGTACCAAGACCATCAGTCCAATGAATATACCAAGACCATCAGTCCAATGAATGTACCAAGACCATCAGTCCAATGAATATACCAAGACCATCAGTCCAATGAATATACCCAGACCATCAGTCCAATGAATATACCCAGACCATCAGTCCAATGAATATACTATGTAAATACTACGTATAGCAAAACTGTTACTACGCATGACTAAGCATTTCAACTCGGCTAAACATGTAATTTGCAAATAGTCATGAATGTAATAAACATTATCGAGCATGTATCTCCCCCAAAACAGTTATGAAAACAAGTAAAAGCAGGGGCTACGAAACTCACTTGGTAAACTGACGAGATGACAAGAGTGAGTACACTGAGGTATAATAAGATGCGTTATCCGCGACCTATGACGAATGATATGATATGTCATGAGTTGCAATGTAATGCTATGCATGCACTTCGTATGTTATTTATACCATTTACGGGTTTTTGAAAATATTACTCGTCGTCGAAAAATACTCTTTTGACGTCTTGACCCTTCAAAAATGACTTTACATGTTTTTACGTCAAAATGTCATCCTACCATGGTTTTATAATGATTTTTGGTGAAATTACCACTTTTCGTCGCAAAACAATATCGTCGGAAAAATCATGAAATCAACAAAAACGGCTCCGGAAAAGTGGTCGTAAAACGGTGTACGTCGATCGTTAGAGAACGAACTCGACGGTTTTGGAAAGTTTGTATCGATATCTAAAAGTTTCAGTTCAGGAGTTTTCGTTCAAAAGGTCTCGATCATAAAGATATCAAAGGCTAAAGTTGGTGATTTTTGCTAATTGTGTGCAGAAAATGAGTTTCGGCCAATGTTTGAACATCCGTAAATAAATTACCATAAATCCGCTTGACAAACGGCTTTTTGATTTGAAAAATATGGCCGATGAACTTGATTTTACTAGAAGACACTTCGTTATAAAAAGTTTCACAACCTTGTTAAAAACAGCCGCAAACATGGACGTTACAGCTAGTGAAATACTTGTAACGTAAAAATAATATAGTTTTTCAGAAAATAATATTTACGGCAACTTTATAAAAACGTGCATATATTTGTCGTTTTAAATCCGTTTTCTACGTAAAATATGTCCTTAGCTTCGTATCGAAGTAAACTAATATATTTTTGAGAAGTCGAAATAATTTGTGAAGCTTAAGGCTCGCTTTTGACCCGAAATATGTAAAAACAGAAAGCTGAGTTTTTCAGAAAATAATATGTTTCGTCGTCAAACTTTAAAAATTCACCACGGCTTCGTTATAAGTCCGTTTTTATCCGTTCAAGCGGCCACGGATTCGTTTTTAAGTATATTTTCCAAAAATCAAGGCCAAACTTTCGTACCATCTGCTGATTTTTCCAGAAATCCGAATTAAGGACAGAACGTAAAATATAGTTATCGAAAATAGTTTTTCTCGGACAAAACCTATTCTAATCCCTTCAAATCAACTCCAAACTAATCTAATCCTACCATACACCTTCTTAGGGTGTCATGGGTTCCTAATCACCATCAAGACCAAAGAATACCATGGGAGTAATTATAGGATGACCATATTGTATATATAAGTTCTAAAATCATGAAATAAATGGTATAAATCACATAACATGCATATAAGCTCCAAAAATGAAAAGAAACTTATGAAAATGAAGAGGAAACATAAAAATGATAAGAATATGCTTACAAGTGATTATGATGAGGTGAAAGTAACAAGGATTAAACCTAAATACCCTTGGTTTTTATTTCAAAACCATAAAAAGAGTATATACTAGATTGTAAAACACTTGGACTTGAAAATTTTTGATCCCCTTTGTGTTCTTGATGTATGACCGGTTGAAGGAGAGCCAAAGAAGAGAGGAAATGTTTTAGCTATCACTTGGTAAATAATTGAAGTGAAGTGAATGAGGAAAAATGGGTGAAGTGTAAACTTATACATAAAATCTACCAACTTGTTGATACATCCCCCCCCTAGGCCGGATTTTAGGGGGGAGTGTCTCCTCATTATATATTTTTTTTTTCTTAAACATTTACTTGCATGAATTTTGCATATAAACTTGTATAAATTGTAAAGAAAGTGTAAAAGATTTGTAGCAATTTGTAACTTGTAGGATAAATGGAAATTTTGGTACAAGTAAGTTTTAATAAATCAAAATAGAATGTAATGAGGTGATAAAAATTGTAAAAATACTTTCTTTGTGAAAATTGAGTGATAAAATAATTATCGTATAATTTTTAAGAAAAACGTCGTAATAATTAAACTTTAACGATTTAAGTACCAAATAAATTCAAAACACTAGGAAAACTAAAAATATAGTTTTTATGAACTAGATGTAAGTTTAAAAATACTCCGGGATCATTTTTGAAAGTAATGGATTAAATATACAAAATAATAACTCACGCGATAAAGATTATTAAATATAAAAATTACGCGTTGAAGATGAAATGAAATGTCGTGAATGTACTAATGAGATGCACATGATGTCTATGAAATGTAGACTAATCATAGTCCATATGAAATGTACGTGATGACATGATCATGTATTCGCCGCTAAACCTCCAAGGTTACGCGAATTTGAAACAAGTAAACCAAGTTTACTATAAATGTTGAAATAATGAGACATGAATCGTGTCTAGAAATGACCTGAAAGTACGGGTTGTCACAACATCCGATCTCCCAGATCCAAATCAAATACCCTACCAATTCATTCATACAAGTACAATGGCTTTGAACGGAGCAGCTCTACCACCAGGAAGTGCGGCAGTCACAGATGAGGGGCATCAGGTGGAACTGCCGGAAACATGCTCCAGTTTTACACAGATGATGCACGTGGACTAAAGATCTTACCAAACGTTGTTCTTGTCATTAGCTTTGGCTTCATTACTCTATATTTTATGATTGGTTAAAAAGTAGAACTTCTCTTTGTTTTTGTTTTATGTCGAATCCAGGGAATTAATTCCCGAGACAACTTTTGTTGGTGTCGAATCTAGGGTTCTTATTCCCGATACGACTTTTGTTGGTGTCGAATCTAGGGTTCTTATTCCCGAGACGACTTTTGTTGGTGTCGAATCTAGGGTCTTATTCCCGAGACGACTTTTGTTGCTGTCGAATCTAGGGTATCAATTCCCGAGACGACTTTTGTTGGTGTCGAATCTATGGTATCAATTCCCGAGACGACTTTTGTCGGTGTCGAATCCATGGTACTAATTCCCGAGACGACTTTTGTTGGTGTCAAATTTTCTTTCTTAGTTTATTTTGGTTTATTGTTTTATTTTATTTTCTAGTTTTCTTCTCCAGTCCTAGCTTTCGCGATTTCGCCGCTAGGACTGCGGAGGAGTATTAGGGATAAATATGAGGCCCAAGCCCGGTTTGTGGGCAAAGAGTCCATTAGGGTTTCTATGTATTGTCTTTATATAGTGCATCAATAAAACGTATCTCCAACGGGAATTATGTAGTCTAACAGTTAACTAGCATAACACGCCAAACTAACGGACACAAACAATTTGATATTTTTGGATCTTGTATATTTCTTATTTCTTATTATCAAGATGTAAATGGTGTTCAGGATCCGGTTAATGAGTATTTGTTTTAAAGTTTGAAGATGACACTTTCTCAAGCAATTTACTACAAATGACAATGTTTTGTACTTTTGTCTAATGTCTATTTGTAATTAACATATTTGTTGGGCCCACTTGAATTTGTACTCCATTACGAGTCTTTCTAAGAGCACTCCCAACAATAACACCATAACACCAATAACACCGTCCACGTCAGCGCCACATCAGCTTTAACATTTAACATTAACATCCCCAAAAAACACCCACAACAATAACATCCCAATAACATCAATAACATTCCCAACAATTTACAAAAACAACCCCTCATTTAGGGGCATAAATGAAAAAAAAAAAAAAAAAAACTCAAATAACGCCCGTTGGGGCATCAACGCCGACCAAATAACACCACTTTAACACCGAGGTTCCAATGGTAACACCGAATAACGCCGGTTAACGCGGCTTTAACGCCGGTTCCGGCGTTATTATTGGAAGTGCTCTAATATAGCCCATTTACTCAGCCGGCAGCAACAAGACGGAAGTCTGTTTTTAGTATGTGTAGTTTACCAATTAGACAAAGGAAGACAAATTTTCGTGAAAATTTCACCGATCTTCCCACACAAAGTGTTGCAGAGCTTTGTTGTCGTCATGTTCAATGTCTTTTAAAAAAAAACTTTAAAAAAAAAAATTTACTTTTTTTTTAAAAAAATTTCAAAAAATTTTACTTTTTTTTTTTAAATTTAAAAAAAAAAATTAAAAATTTTTATGTTTTTTTTATAAAAAAAATCTTACGTTTTTTTAAAAAAAAAATTTTAAATTTAAAAAAAAAAAATAAAAAAATTTTTACGTTTTTTTTTTAAAAAAAAATTTCGTTTTTTTTTTAAGAAAAGTTTACGTTTTTATAAAAAAAATTTTACGTTTTTTTTTTTTTTTTTTTTTTTTTTTTTTTTTTTTTTTTTTAAATTTTAAGTTTTTTTTTTTTAAAAAAAAATTACATTTCTTTTAAAATTTTTTTAAAAAAATTAATTTTTTTTTTTTATATTTGTATTTTTTTTTATAAAAGTTTACGTTTTTTTTTAAAAAAAATTTAAAGTTTTTTTTTTTTTTTTTTTTTTTTTTTTTTTTTTTTTTTTTTTTTAACGGTCGTTATCATCTAGCTAACGGTCGTTAGTCTTAGAGGACTAATTGCGCAAATTTTTCGCCAAGGTGACCTGGTAACCTACTACCAACAGGTCATATTAGCTAGATCGAGTGAATATTGAAAATTTGTTAGCTAGCTTTGACCTTTCACAAAATATATTAGCTAAATGTGTAATTCTGAAAAAGTACGTTGTGTACCTTTAGCTTTCACCATTTTTTTTAATTACAAAATATTACAAAAAAAATCAATTTTTTTTCATGTGTCACAAAAAAAATCTAAAAAAAACACATTTCAGAAAAATATAAATAAAAAAAAAAATTGAAAAAAAAGTATTTCGAAAAAAAATTTCAGAAAAAAAAATATTTCGAAAAAAAATTTCAAAAAAAGTATTTTGGAAAAAAAAATCAAGAAAAAGGTATTTTGAAAAAAAAATCAGAAAAGGTAAAATGGTTATAATATGGTCATAATACTTAAAGAAATACATAAATGTCAACATTAATGACTAAAAGAGTTATTTTTTTACTTCGTTACACAGAACTGACATTCTTGACAAGTAAAAAGGTTATTAACCCTTATATAAATAACTCAGGAGCTAATATTAATGTTAGTCTAATCATAAGTATTTACTTCGTAATAACTAGTTATAATACCCGTGCACGTACGGATTTTGACAAAAAAATTATTTTGTATTAATACTGAATATTGTGTCTTTAAAAGTAATTGCATATAATTATATAATTATAAGTTTCGTGCACGCACGAAGTTTACACATAAATCAAATTTATTTTAACATTTTAATCCAGTATATACAAATATAAGAATTTGCCCATTAAAATTATAATATAAGTACAACTAATACTTATGCACGAGTTTTTCATTATGCATTAATATCTATTAGAATTTGGTAAAATATTTGTAAAAATTTCTGTTAGGTAACTCAAGATTTAATTTTATTTAGTTGACAAATATGTTGATGTTGTTATTTAAATTTCACTACTAATATTATGTTGTACACATGATGCAAGTTTAATAGCACATAATGAGCGTTGATAAAGTTAAAGTATACTCCTTAAAGTTTTTTAAAAATATTTTTCTAGATATCCTTATATAAATAAATAAGAATTAAATGAGTTATTGTTATAAGTACAATCGCGTATATATATATTTTTATATTAAAGTAACCCGTGCTTACAATTTGATAAGTATATTTCTGTTTTCAGTAATTTAGCCGTATTTAAAATGTAAACTCGTGTCCACATAGATTAAACTTTTAAAAATGAAATGAATAAATCCTTATTGAACGTATATAGTAAAAAAAAATTAATACTTATAATCTTATGCAAATTTGTATGTTGTTATTTTAAACAACATATACATTGTATTTTTTAAGATATAAAGTATAAAGGGTATAAAGTATAAGGGGTATCTGTTTATAATCCAAATTTATTAAAAAACATGGAGTCTTGTAATATTACACTTAACTCTATATAGTTTTTAAAAATTAACCACTAAAGTTTTATTAATTATCTTTTTTTTTTTTAAGTTTTTGTTTTCACAAATTTGACACCTATATTTTTATGTGTTTTTTTTATAAACTAAATTTCTCCACCAAATTTATTAAAGTTTGACCAAATCAATTTAATTTTGACTTTTATTAACCAATCACATCACACGATTTTGCTTACGTGGCGAAATCGATATCTCCTATTGGCTCAATTGTTTTTTCAATAAGAATTAATTGACAAAATCACTCCGAAATAATGTAATTCCTTTATTATATAAAAGATTATAGTACATATTAGGATGTTTTGTATTCTTCATGTTTTTTTATGCTATAACAGATTTTTTTTATGCTATAACAGATTCTACAGTGCGTATTTTTTTGAGTTTATTGATGAATTTGTCGATAGGATTTTGATGTTTATATATAAATTCGAGTTTTTGAGCCAAGCTCGAGCCTTATTTGAATTTTACTTGAGCCGAGCTCAAACCTGGATTATAAAGCTCGGCGAGCTCGAGCCTACTTAATAATTTTCAAACTGAGTTTGAGCCATGTCGAGCTCAAGCTCGGCTTGACTAGATTACACCTCTTCCCATTAACATAAGCCGAACTTTCTGTATTTATGTCGACCTGCATGTTCTTAACCTCCATTTCGATTGATATTTATTTCAATATAGATTGAACATGGTAGCGAGTGTGATTGGCGTAAGGAGTTACATAAACCTGTCCAAACTTGTCGCTTTCTTCTTTTTATCTTGTAGAACTTCACCAAATCGCTCCAATAACGACAATTATAGGCAGATTTCTTTAAGTATTTCAAATCTGTTCATGTATCCAGCCTTCAGTGTTCATTCAAGCCATTTCTCTAAGCATTTTCACAGATATTTTCTGAAGTTAATTCTTCAAATGTTTCTTTCCTTAGTTAAACCTATGAAGAAAATTTTCATTTTTTTCGTAGGTTACGTTCTTTGTTTTTTTTTCAAATTTCATTTCGCGTAGTTTTTCTTATCAGATAATGTTCTTTACCTCTATTAGTCAAATATTTGATATAGATATAATGTATCTTTGGTCAATATATCATTCGTAGTATCCTGTATAGTTTGTTATGAGTTGTTAGGTTGTCAATAGGGTTCCACATGTATATAAGGAGTTCACTATGTATATATATCTCTCCATAATAAATGAGAAAAGCATCAAAATTTCTTAAACTTACATGTTACCAGGCCTCTTCCCAGCCGATCCATAACAATATCACTTGTCATTCTTTTTCCATCCTCACACTAATCCCATAGCAGACTCTAAAATTCATCTTGCTGTCACAACCAATAACATCAAAACATCCCAAAATACATAGTTCAATATGAAACTGAGAATTCGTAACATTACTGATCGAGCCACCCTTTTTTTTTGCTGATATTAATTTTTTTTTTCCTGCTTTTTTTCCAAAATACAGGGTAGACAAAGGAGCTCTTATATTCACCATGGGAACTTAAGCCATGCAGTAGGAGGCGTTGGTGGTCAAGCACCATCCATTGGCGATATGGTGAGGGATAATATGTCTACGGGAAGTACGCATTTTTAATGTCGTGATGGATCAGCACCGAGTTGGAATGCTTTAAACAACCGAGACTCGTCAACAACGATGACTGAAAGTGACAATTTGCAAGACATCTCGTGGGATGAGATTGAACAGATGAGGATTGAAAGTGACAAATTTCATTATTAAATTTTGTTATATGTCTGGTTTGAAATAAATTAAAATAGGTCTCGTATCATCGCATGTATATTTTTTTGACCCAACTTTGTAGTTAGTCTTTTGGGTTATAATTTCGGTTATAAGCAATAAAATAGTAATGTATTTGGATTTATAGCCCTAGTGTGTTCACAAGAGACCCACGCCAAGCCTAGCTAGCACGATGCCAAGCCCAAGTGACCACACGAGGCCCACATTGTGCCAAGCTATGAGTAGGGGTAGAGGTGCAGCCGTAAACCGGTTTTCAAAAAAACCGACCCACAAAACCAGACGGTTTTCAAAAAAACCGGTTTTTACTAAACCGAAACCGGTTTTCTATAACCGAACCGGTTGTACCGGTTTTCAGTTTTTCTAGCCGACCGGTTTTTTACCGGTTCTAAAACTGGGTTAAAAACCGGTTTTAAAAACCGGTCAGCGCAAAGTCAAAAGAGCCGTTGGATTTGAATACCGGTCAAAACCGGTTTTGAAAACTGGTCAAAATCTGACCGTTGGAATTCAAAACTGGTTTTGACCGGTTTTCACCGGTTTTTAAAACCGAGTTCTTTGAAAACGTGCACTGTAGCTCAGTAGCCGTTGGGCTATGTTTCTTACCATTTTTTTTTTTGTCTTTTTTTTTTTGATTTTTTGAGTATTTTGAAGCTAGAACTTGCAGTATAAATATGTGTATTGGGTTGAGGCTTAAAACACATCAAATCTCTCTTTAATCTCTCTAAATCTCTAATTTCCTTATAATGGAAAACACACAATCACAACAAGCTTCCACTAATCCTCCCTCCGTTGGGTCTTCCCGGTCATGAAAACATTACACACAAGATGACTTACCACTGTGCCATCATCATGGGATGTCACTCTCCCTTCATCATTGGGACTTATTTGTGAGTCAAAGAAATTTTTGTGATTTAAATCTTTTGGTACAAAAGTTTCAACAAAAGGTTTTGACAAAGTATTTTTCATTTTGAAGAGAAAAACAGTTTCATAAAATTTGACATCTCTGGAGTAAAAGATATTTTTTGTTTCTAGGCTCAAGAGTTTATAGCCTTTCTTCTCATTTGAGTAACCAATAAAGACACTTTTTTCAGACCTACTACCAAATTTATCAGAGATGTTGAGAATTGTGGCATAGCATAAGCAGCCAAAGACTCTAAGGAGAGAGAGTGAAGGGTCATGCCCATACACAAGGAAGAAGGGGGACTTGCCAGACAGAACTGAAGAGGGCAACCTGTTTATGACATAGGCAGCAGTTAGAACACATTCAGACCAAAGATTTAGAGGTAATTCCCCCTGAAACATGAGGGATCTAGCTACATTAAGGAGATGCGTATGTTTCCTTTCTGCAATACCATTTTGTTGTGGTGTATAAACACAAGAGGTTTGATGTAAAATTCCTTTTTCATGGAAAAAATGTTGAAGTTTATTATTGATAAATTCTGTCCCATTATCACTTCTAAAGATCTTGACATTGTGTTCAAATTGATTTGATAGCATATGAGTAAAGTTAACAATGGAAACATAAACATCATCCTTCCCCTTAAGCATATAAACCCACACTGCCCTGGAATAGTCATCAACAACCGTTAGAAAATATTTGTAACCATCTCTGCTAGTGACTTTATATGGTCCCCATACATCAAGATGGACAAGTTGACCAATTTTAGTTGATTTATGTTCACTTAGAGAGAATGGTTCCCTGGTTTGTTTAGCTTTATTACAGGTATCACAGGGATGATCAGTTTCAGATGTACTATCAAATTTAAGAGTGGGTTTAAGCATGTGTAGGACTTGGTCAGAGGGATGACCAAGTCTTTGATGCCAAATATTTTTTGAAACATGACAAACATATATGCAGTTATTAGAAGTAGCCTTACATTTAGAATCAATATCAAACATATATAACCCATTGTGTTGTTTACCAATCCCCACAATCCTTTTTTGATGTATATCCTGTATATAGCAATTAGATTCATTAAACCCGACAAACATTTTATTGTCTCTAGCAATTTTATGAACAGACAGCAAACTAACATTGTACTCAGGAACAACAAGTTCATCAAAAAGAGTTAGGTCATTATTGACCTTTAAATCACCAATTTTAGTAATTAAGGCCTGAGTACCGTTGGGATGTCCAACAGTTAAGCCAAGATTTGAAATGTTAACAACATTGATTAAAAAGTTTGCAGACACAGTCATGTGCTGATTTGCACCAGAGTCAACAATCCAACCAAGACTGATGTTTCCAGATAAGGATTTTGTATTGTTGTTAAAAAATTTGTTAAAGTTTACATTGAACTTGACACTGCCATTAAAGAAGGTTCCTGAAAAGTTTTTACCTGCCAAGTTAGCATTAGCAGATGACACATTGTTGTCATTGAGAAGACTCATAAGTCTGGAGAGCTGTTCATTAGACAAGGAAACATGAGAGTTGCTAGCACTATTATCAGTGACATGATTAGTTTTAGCAGAAACATTGTTACTGCTGAAAGGTTTACCATTAAAATTCCTTTTAACATATCCAGCAGGATAACCAACAAGATCATAACATCTATCAACAGTGTGACCAGGTTTTTTGTAATTAGTACATTTGAGATTCATGTTTGGTCCTCTGCTATTTGAGTTGTTACCTTTATTAAAACTAGAACCTTTGTTGTTAAAAACTTTTTTATCAAAAAAATTTCCACCATCAAACGATTTTGCAGCAAAGGCTGTAGCATTGGGTTTAGCAGAGCTATTCCCAGATGAAACATTTATGTGAGATTCTTCTCCGGAGACAACAGAGAAAGCAGTTTTGACATTAGGTAAAGGATCTCTGGTTAAAATATTGCTTCTGATGGGGACATAGGAGTCATCAAGACCCATAAGAAATTGCATTAACTTGATTAGCTGATTATGTTTTTCAAAAAGTTTTGCACCCTCACAAGTGCAGGGAGGCAAGCTGATCATACAATCAAATTGTTTTCATAAAGAATTAAGATTGTTATAATAATCAGCAAGAGAGGACCCATTTTGACTAAGAGAGTTTATATTTTTATGCAAATTAAAGATAGCAGAACCATCAACCTTGTCGTAGGTATCTTTAAGATCATTCCACATTTCATAAGCAGTTTTAGCATATATAGCACCAGCAAATAGTTCAGGGTTGAGAGAGTTAAGAATCCAAGTAACCACAACAGAGTTACAAGTATCTCATTGATTAGCAAGACTAGGGTTCGAATCATCTCTTATGCAAGTACCATCAATAAACCCTAATTTATTATGGTTCCTTAAGGCAAAGGTCATGGCCATATTCCATATCTTGTAATTTTCAGTTCCAGTGAGTTGAATAGTAATGATGGGAGTCCCATTAGTGTTATTAGGGTGTAATTACAAAGCATCACCAAAAGATAAGCTTTTCTCAGTGGAACCACCACCACCAGCAGTATCACCACCAGCCATAATAAAAATAGTAAAACAGATAAGAAACAGACAGATATAATAACAAGAGCGGATAGACAAATGAATAAGACTGAGAAATTAAGAAACAACAAGCATCAAGCCTGTGGACTGGAGTAAACCAGAGCAGGTATTCATACCACTCAGAGGTGGCAGATCAAGGTGTTAGTCTACCCGTTTGCACCCACAAAGACTTGAGTACTGTATGTTTTAAAGAGGAGATAAGACTTGGACTTACAGAGAAATATGCAGCGGAAGAACAAATCACAATCACCCTAGATTCACTTAGTCTAGGGCAAATTGTAAACAGAAGATAACCAGTGATTACGCCAGTAGTAATAACCCCAAACCACACCTTTGTTGCCAGAGAGAATCAATGAGCCTGATGCTCTAATACCATGTACGAAAGTATAGGCAACGCAAGATGAACAATAGAACCTTTATTCAGATCTAAGCTGCAATAGTCAGCTTAGATTAAGTTTACAATAGTATCAAAATGTTACAAGATTAGATTAATGTCAATGAGACAATAATTATGTAAATGTAAAGATAAGACAACATCAGTGAAATGATCAGAAAGATGAGAAGAGAGTGATACAAAATACTGCACACTCAAGTGTGTCTAACCCTAGATAAAAGGACTTATTAAATAGGAGATTAAGCTTCACTAAGACCCCTCTAACGACTAGTAATGACTCATCAGCAGAAACGAAGAAAGCCTTCAGCAGAAATGAACTTCTTGGAACTTTAAATCTTTTATCTTTTGTCCAAGATAAACCCCTGTAATTAATCCTGCAATAAGCCATAACTAGAAAGCCATTAGTAATTGATAGAATGATATGTTTGACACAGATTATCACCCCAAAATTTAACAAAAGACACCGCATAATCAACAACATGAAACAACATAAAACCCCTAAGTTGTTGCGAGGGGCCGTCGCCCATCTCGTTATGATATATTTGTCTTGAAGTTTGAGGGTGACACTTTTTCTTTTTTTGTTCTAATGTCTCTATTAACTTTAATTTTGTAGCCCATTACGAGTTACGTTTATACGTGGGTTTCTAATTGGGCCCAACACCGCGTGTATACCACTATTGACTATTTTAGTTGTTACGATGGTTATATTTAAAGCATATTTCTTAACGTGCGCTAATATGCATACCATTTAAAAATTAGTTCATGATCTGTACATCAGTACTAAATAATGGATTTCTAATAGATCATACAATATATAATTAAAGAGTTGTGGAATCGAATATATGAATTAAACATTAGATACCTTTAATCTTGCCGTGTATTAATACTTCTATTACATACAAAATCATATTTTTCTAAGAACGACAATATTAAAGATCTCACAATATTTATATTACATATTTATTTCACATGTCTTATGATTTGAACCTACAATATATGAATTAAGCATGGTTTCGTCTGTTTTTATACTTTTTCTTCTGTTTTCGATGTTTCGTCTGTTTTTGCACGTTTCCATCCTTTTTTCATGTTTTCTTCTATTTTTTCACGTTTTGTCTATTTTTGACGTTTCGTCCGTTTTTACACGTTTTCGTCTGTTTTCGACGTTTCGTCTGTTTTTGCACGTTTCGGCCCGTTCTTACACGTTTTCGTCTGTTTTTGCACGTTTTCGTTTATTTTTACACGTTTTCATCCGTTTTTACACGTTTTTATACTCTTGTATAAAAACGTGTAAAAACGAACGAAACTTCGAAAACAGACAAAAACGGATGAAAACAAGTAAAAACGGACCGAAACGTGTAAAAGCGGACTGAAACATGTAAAAATGGACGCAAACGTGCAAAAATGGACGAAAACATGTAAAAACATACGGAAACGTGCAAAAACAGACGGAAACGTGTAAAAATAGACGAAAATTTGCAAAAACGAATGAAAAAGTGTAAAAGCGGGCTGAAACGTGCAAAAAGGGACGAAAACGTGTAAAAACGGACGAAAACATGTAAAAACAAACAAACGCGTGCAAAAAAGGACGAAACGTCAAAAGCAGACGAAAACGTGTAAAAACGAACGAAAACGTGCAAAAATGGATGAAAACGTGCAAAAACGGACGAAAACGTGGAAAAACGAACGAAAACATGCAAAAACAGATGAAAACGGACGAAAACGTGCAAAAACGGACGAAAACGTGTAAAAACGGACGAAAACGTATGCAAACGTATGAAAACGGACGAAAATGGACAAAACATGAAATGCCTATACAAACTCAGGGACCAAACATGTAATTTACTAACAAAATGGTTAACGAAAGTTAGAAAAAAATCTAAACCGACAAAAAAAAAGGCGGGTATCTTAAATTGAGGAAAAAAAATAGTACTTTTAATTTAAATTAGACCTAAGATGCGTAATTTTTTATGCAATTTGCCTTCTAGAGAAAGTTATTGGAAATGAGGTCTTCTTAATTTTTATTCTTAAATATCCTTCTAATAGTATATGTTATAATTTAACTGAATTAACTTATTATATAGTGGGCTAATTTCTTTCTTATTTTTGTTTGTAAAATCTTGACATGTGACATTAGAAAGATATTTAAGATTTTACAAACACAAAGAAAAACTCTTTGCATGTAGGAAGGAAGAAAGGATTTGTGAAGTTTGTAGTGAAAAAAAAAAAAAAAAAAAAAAAAAAAAAAAAAAAAAAAAAAAGCGCGAGTCATAATTTTTTTTAAAACAATATTATAACCCACAAACGAATAAAAACATAAAAATAAAAAACATCCCACCTCAATTAATTAAACAGATTAAAAGGTGGAAAAACCTAAGAATCCAAAAATAAGAATACAAAAAATCAAAAGCTTTCTGGAACAAATAAGCCTACACTAAACTATCACATAAAACCTTAGAAAAAGAAAATAAAACTCACTCACAATTGAGAAAATAAAATTACTGTCATCCAATAAAAAATACACGTTTAAAAAAAATATGATTATTATCATTTTATTTTTATTTATTTGTTTATTTTTAAAAAAAATTACAATTTTATCCTTAACTAATCAATTTATGTTTTTTCTAAAATGTGTAATAATAATTTTAACAAAAAGTAATATGGTAAATCCGATTAATTTTCTTTATTTATATTTAGCAGTGAAGATTAAGGTGGACTATTATTTTAACAAAAGCGGTATACAAAAGCAGGGTTTTAAAAGGCGCGTCATGACGCCGCTAGGTCACGAGCCGGGACTTTCACGTTACGAAATAAACCAAATCGTCGACTTTAGGAGACGTGAAATGAAGTTCGAGGTGTGACGCCTTTTTTGAATTTAACTCTGACAATAAACGTTTTTGAAATAAAATAATAAAAAAGAAATACATGCAAAAATAGTTTCTTGACTTTATTGCTTATGTATAACACTTTTTGTAAACTCGAGATATATATAAAATATGATATCTATACTACTTATAATGCACGAAGGCACATCACTCTTAATTTTAAGACGTACAAGAAATTAAGCATGGTTTACAACACTTTAATGCACCCAATTTTCAGAATTACAACAAAGTAAACATATTGTACAACAAAATAAAGCGTGATGTCATTTTAAGACCAAAATTCTATCAAACAACATTAATGCTATTAAAAACACCCTTTTACCAAAAATTACAACCATTTAAGCACAATGTACAATAGCTGCAACTAATTTTCAGATTTACAACAAAATAAGCATAGTGTACAACAAAATAAGCATGATGTAATTTTCAGACTTACAAAATTAATGCTATTAAAGTGATCAATGTTATTAATTACTATAATGACTACTACTTAAAATAAAAGAAACATAGTGTACAACACTTTAATGCACATAATTTTCAGACGTACAAGACAAGAAGCATAGTGAACACCAAAACACCACATTAATGCTATTTAATGTAGTCAATTATTTAACTGGTCAATAAATACAATTAATACAGTTATTAAAACACCCTTTACATAAAAAATACAAATTATCAAGCATATTTACAACCAAATTAAACACAATTCCTGCATTAAAGTTTACTACAAATAATAAAACATATTATACAAATATTCAAGCCCGAACGGGCAATCGGCCAAATGGGCTTGAGCCCGAACGGGCGCGGATCAAACGGGCTCGAGCCCGAGCATACACGGGCCAACGGGTTTGAGCCCGAACGGGCACGGGCTATACGGAATTCTTGATATCCGTAAATTTATTGTTAAAAAGAACATAATAAACTAAAATACATTATTAATCGAAAATTTTTATTTCAGAGTACCCGCCGCAGTGTACCCGCTGCTGCAACGCGCGGGTACAATGCTAGTAACTCTATAACACATTATAAATACATTATGACTCTTAAGACGTGAAGTTTGATATACCGTCACGCCACAACTGAACGGCTACTTGTAACCTTGTATTAAGTTATTGTGAAAGACAGAAGGAATAAATTAGACTCACTAGCTGCACAAAGTCAAAGTCATGTATATTTCTGAGCGTTTCCTCTAGTAAGAAGTACGGTGACTTGGTTCTGAGTTCCCACATGTCATGACCAGTTCTCATGTTTATTTACTTTAATTCATCAATCAAACAAGCACCTACCGCTTCATTTCACCCGGTCAATTCAAAGTAAGAAACCGTATGATTTTTATTATATAAAGTTAGTTTGTTAGTTAGTTAACTCATGAAAAATTGGAACAAGCTGCTGCTGCTTTTGCTTTTGTAGTCACGATTGCTAGCTGCTCATGTCAGGTTCGATTTTATCCAACTTTTTTGGTTTAAGTCTTTAGTCATTCTATAATTACGTCACCAAACACTTTTAATAAAACAAACAGCTATCGCTAACTGTTACTACTGTGCCTAGAGTTACTACTAATTGATTGAACGGAAATACTACCGGTGCCCCATCACTGAATGAAAGTAGTGTAACTAGCGTGATCCACGTGTTCGTGAGTAGCAAGCTTTGATAGCTTTGCTGGAACTGATGTAGTGAGATCTAATATTGATCAGGGTGCCTCGCCACTAGGCACATGCAGAGACAGGAGGGCGGCATTGTAGGCACCCTAGCGAAAAAAATTTCAATTAAAATTTTTTAAAATATCGGGCTATTTTTGTAATTTATCCCTTTAACAAACTGATTTGTTATGTAGTTTCTAAAAATTATCAAAGTTTGTCATCTCACCCATAACTTTCTGACCCATCTATCCCTGCCACTTGGCCACCTAGGTGGTGGTTGTTATATGTCTTCTTGCCTTCTTGGTATATTAGGTGTTGGTGTTGAACTAAAAGAACTATGTATAAATGCTTGACTAAAGTAATGGATGTAACACATAAGGATTAAGACACGAGATATTGGTTATTAGTTATTTAGTTAAGACTCTCGTGTTTATTTAGTTTTGGAGGTAAGTGGATAGGATATGAATCCTTAAAATTAGCACTTGCTGCTTGTTTGTTTATCATGTCGGCTGATACTCCTGTGTGATGGTTTGTACATGTGGAATAAGCAGTTTCTTCTCCTCATTTAGGGGGTGTTTTCCTAAGCTTATGTACGTTCAATAAGTAGCTTATGGCTTATGATAACCTAATGAGAGTTTTGATTAGGTTATAATGGAAAGGTGAAAAAATAGGCTTATATATTTATATAAGCCCATAAGCCACACAAAAGGGCTTCACAAATCCCCCTTATATAGGCTCAAAAACCTCTAATAAGCTTATCCAGACACTTCAGTGGGCTTGTTTTGGCTATATACACGAATAAGCCCTGTCAAAAAGCTAAAACAACCACCCCCATAGATAGTAGCTTCCTTGACGGGTATAATGTGGCAGATAACCTTTCTAAGCATGCGAGATTTCTTTTTATATTATAAAGTAACATATTTATTTATAACTTTGTAAGAACGCGAGCATCGTAAGGAAGCCGACTTTATGATTTTAAGTGTTATTTGACACTTTATGTCAATGCCATGGCCTTTACATAGCTATTAACGTTTTTGTCCTAGTTATAGTTTTTGGAAAGCCTAATACACTTTCTTCGATTCTCAGGGTATAGTATTATTAAGGAGCTAGTTCAAGAAGCACAGTTTCGATGGCTAAGGCCTGCAGAGGTGCTGTTTATACTGCAGAACTATGAGGAAACACAGCTAAACCACGAACTGCCTCAAAAGCCACCAAGTAATTTTTGTATCATGTTCATTCTTGAAAGTATCCGTCTAAGTGCGTTGGTTGATATATGTGTTACCTTTTCGATTTAATTCTATCACAGGCGGCTCTTTGTTCCTTTTCAACAAGAGGGTCCTCCCTTTTTTCCGCAAAGATGGTCATAATTGGCGGATAAAGAAGGACGGGAAAAATGTTGGTGAAGCGCATGAACGTCTTAAGGTTCCTTCAATTCATCATTTTTTGTAGTTTCTTTATGATTTCCAGCAGACTTTCATATTTACCAATATCGCAACCCTTTTTTGTGTAGGTTGGGAACGATGAAGCTTTAAATTACTACTATGCACATAACGAGGATAATCCACATTTTTGGAGGCGTTGTTATTGGATGCTAAATCCGTAAGTATAACTAGTCTCTTGATTCTTTACATATGTTTTTTTGCTATATATTACAAACGGTAAATTGACTTGTGTTTTTTGAATTTTCGGTGGTAGGGCAATGGAGCATATCATTCTCGTTCATTATAGAGATACAACCATAGTAAGTCTAATTGACGTAACTATAATTTGAGTTTGCATTTTGCTTCGAGCTTCTATAAGATGTCATTAGCATTTATATATTGCATGGTAAGCATAGTGCCGGACCCATTTTAGCTTCGACTTTGGGATCTTCCAACGTCATTCAGAGTTCCAACAACTATGCCACTCAGCTAGCTTCGTCTACACCTGGTCCCAATTTTCTGGATGGTAGTCCACGTGCTTTAACCAATTCCAATAATGAGGCAAGTTGCTCGAGTCTAACTGAAATAATTGACGAAATCGATAGTACGCCCGAACTCCACATTGACGAAGCGTTGAAGATGATTCGGAAGTAGTTGAGTTTGGAACATGTGAAAGATAATTGCACATTCTATAACGAGAATGAGTATCTGGACGCATTTGAGGAGTTCCAGTATGGTTCAGACAATTCCGTGTCTCTACAATATCCAGGTTTGCCTCTTTTTCTGCGTTGCTTGTAATCATGTATAAAACATAGTTTCTCACCACCTATGGTAGTCTTATTATTCCATCATCGTCTTTACTGGATGGCAATCGTGATAGTGCTAGATATAGCTCAAGATCAAACAAACACGTCAGGAAATGGTGCAACTGACTTTGGGAGACAAAATCAGTATCAACAACTACTTAAGGGTAAATTTAAAGTTTCGAGTCAACAAATTTATATTTGGAAGGACTTGCTAACATATGACGGGGATGCAGCATATGATAGTTCACTAGAAAATTATATGTACCCGTCAGATACAAATGTAAGCTTCTATTCCTTTTCGGGAAATGTGATGCAATTACTCAATCCTTGTTAGTTTTACTTGTAATACCCTAGGCAAATCCCACATCGGCTAAGGTCTGGAGAGATGTTGGGTTCATAAGATAACATTTGTCTTACAATGACACAAAGCATTTTGTGGTCTACTGCGGGTGGAGTTCTCAGGAACCGACAGTTAAGCATGCTCATGTGAAAGTAGTACTGGTTTGGGTGACCTGCAGGAAAGTCTTCACATGAGGGCCACAAAAGCAAATCCTGAGCCTGTGGGCAAAGCGGACAATATTGTGGTCAGAGTAGGGGGATGTTACATTACTGTTATCTATAGTTCCCCTTAACTGATCGTGTTTCATGTTGCACTTCTTCAAACAGGAAGTTCTTCTTTCTCAACAACAAACCTATCCAGTGGAAGAACCGGGGAAGTACAATTATGGAGATACGGGTACAAGTTACGACTGTAAGTCTAATGCTCTTTTTGCAATCAAAGGGGTTTCAAATGTTAACATGACTTTGCAAACCATGGAAATTAGGGTTGCTAAATGGGCGGATCGGGTTGCTCGGACCTACAAACACCTTTCTATTGTTTTTCTATAAGTTTTGTTTTTGTAAAAGTTAATGGGAAAAGTGTTTCTAAATGTATCAAAGTTACCCTGTTTTACTAAGTTGTGTATCAAAAACTTAATCCTCCTAAACAATGTAATATTTTTACTAATCATACTAACATGTGTATCAATTAAGAGTCCCGTCTATTTTAGCTGACGTGGCCAAGTGGAGCCGTTATCTTTCTTTTTTCCTTGTTGACTCATGCCCAAGTGGCAGTCAAAAGGGCGGCATATTAACCCGCCAAAAAACACATACTAGCACAACAATCCCCAAATCACATACCACTTTTCCAGATCATGAATGAACCCTAATTCTTAACACATTACACACACAACTTTTCCAGAATCATAATTTGAATGCAATTAAAGTATTAAGGTATGTGTTTTTTTAATTCCAATTTACAAATTGTTAATTTATTACAACTACAGTTTAGGGTTTAACCCCAATTTTGTATGTTGTTTCTTTTAGAATGACTATTCCTGGGCCTGATGGTGTAGAGTTGGAGGTTTGGTTTGATGGGATTTTCCTGCACGAACCACTAAGGTATGATGGTGGAACAATGGTTAGCATATATGTTGCTAGGCTTAAATATGAAGAATTTAAGAGCATGGTAGTTGAGAGAACAAATTGTGCCTACATATTTGGTGTATACTATAGAATCCCAGAACATGATCTAGAGAAGGGTTTAGTGAAAGTAGGTAATGACGATGACCTGAGTCACATGTATGACCTCTCAAAGTTGCATGGTGGAATAGATATATACTTGGAACATTGTGCCATTGATTTGTCACAGTATTTAGCTAAACCTGACCCTAGTGCAATTAGTGATGGAACCTCTAAGAAAATAGGAACACCCGTTAAGAGGCAATGCAATGTGTTTACAGTTGAAGAAATGGAGAGGTGGGCTGAGGAGGATGCTGAACAAGGGAGTGTGGTTCATAAGGGTAAAGGCATAATGGTGGTTGAAAGTGATAAAGATAAAGGTAGTGATGGAGATAGTGATGGAGATAGTGATAGAAATAGTGATAGTGACAGTGATGATAGTGATTACTCTCAGAAGTCCATTGATTATCTAAGTGCTGGTGAAGAAGAGGTCATAGAGCTTAGAACCAGGAAAGCAAACAAAAGTAAGAGAAAAGCAACACCAATTGCAGATGGTTCTGGTTCTGCAAGGAGTAGTAGGGCTGCAGTTTCAAACAAAAATGAAGTATTGATTGAGCATGATGAGTTCATAGGAGATTTATTGAGAAAGTTGAAGGGTGATGGTGATGATTCTGATTTGCAAGACCCATTTGTTGGTGCTGAAGATGTGGTAGAGAAATATCCTACATATGATCCTAGCACACATTGGAGGTCACAGCTTCCAGAGGTAATGAATCTTATTTTTTATGTTCTTCTAATAGTTTGGTCAAAAGTTTGGCTAATATATTCATTGATTTGAATTGTTTTCATGTAACAGCTTGGGCAAAAGTTTGAGAGTGCAGCACAATTGAAGGAATGCTTAACATACTATGCTTTGGCCAATGGATATTCAATTTGGTATGAGAGGAGTGCATCAGATAAGGTAATTGCTGTTTGTGGCCAAAGACCACCAAACCTTAAGGATCCTGATTTAGGCAAACAAAGGAAGCAATTCAGGTATCCTTGTGAAATACCTGAAGATGTACCAAAATGTAGTTTCAGATTATATGCTAGGATCAACTCTGAAAAAACATTTCAGATTATATCTTTAAAGTCTGAACATAATTGTGTGAGAAATTTCAAGTTTGGGTCACTAGTGGACTATAAGTGGATAGGAAAACAGTTTGGTGATAAAATTAGAAAGAATCCAGATATAAAGCTAGTAGATATAGCTGATCTTGTTATGAAAAAGTATAAATGTAGTGTCAGTCCTAATCAGTGTAAAGCTGCAAAGATTTGGGCATTAAGTGAGTATGAGAAAACTATAGAACAACATTATGCGCTGCTTAGATCATATGGGAGAGAATTACTGGATAGTAACCCAGGGTCCACAGTCAAAGTAGGTGTTTCTGTAACAGATGACAAGACTTATTTTGATAGGTTTTATGTCTGTTTAGCTGCATTAAAAGAAGGTTTCAAAATTGGGTGTAGAAGGGTGGTTGCATTGGATGGTTGTTTCTTAAAGAGACATAATCAAGGTGAGATTTTAACTGCCATAGGAAGAGATGGGAACAACCATATTTACCCTATAGCTTGGGCTGTTGTCAATGTAGAAAACAAGGACAATTGGGCTTGGTTTTTAGAACTTCTTGGAGATGACTTAGAAATGCCAACTGGGCAAGGTCTCACACTTATGTCTGACCAACATAAAGGACTCATTGAAGCTGTGAAACAGGTTATGCCTGATGCTGAGCACCGGCAATGTGCTAGGCATATTTATGAAAACTTTAGGAAGCAATTCAGTGGACTAGAGTATAGGAATCTGTTTTGGGCAGCCTGTAAAGCTTCATATCCTCAAAAGTTCAATAAAATTATGGAAAAGATCAAGGCTATAAACCCTCATGCTCACAAGTACTTGATAGAGAAAAACCCAAAGTCATGGTCAAGGGCTTTTTTTGAGTTAGATAGAGGGTGTGAAGCTGTTGAGAATGGTTTCAGTGAGTGCTTTAACTCAGTCTTGGTAAGTGTGAGAAGCAAACCTCTTTTGACTATGTTGGATGCAATTAGAGTAATAGTACTTGAAAGGCTCAACACAATGAGGAAGATTTCTTCAAAATGGAATGATGACATATGTCCATCAATCAAGAAGAGACTGGACATGATGAAGGATGACACAAGGTATGATGCATTCCATTAGTTTCCATTATTTTGCTTTTAGTAAACTGTTACTAATTAAATGAAACTTAAATGAAGGTTTTGGCAAGTGATTCCAGCTGGTGGTGATGCATTTGAAGTTAGATCAGGAAGTGATGCATTCAAGGTTGACATGCAAACTAGAACCTGCAGTTGCAGATTGTGGCAGTTATCTGGGCTGCCATGTGTTCATGCCATATCTTGTATCTTCAAGGTGAATATGGTTCCAGAACAGTTTGTTCCAAATTGGTTTAGGAAAACTCTATACCATGCCACTTATAATAACTGCTTAAAGCCAGTTGGTGGAACTGACTTCTGGCCAGATCAAAGTCAATTCTCAACTATTCTACCACCAAAACCCATAGTTATGCCAGGAAGGCCAAGGAAGAAGAGGATCAGGGCAAAAGGTGAAGGTGGAAGTGGAACAAGGATATCAAGGGTAGGTGGTATTGTAACTTGTCAAAACTGTTATCAGGTTGGTCATAACAAAAAAGGATGTAAGAATCCCACTGTTCACAAACCTGTTAAGGAAAAAAAAAGTCTGGTAGGCCAAGAAAAGGAACTACAAGTGGTGTTGGTGGGTCTGCAAATGTTCAAGGAGTGTCTGCAAGTGGTCAAGATGGGCCTGCAATGGGTGGGTTTGCAAATGCTCAAGGAGGAACTGCAAGTTCTCAACAAGGGTCTGCAAGTGGTCAAGGAGGGTCTGCAAATGCTCAAGGAGGGTCTGCAAGTTCTCAACATGGGTCTGCAAGTGGGTCTACAACTTCTCAACATGATAGTGTCAGTGGTGTTGTTAGGGGTTCTGATATCCCAGGATTAAAATTTGCATCAACTCCAACAAGGGCATTCAACAAAGTTGGTGGTGTTCATTTTGCAAGTAACCCAAGTGGTTCACAACCAAGACCATTGCAACCAAATAAATCAAAAGGATTTTCTTTCTGGTTTGGAAATGAAGACAATGCTGCTAGCCAAACAGAAGTCCCTAATGAAGCTGAGGTGCAAGCACAAGTTAAGCCAGTCCAGCAACCAAGACTTAAAATTGCAGTGAGAAAAAGGGGTCCAAGTGAAAGAATCATTAAAAGCAAGTTGGCGAAAACTGTTCTGGGACAAGGAAGCTCACAAAACACTCCAATGAACATAGACTAGTCACTAATTATGTAATATGTATTAAGCTACTGAACTAGATGTATTAAGGTAGTAAGTAACTTAACATGCCCTCTTTTGTGTATTAAAGTAACTTGGGCATTGACAAACTTGCAATATGTATTTAGCCTACTGAACTAGATGCCCTCTTTTGTGGTTGTGTATGAAGTTATATGACTTGATAAAGTCAAATTTTCAAGCTATGGTTGTGTTATCTGTATGTTCTATTATTTGAATGCACTATTTTCACATGTTTGAATGCACTTTTAGAATCTTTTCCTGCAAATGCACTATTGTATTCAACATATCATCCTGCAAATCCACTATTAGCATCTTTCCTGCAAATGCACTGTTTTTTTTCAACCTATCAACCATTTTCACTGAACTATTGAGACAATTCCAACCATTATAAAGACCAAGTATCAGGCACTCTTCATCCATAAGTAGAACATTTAAACAAATAATCCAAAACACATTAAAAGTGAAACTGCAATGAGCTCCAACAAGGGGAAAGAAACCTGCAATGGTGAGCAGAACTTCACTTTTATTTAGTTAATTATAATTTTTATTATTAACCCTTTTTTTTGCAGACATCATTGTTATTTCTAGTGATAGTAGTGACACTTCAGAGGGAACATGGTTTAGCTATTTTCCAAAGGGCTATCCAAATCATGAAGCTGCAAGCTCAATCCATATTGAACCTGAAGACTTAACCCCAAAACAGCTTGCAAGGCAAGCTTATGATGCTAGGAAAAAGGTTCTAGGTCTGCCAAACAAAGAAACTTGTAATCTTTTTGGTATCAAGCCATTTGAACCCAAAATTCCAACAGATGAGTCTGCTAGTGCTTCAAAAGGCAAGGGCAAATGCAGTGGTTCAAAAGGCAAAGGCAAAAGCTACTGAACTACTTGTACTAGGTGGTTTATGTATGGCTCTAATGCCCAATCATATCACTCTTGTAATCTAGGAACTGAATAATGTAGATTGACTTTCTAAAGTCAATTTTAAGCTACTAATTTTACTTTCTAAAGTGCATACAAATGTGACATGCTAACTGAAAACATAACAAAACTGCAACATCAATATAAGAAATCTGCAAATTGTTTCATTGCTAATAACTTGAGTCAAATACCATTACAACAGAAACTACCACAATCCTACACTATACTACCACAATCCTACACTATCCTACCCAATCCTCATACCTAATACAAGACACAAAACCAACAAAACACCCACCAAAATGACAAAGATTCTGTCATACAATTGTAGTTTTGACTTTGTCACTGTCAACTCTTGCACAAGCCTTGCTTTCTCTATAGTTAGCACACCAATATGCTCTTGCATCTCTACTGTTTCACTACATCTCCTCGCCCTAGCATGCAAATCCAATAGCAGCTGCCTATAGTAATCACTTGGTAAATCTTCATCAAAGAACTCATACACACCACACTTTCTTTTCTTATCCTATAATTAAAACAAAAACAAAATCAGATGTAAACAAAACAACAAATTCAAAAAATACCCAATTATAAAATTAGGGCTTACATAAATGGGGCAAGCAATAAACCTTTTCCCTGGATTTTCGGGTGTCCACGCCGTTTTCACTGTCACTCGATGGCCACAATCACAAAAAGGTCGAACGTATTGCCCTATTACACGAGGAGTGTCTTTTGCATAAGACATGGTGGTGGTGGTTGTCGTCGTTCAAGTGGTGGTTTTTGTTTTGGGGGTGATAATCTTGTTTTGTATATATTCACGAGTTATTTGACCGTTGGGTATACTTTGACTGCCACTTGGGCATGAGTCAACAAGGAAAAAAGAAAGATAACGGCTCCACTTGGCCACGTCAGCTAAAATAGACGGGACTCTTAATTGATACACATGTTAGTATGATTAGTAAAAATATTACATTGTTTAGGAGGATTAAGTTTTTGATACACAACTTAGTAAAACAGGGTAACTTTGATACATTTAGAAACACTTTTCCCAAAGTTAATATGCCATATATGATTACAAACCTAAGTAGGTAGAATAGCAAACATTATGTGAAACTGGATGGATCTTTTATCCTTTTATTTTAATAATTTTTACGAAAAAAGTAGGTAGAATAGCAGTCTAATCTTTTTAAATAACGCGAGAAGGTATAATGCTTTTGAAATCTTTGTGGATGACTCTCTAAAAACGTGAACGTGCTGGTGGTGCAGATGAGTATGGTATCCTTCCAAGTGACGTTGCCGGACTTTCTGCAGTATCAAAGTTGACTTATGGAAATGCACGTCATCATAATGCAGCCTTAGCTATCCAGAAGAAGTATCGAGGCTGGAAAGGTCACAAAGATTACCTCACACTTCGCAAGAAAGTAGTCATGATACGGACTCATGTAAGAGGTCATCAGGCAAGGAAAAACCACGAAGACATCTGTTGGGCTGTTGGTATAGTGGAGAAAATCATATTGAGGTGGCACAGGAAACGAGCTGGTTTACGAGGATTCCATTTGGATTCCATTGATGAAAGTGTAGATGAAGACATTGAAATGGCGTTTCGGAAGCAAAGAGTAGATAATGTTGCTCTGGCTGAAGCGGTTTCGAGGGTGTTCTCTATAGTGAACTCGACACCTGCAAGGCAGCAATACCGTCGCATGTTTCAAGGGAACTTTTATACTTACGATGGGAACTTAAGCCATGAACTTTTTTACTACATCCCGACGTTAAGAGGTACACATTCTTATAGTCGTGGACAAGGGAGCTCTTATATTCACAATGGGAACTTAAGCCATGAGGTAGGAGGCGTTAGTGGTCAAGCACCATCTATTAGTGATATGGTGTGGGATAATATGTCTTCAGGAAGTACGCATTCTTACAGTCATGATGGATCAGCACCGAGTTGGAATGATTTATTCAACCGAGACTCTTCAACAACGATGACTGAAAGTGACAATTTGCCAGACATCTCGTGGGAGGAGTTTGAACAGATGAGGATCGAAAGTAACAATTTTGATATTTAAAATTTGATATATATTTGGTTTGTTGTAAACTTGCATTCTAAGGATTAAAATAAGCCTCGTATTATTGTATGCAGCTTTTGACCCAATTTTGCATGAATTTAATCTTTTGTGTTATTATTTTGGTTATAAGAGCATTGGTACGGTGGCATGTCAAATTCTCATTTTTAATGTCTTTTCTGCGCCACTTCATAATCTCCACTTTTAACATTCACACACCAAAAAACTTCTTCACTCATAACATGCTATTTGGGCCCACCCACCCATAATTTATTTTCTTTTACGATTTTTAAACAAACTAAAAAAATACAACAAATAATTAAAAAAAATACTAAAAAAGTATAATGTAAACTTTTATTCTAAAAAAATACAAAATATACATATTAATTAATGAGGTAATGCCAGTTGGAGGCCACGCTCTTTGAAATGTATTAAAAACTCACAAACATAAGAATTTTAAACATAAAATATACACCAATAGCAAGTTGATAGGGGTAGATATTTTGCTAGTTAACCCACCAAATATACTTCTTTCTCCTTCCTTCCTTGGTAAAACACACATTTACATACACTAGAAAACACACACTCAAAAACACTATACAAACACAAATATATTTTTTTACACTAGAAAACACACACTCAAAAACACTATACAAACACAAATATATTTTTTGTTCTTTTCCGAAAATCACACACGCCACTTTAGTGGCTTGGGAATTGGCGAGAGGGGGTTCGGGTATGTTGGCACAAGTGTGGCGACACCACTTTAGTGGCCACATCGGATCTGGCGTATAGCCAACCATGGTACTCCATGGTCTAAGCAATAAAAAATATAGTCATATATTTGAATTTTTGCCCATTTTAGTATCTCAACAAAAAAGTGTGCGTTTCACTTATTGTTGTGAAATAGAAGGTGCAGGCCGCGGTTAGTAAGTCTAGTTCTACTTTTTCTCCGTTTACTTCTTCTACTAAGAGGGTTAACTCATTTTCTAAGGTGAGAGAGATTCTTTTGCGTTACTATTTTGGTTATAAGCAATAAAATATATAGTCGTATATTTAAAATTTTACCCATTTTAGTATCTCAACAGAAAAAGTGTATGTTTCACTTATTAATGTGAAAGAGCCGCGGTTAGTAAGTCTAGTTCTATTTTTCTCCGTCTACTTCTTCTACTAAGAGGGTCAACCCATTCTCTAACACGGGAGAGATTTTTTATTCCGACAGTGATGAAGAAGAAGTTGTGAACACTTTTGATGAGTCAATGAACATATTTGGTGGTTGTCACGATCGTGAAGATGATTACGATGACTATGATTATGATGACAATGCGGATGAGGTCATCACTTCTTTTCTGCCTATAAACAGTTAGTAAACAATTTAATGTCCACTACTTTGTAGATCTTTTTCTGGAAAAACTAATATTATTAGCACACCTTAATTACCCAAAAGGACCAGCATGAACTATATCGTTTCTCCATTTTCGCAAGCACCATAAGTAAGTAAAAATCAGGCCTTGTCGAAGCTTTCGGCACTTTGTAGCCCTTGAACCCAAATAATATCCATTAACCATGTCATCAAGATTAAGCGAAGGAGAAATTGTAACAACCACCAACTGAAAACTTTTTCTCCATACTTGAAGGACAGAGGGCAGCCTATTAACGCATGTTCAAGAACTTCCGGAGATGAGTCACATCTCTGACATATGACTGAAATACCCAGGTTTTCATAATTAGCTAGGCAGCCTATTCAAGCAAGCACGCCAAACAAATACATTGACCTTGTTCGGGACCCAAGCGGTTTTTTAATATATGAGGAACATCTTGAAATCATAATATCCAAGTATTACTACCTATAAATGGTCCACGTACTATAAAACAAGAAAGTTAGGCAGAAGATGGTGTGTTTAGCCAATCCAAACGTGCACTTGAATGGCAAAGGTGAATAGACATAAAGTAAAACACCGTATGAACCAAAATGGCGACTCCACTTGTCTGAGCAAAACTCAACTGAACAACCCTGGCGATAACAATGCAAATAACAACACTGCCACCAAAACCGGCCCCAAATCCGCCATCCTGTGAATAAGTGAGTGTGTTTAGAATATGAAGGGGTGCATGGGGATTTATACATAGAATAAGTGAAAGGAAAACTTGGTTAAGAAGCAAATAAAGAGGTTTTTGTGGTGGATTGATGTGATGGGGATAAGTTGATGAAGTCACTCATGGTTCGCTATCGTTTGCAATATATATTTTGCATGGGACACAAGTATGAAATATTGAAAGCCTCAGTTAGCTTAAGCTATAAGTATAAGCTTATTTTATAAGTCCATGACTTTCATTAGTAAGGTTTTAAGAGTTTACTAAATAAGCTTTAAATACCAGTGATGGACCACTAACCGAAAATTTAAACATCGATTATTCATTAAAAGTTAATTAACATGGAGCACCCCAATTAAGCAACGGTCACAAATAAAAAATTTCAACCCGAATAACGCTAGCCGAAAACCCAAAAACCGAACCGATGAAATTTGGCCAGCGCCGCATGCAAATGCAAATAAAAAACGAGAAATTGCTATTGCACCCGAGCAGCAACAACAAGGAAAGTGAGATTTTTCATTTTTTATTCTATTTAGTTGAGCAATTAGCCAAATTAAATAAGATAAAATGTTTCTCAGAAATTCCGTACATGTTTCTCAGAAACTCCGTTCATTTTATTATATCACCAATACCATCTTAGCTTCTTCTTTCTATTTATTTCTGTTTATAGTGAATAATACTGTAGTCGAAAGAAAGACATGGATCAGATAGAAGAACCATGGAGTCCTGAAGAGGAAGAGATGCTGGATAATCTCTTCGAGAAACACCGCTTCAATTGGTCACTAATTAGTATGTCTATACCTGGTAGATCGCGTAAGTCGTGTTGGTCAAGGTGGTTTTTACTTGATTCACATCAAAAGAAAGACATGGATCTGTGTGGACCATGGAGTCCTGAAGAGGATAAGATGTTGCAAAATCTCGTTGAGAAACACGGCTGCAATTGGTCGCTAATTAGTAAGTCTATACCAGGTAAATCGGTTAATACATTTAACTGTAGGTGGTTATCACTTTAAATGTCATTTACGCCTAAAGAGGACAAGATGTTGCAAAATCTTGTTGTGAAACACGGCTGCAATTGGTCACTAATTAGTAAGTCTATACCTGTTAAATTGGCTAGGACATGTGAGTTAAGGTGGTTCTCACTTCAATGGTCATTTACGCCTGAAGAGGACGAGATGTTGATAAATCTTGTCAAGAAATACGGCACCAATTGGTCACTAATTAGTAAGTCTATACCAGGTAAATCGGATGAGACATGTAAGTTAAGGTGGTTATCACTTCAATGGTCATTTACGCCTAAAGAGGACAAGATGTTGCAAAATCTCGTTGAGAAACACGGCTCCAATTGGTCTCTGATTAGTAAGTCTATACCTGGTAAATCGGCTAAGACATGTAAGTTAAGGTGGTTATCACTTCAACGGTCATTTACGCCAGAAGAGGACAAGATGTTGATAAATCTTGTCAAGAAACACCGGAATTGGTCACTAGTTAGTAAGTCTATACCGGGTAGATTGGCTGAGACATGTGAGTTTAGGTCGTTATCAATTATAATAAAAAAGAAGGATCTGTTGAAAAGACTATGGAGTCCTCAAGAGGACGAGACTAATGAAGATATAACCATAGTAAGTCCTATGAACGTAACTAATACCGGAAGTTTGGATGAATGATAAAAGGTTCAATTTTCATAAAAACTAGTAAACAAATGAAAAAGACATGTATTTTTAAACAAGACATGTATTTATGTGAAACAAATTTTTCGGACCAAGTTCATTTGGGAAAAATATAGATTTTTTATGAAAATTTACATTCGGCAACGACACCCATCGGGTTCTCGTGAACCCATGAGAACCCCCTAGGTCCGCCCCTGAGGCCACCTATTTTTATTTTTATTTTGTTAATATTCGTTTTTTTATCCCTTTTTTTTTTTGCCAAAATACAGAGTGATCACAATATCTTCATACAACCTCTATCTGTCAGTGATATTAATTGGGGACTAAGGAACTCTTATATTCACGATTTGAGCTTAAACCATGCGGCAGGAGACGTTAGTGATCAAGCACCATCTATTGGTGATATGGCTATGGAGACTGGATCACAAAATTCCATTCACCAAGGGAACTCAAGCCATGAGGTAGGAGGCGTGGTTAGTGGTCAAGCACCATCTATTGGTGATATGGCTATGGAGACAGGATCACAAAATTCCTTTCACCAAGGGAACTCAAGCCATGAGGTAGGAGGCGTGGTTAGTGGCAAAGCACCATCTATTGGTGATATGGCTATGGAGACTGGATCACAAAATTCCATTCACCAAGGGAATTCAAGCCATGTGGTAGGAGGCGTGGCTAGTGGTCAAGCACCATCTATTAGTGATATGGCAAGGGGTAATATGTCTTTGGAAGGTACGCATTCTTATAGTCGTGATCATTCAGCACCGAGTTGGAGTGCTTTATACAAACGAGACTCGTCACCAATGATGATTGACAGTGACAATGTGCAAGAATTATTGGGGGGCGAGTTTGGTTGGAACGATTTTTCAGTTGTCTCGTCAACAAGCATCGTACAAGGAAAGGGATGGTGACAAATGATAATTGATTTGTTGAGTTTTGTTATATGTTTGGTTTGTTGTATGGTACTAAAAGCATAAGTTTGGATGAATGACATTTTCCTGTTATAGATGCTACTCCCATCAACATCAACTAAATTTTGTGTATTTATGTCAATCTGCATGTTCTTAACCTCCATCTAGTTTGATGTTTATTTCAATATAGATTGAAGAATATGGTAAGTATGATTGGCATAATTAAGGAGTTACATAAACCTGTCCAAACTTGTGTGGTCCGAAACAATGACAATTATAGGCAGATTTCTTTTGTTTTTCGTGTAGAACTTCACTAGATCGCTCCAATAACGACAATTATAGGCAGATTTCTTTAAGTATCTCAAATATGTTCATGTATGCAGCCGTTAGTGTTCATTTAAGCCATTTCTCTAAGCATTTTTTTCACAAACTAAATATTTTCAGAAGTCAATTCTTCAAATGATTTTTTCTTTAGTTAAACCTATAAAGAAAAATATCTATAAAAATTTCATTTTTGTCGTAAATTAGCTTCTTTGTTTTTACGTACGAGTTTTACTTATGAAATCTAGTAGCATACGTGCATATACCATTCGATTTTTAATCATTCAAGTATTAGTATATTATTATAGTTTAATATGAAACTGAGAATTCTGTGATACTACTAGGCCACCTTTTCTTTTTTTTTTTCTTTTTTTTTTTTTTAATATTCGTTTTCTTCTTCCTATTTGTTTTGCCAAAATACAGGGTGCTCACAATATCTACATACCACCTCCGTCTTTGGTTGATATTGGTCGTGGACAAGGGAGCTCTTATATTCACGATGGGAACTTAAGCCATGAGATAGGAGGCGTTAGTGGTCAAGCACCATCTATTGGTGATATGGCGAGGGGATAATGTTTCTCAACCTTCGGGAGGTATGCATCCTTATAGTGGTGAACAATCAGCACCGAGTCGGGATGCTTTTAACAAACGAGACTCGTCGTCAATGATGATTGACAGTGACAATGTGCAAAAATTCGTTGGGGATGAGTCTGATTGGGAGGATTCTTCGGAAGTTTTGTCAAAAAAGTACAAGAAAATGGTGGTGACAAATGACAATTGATTTGTTGAGCTCTGTTATATGTTTGGTTTGTTTTAAACTTGCATTCTATGGATTGAAATAAGGCTCGTATCATCGTATGCATCTTCTGACCCAACTTTGTATGAATTTAATCTTTAGTATTATTATTTGGGTTATAAGCAATAAAACAGTCATGTATTTATATTTATGCTCATTTAAGTATCTCTAAAAAAAAATAGGTGTTTCACTTGTTATTACAAGAGTCCTTATTGGGAGGCCTAAATTATGTGTCTAAATTCATGTCTAGTCCTGCGCGTCATCATCCTAATGGCTGCAGTCAGGGGACACACTTTAATCACAAACCATCAAGATCATGCCACATATGTTTAGGCATGAATTTAGGCACATAATTAGGCCTCCCAATCATTTTCCATTGTTACAAAGATTTTAAATTCTTATCACTACTTTTCTGCCTATAAACAGTTTAAAACAATTTACTGTCCACTACTTTGTAGATCTTGATTTGGAAAAGCTAATATTGTTAGCACATCTTACCAAAAAGGACCGGCATGAACAATATCGTTTCTCCATTTCCACAAGCTCCATAAGGAAGTAAAGAATCAGGCCTTGAAAAAGCTTTTGGCACTTCGTAGCACTTGAACCCAAATACGAGTAATATCCATTAACCATAGGCGCTAGGGCATGGCCTCGCTAGGGGCAAGGTACACTGATACGAAGTCTGTACACCTGGTAAATATCTATGATTATGAATAGACCTATAATACTAAAGTTCTACAATGAGTATATAACTTTTTGATGAACCCAGGGTTTGTTCCAGTTACATAAACAAACCGAACGAACGAACCTATCCGACGGATTAGTATATGATTAGAACTTTTGGCCCCATAAAGTCAGTATACGGTCTCTACACTGAGCCGAGGCCTTTGAGAACTTGTACGCAATTATCCGACGGCAGTACAGGAAGTTCATACTTCTTTTCAGAAGTCATTCACCAACAATGTTAAAGGAGGTAGCGAATTAGTAGTACTGTACCAATTACCTATAATGAGCATAAACCCAAGTTCACGATGCTTCACG